>OX411309.1:129653893-130253893 GCA_948150685.1 Rhaphigaster nebulosa
TAACATAAACAGTATTTAAATTCATTTTCATGATAGTTAGACAAATAATTTACGTAGTATGTAATGTTTTAAAAATTAATTTGATTTAGTTTCCCAGTGCATGGTATTCTTACTCAGTTAGCATAGTCCAAAAATGCCAAACCACATTATTACCCATGAATAAAAAGTGCAACCTCAATTTGTCAGAAATGTTTACTGGTCATGAGTGCTACATTAAATGAGTAAAATCTCAATAAACCTCCTTAAGAAGCTGTGTGCTAAAAATAAAATATTTTAATTAAACCTGAATTCTAGACACTCACAAACGGAATTTACTTATACAAAATATCAGAAACAAAATAAAGGTGAGATTATTAAAATTTCGCTTGCACCATGATCTCACAAGCTAGATATTTTTTTTACTTTTTCCATATCCGAAACCCTCATTATACACCCATAAAGGTCATTCTCATGAAGCTTGTTAGATTCGCCTCATCTGGCTTTGAAGTTGTTTTTGCATGACTCTAATTATTATGGAGTTGACTGCATTATTTGTGAATATCATTGGCGAGTAAGTCTATCATTAGTAAATAGTGAATGGCCAAAATATTTATATTTAATGTAAATTTAAAATAGTTAAATTCAAAATTCTCAAGAATGTTACTGTCCACATTGGCATACATTAATGAAAAAAAGATTAAGATTAAGAGTTTGCTTACAAAGCAAAAGTGTGCTATTTAAAAAAAATATAATTGTATTCCAATTTTTTAACATTCCCAATTGTTAGGAGGTCATCAAGAACTTATGTCTCCAGGGTATGGAGAAAACTAGTGCAAACGTATGTTACATCTATGATTTCAGTTGTAAGTTCAGTGTGACAAAAATACTCTGGATTGCATGATAAAACTGCTACTTTATGAGATATTGTATCGTCCAAGGTTAGAGGAGTATAGGATTACCACCATAGAAAATGAATTTTTCCTGAAATAATAGTGGTAACATACTTAAGCACTCATTTCCACCATTTTCAGCAGACGTAAATTCTTGATGACCTCCTTAACATTTTAACCACACTTTACTTTAAATGTAAATATTTTGACCATTCACTATTAACCACAATTTACTATAAATGTAAATATTTTGGCCATTCACTAATAACAACAATTTACATTAAATGTAAATATTTTGACCATTCACTATTAACCACAATTTACTTTAAATGTAAATATTTTGGCCATTCACTATTTACTAATGATAATTGTACTCACCAACGTGTAACACAAAAACTATAGTCAACTACATATTAAATAGAGGGATGTAAAAACAACCTCAAAGTCAAAAAAAGCGAATTTTAAAAGTCTCATGATAAGGACCCAGACATGAATCTTTTCATAAAAGAATTTCATTTTATTTTTTATTTTAGAGCCTAGGCGTGAAAAATCACCCAGAGATTTCAACTATAATATAATAAATCAATGTTACCGCAATGCGTTCGAATCAATTTAAGAAAAACTGTGGTATTTTGTAAAAATTATTTCTAAACTTTGTAAAATTGCATTTATTTTGAAAATGAACCCAAAGAGGAAAAAACAAAAACATAATGATGAACCATCATAGTAAAAAACGTTAATATCAGGAATGGTTCGTGAAATATGTAATGTACATTTAATAAAAGTATACAAATGTATATAATTCATTAAACAGTGAATTATTAAGTATGAAATATTATTAATAATAAAATAAAAGAAATATTATAATGGAAATTTTTTTAAACTTTATATCATAAAAATTCCATTTATTTATTTGAAACATATAAATAAGAAATATGTCCTAATTTAGGAATCTTGAACTAAAAGATACTCTGCTGAATCATAACGCCTCTTCCTTCGAGGACTATGGATGGCTTGCTTGGTATTAGTCATACTCAGAGATCGAAGATAATCTCTTGTAACGGTGAATTTCCATTCACTACTCCACCACTGGTTTTTGTTTAAACGTTTACAACCGTTAAAAAACAAAAAAATGAACAAAAAAAGAAAGAAAACTATCTTCGACAAACAGTCGGAAAAGAAGACCCGGCAATAAAACCTGCGGCCATTGAACCCAGACTTTTTCCGCCTTAAAACAGAAGGCGACTCCTTCAAAAACGTGATCGATTTCCTCTTTCTTTTTATTAGTGAAACTGCAGATGGCCAGTGACCGTTGAAGAACTTTTTCAACAGCCGTTGGCTTCCAAATTGACGAAGATGGAATCAATCGTGGACTTTCTGATTCGAAAAAATATCTTAAATTCTTTAGCGCCGGTTGGGATATTATAAATAGCAGTAAATAAGTAACAACTCAACGTTCACCAATTCAGGTAGCATCAGGACCCCAAAAGAAAAGATCACTTAAATGCAGGCTAGAGACAGCACATCCCATATCTACAGTCTTACAAAGACTAACAAAATAGAGATAGTCATAGGGATCGGCCTCCAGGGGGGCGGAAGAAGAGAAGGTAAGGCATTTAAAACTGTATAAAAAAAAGAAGCCATTTCGAATTTGAACCAAAGCTAAAAAAACACTGAGAAACGCTTTATTTCTGGCCAATGTGTCAACTCTTTGCATGGAAGATTGTTTTAAAAATTATCACAAATAATAAAAATATTCTTCGCTTGTTGATTTTGAATAAATTTTGCATAATTATATTTTCTGTTCATTTATCAACACATTTTTTTGTTCGTGTAAGCAAACCTTGATTTTTATTTCTCTCCTCTGAGGGCATTTACACTGATACTCTACGAATTTTCTCGTAGCTGCACAAATATGACAAAAAAAGTACAAGATAAATCGTAGTTGGCGTCCTAGGCAATAAAGCAAATTACGAGTCAACGCGCTATATGACAAATATTACAATCAGCCATTATCTTGGGCAATAAGTAATAGTGATCTATGATTCATATAATCATCCTCTACATTCATAAAAAATAACAATCAATATACATCTATCTATCTAGCAAAAAGTAAATTTAACTTTCTGAAATCATCTCAATAAATATATTTCTACGTATTCGACCAGATTAATCTCAAATAAACCGTAAAATCTGGAAAAAAAATATTCACGTTAATGGAAAGTAACCTTGGGTCCTATAAATGTAAGTGTTATATCAGTGTCAAAGAGTGCAAAATCAGACTTGGTTTGCGATTTCTACGATTTTTCGATTTGCTAAGTACTTTAAAAAACAGAAAACCCTTTTATGTCACGAGATTTACGCACTCAAAAAAAAAAGTTTGTTTCCAAAAATTGTTTTCCGCTATTACTAAGTTGCGTTATTACTGAGTTGCCAATGTGGGATGGGCTCCCCAGTAATCTATACGTTTTTGATTAAAAATATTTATTGAAACTTTTCAAAAATTTATTTCGGACAGATTGAACGTTCACGAACTTTTCACAAGAAATTCCGTTTACAAACTTTTTATTTTTAAACATAAAATGTCTCTATATGTACTCTTTTTTGAGACGAACTGATGCTGATTGAGAGGCTGAAAAAAAAATTAAAACGAACGAAAAAATTAAAAAGCTTCTAGATATCTTCGAACAACCAAAGTGACAGTTTATTTGAGAATGAACCGACAACATACTAGGCTTTGATATACAAAAGACAGTTAAAGATGTTATCTAACTGATTTTTTTTAAATAATTAACTAATAAAAAATAAAACAATTGTGAAACGAATAAATATGTTCTAGAGTACTATCAATACAATATACATATAAATCCTACTGCGAAAGACCGACATTAGGTGAATGTCGACATTATATGGTTATTGTTAACATTCACCAAATCGTTGGGAATTAAGTCCGAAATATTGTTCAAATATCTCCATTTCCCACTTACACTGGAAAAAGCCGACATTCGCCCTGCCCAGACGGTCTATGTTAAAAAAATTAAGGGAAAACTAAATTAATTACAAATATGTTTTTTAGCTTTTTCTCTCGGTTTTCATATCAGTTCTTTGACTAATTTTAATGTTGTCATGTTACAGGAGACTTTTTCAGAAATATGGAAGTCACCTAGTGTGATCAAAATATCAGAAAGAAGATAAATTATAAAACTATTCATCATTCGGAACAAAAATATAAATGTAATAAATGAAGACAAAATACGTAGGAGAATCTTGGTTGGGTATGCGGTCAATAAATAAACACACAAATAAGTGTGTAAGCATTTATTGTAATGTGTGCCAATGTTTCGGCCTAAATTTTAGGCCATCATCAGGGCTAAGAAAAACAAGATAATAATAGATGTAACAACAGTGGCAGTACCAACAACAGTAAGAAAATTATGCTGATCATAATATGTTAATATTAATATGAAAATAAGGAATATAGAAGATCTTGCGATACTTTTCATGCTACTAAACCTTCATTATAGTAGTTATAATTACTGTGTTTCATGTATTTTAAAATATCTTTCTTTTCATTCATTTTATTCATCTTTCTTTCTTATTTTATTTATCTATATTTTCATAATAATTTCAAATACGTTTTTTGTCATTATCCATTAGCATATTTTTCTTTATTTATTATTATTATTCACATTATGATTAGCATTTTTTCTTTATACGTTATTAACGTTATTTATACTTTATTAACATATTCTTCTATATTCCTTATTTTTCACATTAATATTAACATATAATATCATTAAGATATACTTAACATATATGGGGGAGAGGAGTAGCTTAGTGGTAAGGCACTGTTTTACGATGCTCCCAGTCCCGGATTCGAGATCGGCTGTGGCAGATAATTATTTATTCTGTTATCATCCGTGGATCGACCATGTGGAATAGAGAGAATTGGGGAGAAAAGCCTGGCAGTTGAGCGTGATCTCGGCCAAATGACCTCCTTGCACAACCGTTGACTTAGAAACAGTAAGGTTCTTACCAAGTACTGAAACCAAGACCCTTCATGGGATGTAGTGGTACAGTTTTTTTTTTTTTTTTTTTTTTTTTTTGTTTAATATCAGCATAATTTTATTTATACTTTCTATTTTTTCATCTTACTGTTTGTTAACTTTTTTATTATTACTGGTAATGTTGTTGTTAAGACTATTTTATCTTGTTTTTTCTTAGTCCAGATGATGGTCTATAACTTAAGCCAAAGCGTCGGTTATAAAAAAAAAAAAATAAGATTTTTTTCTTTTTTGTGTGTTTATTTATTGACCACACCCCCAACCAAGACATTTTCGTAGGTTAACCAAACCCTAACTATTATGAAAAAAAATAGTTGTATAGGTAACCAATAAAAATATCTTCAATAACGAATAACAAGAATAACGAAACTCATTATTGTATAAAGTGAGGTGAGTATAATATCCATGCATATTAGTAACGATTAAATATTAAGTTTAGTGGCTTCATCTATGATTTCTAACATTATATTTTTGAATAATAAATCTTGAGGTTAAATTATTAAAACAGTTCCAATGGGATAAAATCAGTAGGGTTTCGCAATCAATGTTAGTTTCCAAAATCAGCAACTGATCAATTCCACTTTATCGGTGTAATAAAAAAGAATTTAAAGTTGCATGTATGTCTTATTGAAAGAACCTACATACCCATCTGAATAAAGTACTGACTAGGCATCCATGGGTCTCACGCAAAAGTAGCTTACTTGTACTTACTAATATCCTTCACCCATGGCAAAAGTGTTTCGAAATGGTAACACCCAAGTTGTATCACTTTATCATTGCAGGGCATCTAAGAGCTCATGCGTAGGTGTAACATTGAAAATTGCATTAGGAAATATCCGTTGGAGTGACGGTTTTTCGGGTTGGTATAGTGATTAAACGCTATACCTTGTTTATGTCAAAAGGTTTCAGAACAATAGAAAGGGGAAATTAAATTATTAATAATTCAGATAATATACTTCTAAGAGTCACTGAATCTAAGGCAATCCAACCTGTCATTTTACAGTCGGTTTAGTAAACATTATTCAAACAACGATCACGAAATTTATTTGCTGAAATTATTTATGCCAATGTCGTTAGAGGGATATTTGATTTTTTCAATCAATATTATTTATTTATTATTACGAATGTTACGGTTTAAATCGCATTTGTGATACATTTTTCTTTTGAGTTTCAATGTAATTTATTTCCCATAGTTATTTTGTAGCATTGGATTGCTAAATAAATAAACTCATATTCCTCATGTCAGATAGCATCTAAGTCCGTTATAATATTAAATTAAGGAAAATGCATTACATTTAAAATATATTCTTCTTGTGATATTATTTTTTTTGTCTTTCGAAGTATGTAATATTATTATGTCTTTAGGTAACATTATAATGGATTATTATTATTAATGTTATATCTTATTCAGAAGCACATTAAATAAGCTATATTATTTATCTACTAATTAATTATACATTATTAATTTATTGTTTTACATTATTTACTTTACTTGTTATTGTATTTTTTTAACGAAATTTATGTTATTCCATAATGCATTAATAGTGCCTTATTATTTCTATATTAATTTAAATTATAATTATTTTCTAACATTTAATCAAGTATATTCTGTAATTGTTATGTAAAATTATTATTAGTTGTAATGTATATGCATCATATATTTCTTAGTCTATATTTTCAAATTCTATACATATTAACAGGGCTGTGGCCACAACACCCGAAAAATTAAAATTGTTAAAAAAATACTGTATTTAATTTTTGTAATTTTGTATATGTTATTCTTAGCACCGACCGATAGATGCTGTCATCTGGTCAGACAATTGTTATTCTTGTCTAAAAAATCAATAAATAATTTTTTTATAAAGTGCCACAGTAGCTAACGATTCATCATCATGCACTTCAATTAGCCCCTATTTCATAGTCCTAACATAAAACTGATGAAGTTACTGTAATCTACAAAGATCGGATTCTTAGTAATAACTTAACTTAACACTTCATTTTTAATGACTTGCTGTCGCTTATTATGAATAAAATTAATTTCAAAAATTGGCGCGACTTACCATGAAATAATTAAAGCCTACCAAATGGGTTGGCGTTTAGTTGGCAGCCAGTTCTTCAAATGTGTAGTTTTTGTTTAGCATGTCGGGCCGCAACTTCCCTTTTCTGATAGCAAATAATTTATTTTCACAAACCACATACCTTAAACCCTAATTAGTGATAGAGATCGAATTCGTAAATCAGGAAATAAGGTACGATTTTATAGAGGTATATGGAAATATTTAATAATCATTGGATAGTAATTCATTAATTCTTACTTATCAAGATCTCCAATACCATTTTTTTAATTTCACAAATAAATTATTGTTGAAAACATTATTTTTGATAGATTATAATAGCAAGATTCCAAAAAAAAAACCTTTAGTATCTCAAACAGCAGCCAAATAACCATTCAACGTTTCGAAAATTCAGGTCTCAACAGAACTAAAAAACAAACAAATGCATTTATGCAAAAATACGTTCTATCATTAAGAAGAAAGCCACAAGTGATATTATTATGCAATAATAATAATTAAAATTGTCATAATAAACAAAATAATATTATTTTCTTGAGGAAAAATAGCAGACTGATCTCTTTCCCCGATGGAAAACTATTGGGCCTAGGAGCGCCTAAACTTTAAATCTGATCATGAGTATATATATATATATATATATATATATATATATATATATATATATATATATATATATATATAAAGGAGGTAACTAAAAAAAAGGATAATCCTTCGAGGTTTTATTGCAAATTTAATGCTAAACAAAAAAGTTCGTATGAACATGAATCAGCAAATGAAGTCTTGACTAGTTGTCAGGCCAAAAACATAATACTATTTTTTTTTTTTTTTTTTTTTTTTTAAATTTGTGAAGAAACGACATCTTGCGTAAAAAAAAAAAAAAAAAAAAAGGATCGACATTCCCCAGTAATTTTGAAAATCATGTCAAATCCGGCAATTCGCCAAAGATTGAGTATTTGATCTACCGATCTACTATTGGTCCCATACGACACCAACCTAATTTTCAATCACGTTAGTTCTGATAATTTTTTTATGCGAGCAATCGTTTCTTCATAAATTTCCAAAATGTGTTCAAAGGCGTATTATTTTTATGTTTTTAGCCTGAAAATGGTCGAGACTTCACTTGCTGACCCAGGTTTATAGGAACTTTTTTATTCAGCTTTAAATTTGCTATAAAAGACCTGAGAGTTATCCTTTTTTTTTGGGACACCCTGTATATAAAAGTTTATCCGATTAAAATAGTGCATTTTTAATTATTAAACATCCAACATAAACAGTTGACATCCGCATGATGGTATAGAAGGATCAATCTAATTAGGGATTGATTAATTATTTGCAACTTTTATAAATTTGTTTTATTAAAAACTAGTTTCGAATGTTATGCATTCATCCTCAGTTCTAAAAACACACAAAAATTCAAAAATAAGCAATTCAAAATATAGTTTGGTATTATTATGCATATTAAATTAGAATACATATAAAATTTAATATGTGTAATAATACCACACTATATTTTGAATTGCTTATTTTTGAATTTTTTGTGTACTTTTAGAACTGAGGATGAATGTATAATATTCGAAACTAGTTTTCAATAAAACAAATTAATAGAAGTGACTAATAATTTATCAATCCCTAATCCAACATAAAATAATACCATAACAAAACTTGAAAGTTACGTGATTATCCGAGTCCTTTACATACAGCTGAATCACTAGAAGAGACATAAAAATCAAATTACAATTAATTAATTTCTCGTCGATGGAACTTACTGTTGATGGAAAATTAGTTGTAATCATTGCAAACGACTTTCGTCCGGGACAAGCCGCTCAAAAGAATCACAACAAATGAAACAACGGTAACTAAAAATTGAACGGCATACCGGCATTACACGGTACCGTTCGAAGGGGGTGAGAAACCTCACGGCCATCAGTTATTAAACCTGACCCGAAGGTAGACTCAGGCGGGAGGTCAACTGTCCTAAAGATTCTATGTACTAGAAGGACATAGAATGTGCCAGGACATAGACTATGCCTGCAGGACACACTCGCGAAGACCATTGTCCCGCTGAGGACAAAGAAAGGCAGCACTGACCCACTGCCCTCGCCTTATGTAATACCTCTACTTTACAATCCTTCTTTCCTTTCCCCTCATTATTGCCCTCTGTCCTCTTTGTTTTTGTGTCAGTTGTTTTCCTATTGCTAAAACGATATAATGACCCGCAATCCGAGATAAATCAGTCCTATATCCTCGATGATGTATTGATAGAATGACTAATAGAATACACACGAATTATAGCTATTTTATTTGTTTGTTTATTGGGGTTTTATGGTCCTACGTTCTCCAACTAGAGCAGAAAAGACGAGTTAATGTTTCCATTAACGAAAAAAAAAACTTTATGATTATATACTAGAACTTAAAAGACAAGAGCTTAACCGACGATAGGACCATTTATACAGACTACTGAAAAGAACCATCCCATCTTTCATTTGACAACAAACTATTAATCTACAAGGAAATTCTGAAACCTATTAGGACCTACGGACTTGAACTGTGGGGGGGCAACTAAGTTTTCGAAAATTAAACGTATCCAATATTTTCAGTCTTAAGTTCTTCGAACAATAGTCAATGCTCCATATTATGGAACAAACAAGACAACATGAGCTCAACATTCCATATGTTCTTGACCTCATTCCATCCAAATTCTCAAACTTTCAACAGAACATTACTCATCATCCTAATCCTTTATCATAATCTTTATTCAGCCCAAATCATCCCTATAACCTTCTTCGTAGATTGAAACGGCTCTGGCCCCGAGATCTTTTGTAAATATACTATTGGCGTCCTGGCAATGACCAGTTTCTCCACTCAAGTCCTCAGCGTCTTCGGCTTTAGTGCCGTCACTCACTTTGTTTTTCTCTTTTTGTGTATATATAGTGTGAATGTATTCCTACAGCTTATACCTTTTGTCTTGAGTGTGGCAGATTGTACTATTTTCCTATAAAAAATAACTCACTCCCCTCAAAAGAACTAAACCTCTAAGAACTGGAGGCATCCTATCTAAAACAACTTTTTCCTGATGGTCAACGCCTGATGGCTAGAATTATTAACTGACTACTGCAGTCTTAATGGTAACGAGACATAGAAAAGATGTGCTACATATAAATAAGACAAAATATTTCTATGTTGCATATATTTTGTTTGCCCGTCTACTGGATGTTTTGAAACCAAAACAAGTAAGAGTGAGAGGATAATGCAACGAGCTTTAAGCAACTTAAACAGCAGAATAATCCATATATCCGAATATTTCTCAATATATCTGTTCATCTAAAGAGGTATTTACCTCTGGATCAAATCAATAAGGTTTATCGTCAGACACGGTAGATTACGGTATCTGTCGTACGATAAAGTATAGACTGACACCTATAGCCAAAATGAGATAGATATAGAACTCGGCCAAGATGAGGTCTATAAGAAACTCGGCCAAAATGAGGTCTATAAGAACACTGCCTCCTAAGGATTATTAATATCAGTGAAACTAATGGATAAGAAACAAATAGATTTGAAATGCAAGCATAGACAAGTATTATTATACTGAACTCACATAGAAGAAAGATACGATTGAGTACTTGTGGAATGGATAATTAAAGACTTTGCATGACTTTACTCATTGTACAGACCATCCAGATAAGCTCAGTTAGTGAGAAAGTCCGAAGGAGGATATTGATCTGTTTAAATTGTGTTGATTCTACAAAGGCTCCCCTTCCAAAAAAACAATAGTCCTGGGCAATAGAATCGGAATGAAAAGAGTTATTTATCCAATTTTAGATCGAGATTATTTCAGAAGTTGTAGTATCATAGCGTATAACATGAATGCCGAAAGCCTACCGGTTGCACACAGATGACTCATAATTTTTCCTCCAATAAATATTGTTACGACAAAGGATACAGCTAGAGACTCGGGAGTAGTCCCAGGTTGAAGTTTGTTTTTAGAAGGAGCCTGTATTTATTACCGTAGGCAGGTCTTATTATGCAACCCCCTCTATTCGTCATATAGGCTTTCTCAAGCTCCCGGCTTTCTGAAAAGATAAATGTGAGGGAAACATGTGGGTGAGTCTATGTGGGTTTATATTTTGGTGTTTGTCTCTTTTCTTATTGAATAAGAAAAAAGAACACCCAATGTTCGGGTTTAAAAAAACAAAAAAAAAAGCTCTTTTATAGTATTATTACATTTTTAGGGACAGTATTTTTAAATTATTTTACAACATGAGCACCTACTGGAATATCAATCATTGGCATTCATCAGATTTTCCTCACTATTGTTTGTACTTCCTGTTTATCATATCCAATATTTATTCATGTATCTAAAGGCCGGACTTTAATTGTGCAGTAACAACCAAAATGTTTGAAATTGTGTATACGAGCATGATAACTTAAACAGGCAAAAATAATATTTTTTGGTATAATGAATAATATTAATGGAAAGCTTATCTAACCTTGCGTAAGAATTATAGCCTCAGAATTAAAATTACGAGAGAAAAATCTAATTCTAACGCAACAATAAATTACTATTAACTTAGATGAAATATTTACGTAAATACCCAACTGTATAAAAACGGTGAATTTGGTTCAAACGTTCAATTTTATGTTATTAGGTCGAGATTATTTAATCTAGCCAAAATAGTGCAAAAATATGCCATTTTATGTAACAAAAATCAAAATCGTGCAGTTTAGCCCAAAAGAGCAAAACGAGCTATATTAAATTATTAAATATATGTATTATACCGCATTAAATCATTCAAAAATATATCATTTCGTAGATCGCGCATCGGATAGATAGTTGCTTTCAAAGGTGTTATACATAAGCGAATAAGTTTAATTATATTACTAGATAACGTTAATTATTATAATATTTAGAGTTGGCAAAAAAAAAATTATTATTGTAGAATGTCCTCTTTTAAGAAAGTCATAATTTTCTTCTTTTCGTCAATATAAACAAACATGTAGGTAGAACATCTAGTTCATTGAAAAAAAAAAAAAGTTCAATTGGTTAGTACTAAATTATAAAATTTGATAAAAATACGAAATAAATGTTGAAGGCACTGATTAATCAAAATTTTATTTAATTATCAATTATCTTTGTTAAAACTGCTAGATATAAAAAAAAAAAAAACAGCTTTGGATGAGTGTATAAATCTAATGAGGTGGAGAGATTAAGAATATTTTTAGGAAAATGGGAAAATGAAGCATTACAATTCAGATGAAGTCTTAGGTAATTAAAAATAGGTAGCAAAGAAGTAGGATGGGAGAATATGTCACTTATATTGTTAAGATATCTTCTTTTTTTTTTAATATTTTCGAAATCGATATTGGATAGCCGAATTGATATTCGTGGGTTAGGCGATACATGACTCCACTGTAGCCAAAGTCTATGTTATAATGTGTGTGTGCCTTTCTAATAATTAATTAATACCTATCTTTATTTTTATTAAGTAATTCATTTTTTAAATGGAAATTCAATGAAACAATGTTTTAAATGTGAGGTTAAATCATTTTTACAGACTGCAAAGTATTAATAACGATTCATCTGGTTATAAATATAGGATATTAAATAATCTATAATCAGTATACTATTAAAACGAAAACTTCCAAAGAACAGAACCTATCAACTCTTCAATTCTGATTTTTGAAGAATTAGAAGGTATGTGTTTGTGTACGGGAAGACATATAATTGGATTGGTGACACTCTCCCTTCTCGATCATTCTCGTGGGCAAGGAGAATCCATTCCTTTGTCATCATTGTACTCAGGCAAGGACAGGACCGCCTATCGGCTCGTTGAAGGTACACAGATAAAATCATCTTATGTAGCTATCAAGGGAAGGGGACATGAGGGAAAGCTGATGTCATCAAGGAAGTAATGGTATGTGGCAGATGAAGAACTGTCTCCTCCAGTTGTCGAAAGAATAAAGGGGAGTGTCCTTTAATTGTGCTCGGGAATGGTCTTGAGGTGACTTTCAGAACTCAGGTTGGTACCATTGTTGAGGCCTCCTATCCTTATCACTACAATAATTCACAATGCAGTTTTTCTTAAGCAATTACTGTTGTTGCAACTGAGACTCCATAAAAAGAAAAAGACCGTAAACTGGGGTAACTTTATGGCTGACGCGGTCCTTTCGTATAGTTTCATATTTGAGTTTGTCTGTAACAACGAGGTAACATTGGTAAAAATGGGCTCGTTTAAAAGTTTAAATTGAAATGACGATTGTCTTAAAGTTACCCCGTCAACTGACGAATTAGACTTAATTACCTTAGTTTACGGTACTTCTTTTTTTTCTTTTTTTTTTTGTAAATCACAAACTTTTAAAAATAAAAATAAATCGAAAAAAGTCAGTTAAATCAATAATTAGTGTTTCAAAAGTATATGCATTCATCTTTAAGGTTTTTTTTATATTTAATCATTTAAAAGCATTTATCATTTTTATTTTATTTATTTTCACATACAAATTAATGGTGATTAAAAATACGATCATTATAGCGAGACGAAGCTACCAAGAAAATCAGTAAACGAGGTGGAGTTCCTCATAAATATCCTTATG
This sequence comes from Rhaphigaster nebulosa, assembly GCA_948150685.1. Taxonomy (NCBI): domain Eukaryota; kingdom Metazoa; phylum Arthropoda; class Insecta; order Hemiptera; family Pentatomidae; genus Rhaphigaster; species Rhaphigaster nebulosa. The sequence continues at coordinate 129,667,490 of OX411309.1, forward strand.
CTGCTGTAGAAATAAAAACTTTTCAGAGTTGGCGACTTGTTGGGAAAGTCATTTTAAATAAAATATGTAATATGGTTTCGAACAATTAAATAACTACATGGTTTTTCACCAAAGTTTTATTTAAAAAATACCCTTTCTTAAATTTGTTTATGGCTGATTAAAAAAACAAACATTAATTAACTCATTTAAATCTTTCAAAATGTGTTTTTTGAGATGGTATGAAAGCTAGATATTTGTGAATCGTGGAATCATAAACATGAACCATTTAGCCATTTAACATGAATCGTTTGTGTGCTTTTTTTTTTCTATGTGTTTGTTTTTTTAAATAATGATCTAACTAATATATTTTGGTTTTTGTGACAAATTGATATTAATATATGATTTTCTAAATAAAGTTTGATCTATTATAGTTATGAGAATAATTATAAAAAAGGGCCTACGCTTACATGACAATTTTTACTTAAAATGACTTCCCAAAAAAATTCTATTAATTTCTATTCTATTAAATTATTATTCTATTCAATTCCGTTAAATTATTGTTATAGAAAACAGCTTTTTTTGTATGTTATTTCTTTTAAATAATGATTCTAATTAATACATTGCGGTTTTCTTTGACAAATTGATATAAATATACATTTTTCTAAATAAAATTTGGAATACTGTGGCAATGAAAATAATAGAAAAAAAGGGCCTACGTTTGCATGACATTTTTTACTTAAAATGACTTCCTCAAAAAATTTCCAAAATACTCTTTAACAAAACAATGCAAATAGCCCTTTTATTTTTTAATTTGCCTCTTCGTCATTCTGGTTAACTTTTCGACATATTGGTCGGTAAAACATCACGATATTAATACACGATATTTATAGGTCTTATTCAATCTGATGAATGTATCGATTTGTAACAGTTTTTGTAACAGCCGTGTACATCGTTATAATTGTAATAAATGGATGCACTTTCCAAACGAGGACAAGCATATACCCTCTCTGTTCCTTTGGCAGAGAACAAAAGGGTGTCATGTCAAAAGGACATCGTATGCAGAGTGCCTTTCTGTGTCCTCACCCAAAAGGTAAGGAACGCTAACGGTGATCGGCTTCTGCTCCTGATGACCTCTTGCTGAAGAGTTATGCTACCTGTTATTCTGCCATCATTAGAAAGGGCAACGGCTCCGCTGCATATGGCAAGCAGTCTTATTACAAGAAGAATCGTCTGTATCGATATAATAAAGGAAGTTCCAGCATTCCATTAAAGTGCTCACACATCATAACATAAAATCACGCCACACAGCTAACCTGCTTAGGAACAAAGGGAATTAGCAAATTATCAACTACCCAATTCTAACTTATACTTATATTTCTGCGAGAATTCAAAGATCAACCAAAAAACAGGCTCAATCTTTTTCTATATGTCTATCAAAACATAAATAAAAAACGTAATGAAGTAAATATTTGAACTGCGCTTATCAAATCGATTAAATGTCAGGTGGTGGATTGGACACTCTAAAGGACTTCAAACTCGTTTTTTCATTTTATCACAGATGGGTATTTCTCATCCAAAATAATTTCAGAAAAACATATGAAAATAGACCGACATCAGAAAATTTAAACTCATTGAAATCATGACATGATACCATAAAATCCGCTTAACTCAAATCTACCTAATCCAACCTACTTAATAACGCTTAATTTCGGTTTGTACACGTTTCCAAAATAACGGTGACTCTTCTGATAGCGGTGACCGCCGAATTAAGGGACAACCTGAACCCTGCATTCCTAGGAGTCTTCTGGGGCGATTTGGTTCCCTCTGAGGGCACGAACTCATTTCCAACTCCGTGACGGCCCTCACGGATCATCGTGGAGTATTTGGAATAAGCAGGGAATACAGGCAGAGTTAAGAATAGAATGGTCTAATTCAGTTTTAATGAAGTTCTTTTGATTGTACCTGACATGACATAGCTACGGCAATAATGTACAGGAATAAATAAGCGGAACGTGTCAAATTTTATTATACAAGAAATTTTAGTGGCAGAATCCTTCCTCACGATAAAATGATCCTTAAAAAATTGTAAAACTATAATGTACAACTAAATTATTTAAATAAAATGGTATTCGTACATTGTATATCAATTCCAGGCTAGTGGTAATACATATTTTTAAATATTTTACCTTTTTCACATATTTTTAAGTATTTTACATTTTTCACATATTTTTAAGTATTTTACCTTTTTCACATATTTTTAAATATTTTACCTTTTTCACATATTTTGTTTAATATTACATATTATGTAAAAACATGTGAAAAAGGTAAAATACTTAAAAATATATGAAAAAGGTAAAATATTTAAAAATATGTGAAAAAGGTAAAATACTTAAAAATATGTGAAAAAGGTAAAATATTTAAAAATATGTGAAAAAGGTAAAATATTTAAAAACATGTGAAAAAGGTAAAACATGTGAAAATGGTAAAATACTTAAAAATATGTGAAAAAGGTAAAATACATAAAAATATGTGAAAAAGGTAAAATACTTAAAAACATGTGAAAAAGGTAAAATATTTAAAAATATGTGAAAAAGGTAAAATACTTAAAAATATGTGAAAAAGGTAAAATGCTTAAAAATATGTGAAAAAGGTAAAATATTTAAAAATATGTGAAAATGGTAAAATACTTAAAAATATGTGAAAAAGGTAAAATATTTAAAAATATGTGAAAAAGGTAAAATACTTAAAAATATGTGAAAAAGGTAAAATGCTTAAAAATATGTGAAAAAGGTAAAATACTTAAAAACATGTGAAAAAGGTAAAATACTTAAAAATATGTGAAAAAGGTAAAATACTTAAAAACATGTGAAAAAGGTAAAATACTTAAAAACATGTGAAAAAGGTAAAATATTTAAAAATATGTGAAAAAGGTAAAATACTTAAAAACATGTGAAAAAGGTAAAATACTTAAAAATATGTGAAAAAGGTAAAATACTTAAAAACATGTGAAAAAGGTAAAATGAACAAACATCGTTAATGTATTTACATTTCTGTAATCCACAAAACCTTGAGCTTTTATTATTAAATCCAGGACTGTGCACAAGTGTGAATATGCAATATGCAATAAAACCAATAATAACCAATTATAAAGATCCCTCCTACCATTAAAAAGAAAGGATCTTTGCCGATGGCGTTATGTTGCCTCATTAAGATGGTTTACGCTCAGATCGCATTCCTCCAGGGTTGCTACAGAAGTTGGGTATCCCGCATTCCCTTTCACACTCCTTATTGGTACAACTGCTGACATAAATGAATAGCTTTGGCGGTGCCCTCTTGATCGTGTAAGCAGTTATATACATCCCATGTTAGCGGATATCATTTAGGCACTCGTCGTCCAATTTATTTCATAACGTTCCAGTCTGCTCCATGTATTTCTGCAGATTTTTATAAATTGTATTCGGTTTTTCCTACCTTATTTATCTGAAGTTGGTTTTAGATGATTAAAGATGGATGAAATGAATTACTTGTGATTGCTTATCAATTCGGTACGCATTCTTGAACCTAATGAGAGGTTGAAGTCTGATTTATGAAGGAAGTGATTCATTTCTTAGGAAGAACCGGATATAATATTACTTAATAACCAGTTCTTAGAAAGTAATTACACTAAATTCTTGATATCGATGCAGTAAACGGGCATTCCACAAATTGTTCTTTCAAATAAAAAACATAAAGTTCTGAAAATTTACCTGTTGGGGATTGTTCACAGACTATTTTTTATGAGAAAAAAAAAGATTACCATTCACATTAACTCGCTCTCATAAACACTCCAGTGAATCCTTATCATTACAACTCCGCTCTACCATCTATGCAGAACATTTTTTTATTTTAAGATAATAGAACATAAATTAATAATGAATCAAGTAACTAAAAGAAAAAAAAAATCAATGGAAAATAATAAGGCTTAGCTTTCCCGAAGGTTCAATGCCATAACCACTTCCAAGCCTTGCCTCCATTCCTTCCCTCCTAAGATTAGAGCTAAAAACTTTCTTCCATCAGCCTGAGAATATCTCCTAAACGCTAGATCACCCTTATCTAGCCCAATGCCTTTACAGGTATTTAAAATGGTGCAACTATTTTAGTCCTTTCAATGGCCATACTTAAATTATATTTGCAAGGTTTATATCCTGAAATCCAGCATTGTGTGGCCTTCCCGTCTTTCTTCAAACTATTGAAAACAACATTCAATATAGAAAAACAAGAAGATTACCTGAATGTGAGAGGGCCTTAATTGGTACCTGGAATGTCAGTAGGAACTGTAATAATATAGTAAATACCTGCTCCTAGATTTGAGTGCAGAATGCGCGTGTTGAGTACTTTTATGTCAGAAAACTACCAACCAGTTTCACCTTAAAATTAGTTAATATAGTAACGGATTTACTCAGAACCAGACTAAGAACTTTCCTGGGACAAACATTTTTTGAGCGGCTAAATTTGAGCGAAATTATAATCTTAAATTCAAACGAATTCGTAAGAATAAGAAACAATTCAATAAAGTACAAAAATTACCTCCACATAGTTTTTAATTATATAAAAACAAGTTCTTAGCGGGTTATTAGCATTTCTCTATTGTATCCTTTTCCTGTAAATAATTTAAATCCTGTAATTCAAACATATTCCTTTTTAAATCTATATTTCCGAAATCATTAATATTTCAACTACTTTACTACTATTATTTTATTACTAACCTTACGACTTTTTTTTATTCCTTTTTTTTTTATATTTTTACCAAAGGACGGTTTTAATCAATTAGAAAAAAAAAATTTATTTATTTAGCCTTATTTAATTATGGCCCCCTTATTTAAATAAAGTTGTCTGCAGATATTATCTATATTCAGTATCAGACATAAATTGTCTACTGATATACGAGTAACTTACAAATAGACACGAGGTCCGCTATACAGAACCATAAATAATGAACTGTTGTAAGGGTTTAGCGGGTTTAAACGACGGACACAGTCGAACGCACGTTATAGGTTTATATATATATATATATATATATATATATATATATATATATATATATATATATATATATACACATATACAATATTAAATTTATTCTAGAGCGTTTATCTAACAGTCAAGTAGTTTTATTTCACCGTTATATGTAAGAAATATAACTGGTCTATGTGTGATACCCAATTGAGTAAGTTTGGATGTGAAGTGATCTAGGATAAAATCTAAAAAATATACATGAAAAAAAAAGGAATAATTTAAGGAAACTTATCCAATCTTATCATATTAATGTAGAAAAGCAAAGAAGGAGGTATAGAATTTTTCTATGAAGCTGGATAGAAAAAAAAAAAATAGTTTATAAAATATATATGTTTTTCGTTTGTCCTGTTAAATCATTTGTTAGACAGATACGAGGTTTCATGGCTGCAATGATGGTAATTTGTACAGAATGTAGAATTGATCAACAGAGTTAAAAACATTTTTAAACTGAATTGAGATATTGAAGAAATCATTTATTGGATTTGCTTTTACAATAGTGGAATTGTATTTTCGCTTAAAACGAAAAACTCTGGATTTTTCATTAAAGTTTATTATTTGATAAATAGTGGATAATAATGACACAAACATTATTATTTATGTTCCAGGAATCGTGCATCTATGCTTTAATGGTCACTGATGGAGATTCAAAGAGAAAGTAGAAATCGCATAAAGACAAGTACACACCTTCCGATGACTGCCGCACCCGTTCCTTGCCCTGCACATCTTTGCAACTTCATACAAATGGTCTATCCGTTGCGAACCTCAGCATTGCCATTTGTTGCGTGGTTCTGTTTCTGCTTGATTCGGTAATGTATTATCCTCATGGGGTGTGGACATCTGTGCACCGACCATGACTACATACGCATTCACACAACGTTACTTTCATGACGAAATACGCGGAATCATTAATAGTAGATACATTAAACGCACACGACGAGTAACAATACAAGTCGAAATTGGAAAAGCAGTCGGATTAAAGATTTCTTTATTTATCTAATCGTATTAATTATCTGAAGTCCTACTCTTCATCGGAATGATTAGACTATATTCGTAATCTACTTTATTTTCTAGAAAATTTGCTTTAATTCTGTTAGGCACAACTTATACAATGTTTAAAATCTTTAATGCCAGCTCAAAGCATCAAATAAGTATCCGAAAATATTAAAACAAGTCCTATAGTAAATTTATTATAGACAGAGAAGTTTGGAAATATTTTTATACAGGTTTTAAATTAATATCCTTCCTGTTTTCCGCGTTAAAATTTGGTCAAAAGGAAGGAACATAATTAAAAACAAGTTTTAATTACTTTTGGATAAAGCCTTGACAGAGTTTTTTTAAAGTTTCTTATCCTCCTTAATTAAAAAGAATTTTATAAATTAAAAAGAACAAATGCCAACAGATAATAATAACTATATGTTAATATTAACAGTTTTTATAAGATTAAAATAACTTTTCACAGAAAAAAAAATATTAGCAGTTATTTGATCTCAATATCCTTCCAGAATTATTCCAACATCTAATACTGACATATTTCAAATAACTTTTTCGAAAATTAGGTGCTATTGCTGATAAAGTTGACATAATGTTCTCAGGGAAATCGCGGTTGCTGAAGTTTATACTGAACAAAACATGAGATTTAAAAACCTGGAACTTTCATATTATACTAAAATACGCATTTAAAACTACTCCCTGAACAGTTTTTTTTTTTTGGTATTGAAGCAATTAATTTAAAAAATAAATAAAAAAGATATATAAATGGCCTAACATGACGAAATCGAACAAACTGTAATTGATTTCTTATGTATTATAAAAACCTTCTATGGTTAACCACTTAAAAAGGAGGGAGCAAAGGCTTTCCATAACGGGTTTTTATCGATGTTCAAAGTTTCACAAACCATTCTGAAAGTTAAAAAGCTTAAAGATTACAGCATCCGGATGCAAAACAATATATCAAATAATATATACTATGCAATATGAATGTATATGATAAAATTAAAAACATATTTAAGCATCATTACCTTGCATTCAGACCTAAACATGCCAACAGTTAACGAATACATACGGACACACAATGAACGATTTCACGATAACTTGCAGGGACACCCTAACTCACTCATGCAAGACCCTGCTACAACCAACATGCCTGACAAATCTCGCAGAAGACTAAAAAGGAGCTGGATGAGGGATCTGCTTGCCTAGCTATGTACAAAAATCAAGACAGGAAGAGGTGCCGCTGGTATTACTCTCTATCATCTCTATCATGCCACAATATCAAATTTTAAGACAGAAAATTCACTATATTGACAGGTGTGAATACAAAAATAAAGCAAATATATATATATATATATATAAGGAAGAAAGAACAAGGGAATAGATATTTGTTGTCTGTCATTTGCCGATGATCTAGCAATACTTACAGACAACATAGAAACAGCAGCAAAACAGATCGAGATCCTGAATGAGGGTTGAAAAGATCGGACTACAGATTTCTTTCCAGAAAACAGAGTCTATGTCGTACCAGAAAGACGCACCTGAAATTATGAGAATATCAAGAGGGTTCAAAAATTTAAATACCTTAGAGAGATGATACAGGCTAATGGGATAGAGAAGGCCGCTCACTAACAGATACAACAAAAGATGACCAGTGCATTCTGGAAGACTGAGAACATCTACAATAAGTCATGCCTATCACGTAACACCAGAATGAGATATTATAACACGGTCATCAAACCAGAAACCCTATACGCATCTGAGACCTTGGTAATGAGTCGAAAAGGCGAACTAGAAAACATCAAGAAACTAGAGAAAAGAATCATTAGGAAAATTCTAGGACCTAATAAGACAGAAGAAGGATACCGGTTGCGGAGTAGACAGGAGACCGAACAGAAATCCAACATAATACACGATATGTTGAAACGTCGAGTGCAATTCTATGGTCATATCAAGAGAATGCCAGACACCCGATTGACAAAACAGATCTTGAAATACACTGAAAGCATAAAGAATAAGAGGTGGATAGCCGACGTTAGAGAGGACTTGAAAGACGCTGGCATAACAGACTTAGACATACAAGATAGGCAGATATTCAGACCAAATCTACATAAATGGAAAGTGAGCCGAGAGGTCAAGAAATTGAAGACTGGAACAACTTGGTCTGAAGAATGGAAGAAAGCACACAGTGAGAAGATGAAAGAAGTGTGGCGCCTTAGGAAATCTCACATCAAGTAGACGCTTCGCGTGGTCCATTAGTGGCCTATACGAATGAATAAAAAATAGAATAAATATATATGTGTGTGTGTATATAAAATTATGTATTTTTTGTTGTGTTTTTTTTTAAACACATAAGAATTTTTTATACTAGTGATAACATGAAGCAACTGGACGGTGATAACCGATTCGGAACTGTGGAATTTCAACACAAATTTCCAATATGCCTAATTCATCTAATAAATTAAATCTGGCTTAAATTAACTATTTTCAAATTAATTAATCCGTAAAAATGTTAATTATCGAACGAATGAATGAGAACTTTTATTCATTTCTTCATAATTCAAGCAATACATTAAACGCACACAACAGTATATATGTAAAAATATAAATCGAAATCGGAAAAGGAAGCGGATTAAAGATTTATTTATCTAATCGTGTTAATTATCTCAAATACTGCTCTTCATTGTTTCTGAATGATTAGAGTATATTCGTAATCTACTTTATTTGTTAGAAAATTTGCTTTAATTCTGTTTGGCACGACTTATACAATGTTTAAAATCTTTAATGCCAGCTCAAAGTATTAGCTTGTTACTATGTGCGCCACATTGATGTATCAGTTAAATAAATCGAGAATTTCAGACATGTGGGGTTTCTGAAATTCACGGTTCAAATTATAATACAAATCTATTTTTTTCCGAAAAGACTGTAATTTATTTCCAGTGAGTATTTCATTCGTTTCGTCATTAGTACAACCAGCAAGTGTTTGAGTCTAGATTTGGTATTTGATGATTTAGTTATTCTTAGAAAATGTCTTGTCGAATATGAACAACAAAATTGAAATCACTTCAAATTCATTCATAAATCATTTCAATCAATAAAGCCTCATTAATATTCGTAAATGTTCTTGAGACAATAGAGAGAGTACCATTACACTAGTGACAGTGACACAGTTGTGCTTTCAACGAGTTTCGTAATCCCAACCCTTAAGTCACTTTCTGCTTCGCGGAGATGTCAATGCCAAACTCGTTTGTCTTAATGCAGGTTCATGATCGTTACATGGAGGCTATGGCGTTCCCTTTGACAAATTAGAACGAATAAAAGTATTTTATTTTTTTCAACCTTTGTATTTTATTCTAGCAGTTAAATCCTCTTTAATTGTCTGAAAAAAGAATAGGATATTGTTTTACATATGTGCAATTAATTAATTTATAATTTATAAGTGGAAATCATCAATTGAAAATATATCTCAAATATATATGCCTATGATTTTTTCTAGATTTGGAACTTGAGGATGAGCCAATTGCCTCGAATCATTGTTCTATGAAATAATAAACATTTTTGAAGTTTGTGGGTTCGAATTTGCCTTAGGAATAAAATAAATAAGTTATAAGTCTTTACTATTTTCATGCTAACAATCGTCAAAAAATAGTTCTCAGTTGGTCTGTTGTTGAACATATCGCGGGTTAAATGATTAAAAAGTGTGAGGCTCCTATAGTCGGAATGAAAAAAAAAGATGCAAAAATGACTATTGCGATATTATTTCAAGATTTCAAAAAAATACCTCAAGTCTCTTAACTACTAGAAAATAATTAACAGGTCAATTCTTCGCCAATTCAGGCATTATCAGAACAGAAATAGCTTATATAAAAAAAATGTAGACCAGAGATAGACCATCTCACATCAACAGCCTTAAAAGGAAATACTAAATTGAGACATTACTCCAAGACAGTTCCACTTTAACTAAAAGAAAAGGGAGGCAATATTAGCTTATTTACTCAACGAAAAACTGATTTTGTAAGGCTGCCTCTTTCATACATATCTTCGTGATATAACCTACGTTTACACAGGTGTTTCAGCTAACAGTTGAAACTATAGATAATTTTCATGTTTGACAATATTAATGTCAATTTTTTAGTCTTCTGAGTATATTTTTAATTCATTCTCAATAAGTCTTATTTCAAAATAATTTACACTAAAAAATTTAAAAAACGTATTTTAATCAAGAAAATGGTATTATGATTTTGTTCACATAGTATTTATTTTTTTGTCTTCGATAGCTAATCTCAGACCTTTTTCTTGCTAAATTTACTATTTAGGATTTAAAATTAATGTAGACATTAAAAAAAAAGGATATTGGAGTAAATATCAACAAAATTTTTAATTAAAAAAATACAATGTTCAGATTTTTTCATAAAATTATCAATACAAAACCCTCAAATGTTATATTTTTGTAAAACTAACAAAAAAAGATGCCTAGGTGAAACATTAGTATGAAATTATTCTCATGTTTTTGAAAAAGGGGTGGTTAAATATTTTTTCCTTGTCGATTACAAAGGTTCAATATTGAAAATAATACACTAAAAAATCGTTTCTAAAACTATAAATACTGCTAAGTACTCAAAAACGTGTCCGAAGAACGGATCTTAGCGAATGACTATATCAGTAAACTCAGCTTAACCAAGACAGCTTCAGATTACCTTCCAGTGCCGCTGTAAATAGCAGTTGTTAATTTTACGACCCTGATTCGCCAAGCCTTCAAGGTCTTGGCTCTTAACACAAGCTTTTTAATTCGAAAAGGTTGATTTATTTGGCTCAAGTTACAACACATTTGTCATTAAATAAATTAGGATGGATTAAATACAAATTCATAAAATAATATATATATATATATATATATATATATATATATATATATATATATATTTTATTATATATATCATAAAATAAAGAAATAACAAAAATAGTAATAATAATAAAATAACAATAAATCATTAAAATTGAAAATTTAAAGAATCTTATCTTACTTTCATTTTGGAAAGTAGTTTTTAACGAAATGCAGTATTTGAAAACACATATTTCAAAATAGTTTACAAGAATATTTCTAATTAAGCGCGCCATTCTCTTTCAAACATATTTTTGTAACAGAACTTTCAAATCTTACCAATTAACATGGACACACATAAGTCCAACCTGCTTTAAAAAGAAACCTATAAATAAAAATCTCTAATTAAGACACAGCCCATGGAACACTAAAATACATTTTCTTGCGGCCTATTTACTTTGAAAAGAGTTAATTCGAATTGGAGTTGAGTTATTCGAATCAGGGGTTCCCAACCAGTTACAATCAGTAAGCGAAGAATACGGCTACAAGTTATCGTTTGTGTAGTGAGCAATATATAAATTATTTAGTAATTGATGAAAATAATAACTCATTCATATTCCTGAGTACCGACTAAACCTAATAAAATAATTTATACGTTCATATTATCTGCATAAAGTGGAATATAAAATTTATAGGCAGTTTACCTTTGATGTTGTTCACAGAACGAAAACTGTTTCTGAGATCTACAGTGAATCCTGCCAACTAAAATAATAGAATCCTTCATTATTTTTTAATTTTAAGAACTCCAAATCTTTTCCAGCTAACCTCTTCAAGGGCTAGCAACTTAAAATAACGGACAGGGTTTTCAAAGACAGGTTTTTGTTGCAGTTTAAAATTTCACAAACCACTCTAAAAGGTTAAAAGCTTGAAGATAACAGCCTCCAAATGGCGAACAAAAAGTCAATAATATATTTTAAGCAACATACTTATAAATGATAAAATTCAAAATATATTTGAGAATTTTTCGGGTTGTTTTTACTTAATACCAATGATAAGTATTCCACTGGGCCATAATATATAGTTTAGAAACGTCCATATAAACATGAACATGTGAGTCTTACGTGATGTCTCAGCGCCAATTTCTAATAAATCATAGATAGCATTTCAATTAACATTATTCAAAGTAAATAGACCGTAAGAAATATATTTTAATTTTATAATGGCGATATCTCAATTAGAGTATTTTTTGGCACAATTAAATTATGTGTGCTGTATTGATGTACCACTTAAATGAAATCAAGAATACCCAAAAATTCAGTGTTTTATTTTCTGTATACATCGTTTGATTTGCTTAGGCTATCACCAGTATACAACACCGGGAGGTGTTGGTGTTTTATGTTTTGTTTTAAAATAATTTTGACAAATTATAAATAAAGCGAAAATAATGTCATTCTCATAAATAATTTTATGATAAAACTCCCTCAGTTAAGGTAGAAAATTAAGCTATCAATCATGGCAGTATTGTAATTGTTTCAGTGAAATAGAATAAATTAAAATAATAACCAATTTAAATGAATAAAAATCATGATTTCGACTCTGGCCAACATATGTATAAGAAAGTTTTTGTTAATTCAGGCACTGTATCATGTTTATAAACAATATCAATATTATTTTATCTAAATTACAACGAAAGAACGAAAAAGAAAATTGAGAAAACATAAAAATACTAAAAAAAAAAATTTGGAACATAACGCAATCGTATTTTTTAAAAGGCATCAAATAGCACATTTTACTGGCGCCTCACATTTTACATTAATACATTTTTTTTTTTTTTTAATTTTTTTTCCTATATTTAAAAAAAAAATGTATTCCTTATTTTATAAAGTAGAAATTTGTTAAGGTGACGAAATCTTTATAATTAAAGTATTTGTTTAAAGCTTCTAGCACTGGTCAAGGCCAGAGTGATGACAGAGTCGTCAATATTTGGTGCTTACGTCATCAAGAGTTGGTTTTTAGACCATTTCCAATGTGTTTTTTTCTTCGATATACATCTTTTCTTTCTTATATACTCTGAGCGGGAATCGATAGAGGTGTTTAGGTCCCTATGGGGGAGGGAGGAGGAACCTAAGTTCGAACCTAAGTTTCGAATTTTTGGCGATTAAGCCTTTTTCAAAATATCTGATGTGGATACCACATGACTTTCTTGTACGCCTGTTAAACTATAAATCGGTGGCCCAAAAAGTGACTCTGAATTTGGTTACAAGTTTCCGAAGATAGTAGTTTCTCAAAAACACTCGGCGTCGCGACGTCCATCTATTGACACATACAGACAGACCCACAAGCTTCTGAAGGTCTTATTCAGTTATAAAACGTCATTTTCTTTCAATTAGTAACAAGTTCCCAAGAGATTTCTTAGTGTTCCTTAACAACACTAGAACTGTCTATGTCACTTAGATAAATCATTGGAAATGGACGGATTCAACATTTTAAGCGGAAGAACCCACCTAACATATCTTATTCTCCTACTGCAGACTTGTTCAGCTCACAAATGGGGAGGGGAAAAAGCATATTACACTAAATTTTAACACTTAAAACAAGTTATAAAATTGTTTAATTAGAGTGGAAAAAAAAATCGCGTTTATAACCTTTATCACCGAACCATATGATAACTGTATTAAATGTCGTTATACCTTTTGATGTAAGTTTATGACCTTCAAGTAAAATACCCTTATCGGCTCTTCAATTTCAACCAAAACCTATCATATTACTTATATTATAAAAGTCTAATTTACCAAATTTGAGATGTTTTACGTTATATTTTTAATATTTGATGAAAGTCTAATATGAGCTTCAAATAAAGTACCACTGCCAGTTTGCCTATTTCAACCAAAATTTATTATGCTATTTATATTAATATTTAAGTCTTACATACCAAATTTTAGAAGCATTGCATTATATTTTAATATAATTTTTGATGAAAATCAATAACGACCTTTAAGTAAAGTAACACTTCCGGTAATCATGTAGTAACTAAAAAGAGAAGTTCACAACTAGATTTCACAATAATCCTAAATTCAAAAGTTTAACTTTCTACGGCGAACCGTTTTTGAGTTATGCAAGATACGTACGAAGGAACGTATGTGCAGACGTCACGACGAAACTAGTCAAAATGGATATTTCCGTTGAAATATAAAAACCGAAAATTTTCGCGATTACAATACTTCCTTTACTGCGTACAAGGAAGAAAAACGATGTTGATATGCAAAAAAAAAAAAATATGTAAAAAAAGTAGTATATTATCTTATTTATTTTAAACAGTTTTATTGTTATTCTAGGTATTAATTTGAAACAGTTTTAAATGTAATGACATAAAAATTATATGAATTTTTTTTTGACGGTGAAGATGATTATTTAAAAGGAATTTAAGAGATCTTATTATGCTGTATGAAGTTTTTTCATGGTATATATGTATTGATAAATTAAAATTCTCGATTTAAGGATGAATTCTAATTTTTGTCTAAATTCATATCGATTGGACTGTGCGCCAGTTCCAAAAGGAGGTTAACATTGTTTTCTATTCTCAAACAGTCGTCTAGAATTATTTATCAAGAACAGTTATAGTGGATCATTTACTGTTAAACCTAACTGTAATAAACGATCAATTTGAGCTACCGAGGGCAGATTGCCAATATTTAATAATAATAGTTGCAAGGGCATTGCATCACATTACAGTCGGAATTCGAAACTATTGCAATGGTTATGAATATGCGATTAAAAGTGATTTACGATTTGATTCCAGACCACATCTTTATGGTACCTTACGGAACACGAAAGGGATTGACATTTCGAAATCACGATGGTCTTATACTGTTATTTTACGACCGAGATTGAAACAGAGACAAAGTATCTAAAGAGGGTGTGATGAAGATTTATGAGTTCTAAAGAATTGTATGTGTATATTTTAATGGTTAATAAACAAATAAGAACTTATAACTGCATATTAGAAAATACAACGAGCAAATAAGATGGAAAAAATAGCAATGCCGAATGAGAAGAATTATCAGAATGTATACAAGAAAGACATAAGATGGCGGATTTTTTCTCTGCAGAAGTTTTGGAAGATTATCAGGAAATGATTGGAAAGTCCTCAGGCAATATAGTATGTAGTGTTAAATTTATAGATAAAAAAAAAAGAAAGAGCACTTAGTTTGGATTTTAATGTTTGGATTTAGTAGGATCAAATCTCATAGCTCGATATCATATGTTCATATAGGTCTGATTATGTAAATGAGTTTTCATATGTTTACCTTAACATGGTCAGCAATATTTGACACGAGTAATTCTGCAATCATCGAAACACCATTCAACGACCATATTGGTGTCTACATGGTCGGCACATTTGCAGAACAGATGCCTCCACACTACAACATTAAATAGAACGAATGCTCACCGAACACCGCTCCAGGGTCCAAATCCATTCCCACAAAAGGCTTCCAATATCCTACACCTCACACCATTAAGATACAGAAGTTTGTGCAATATCTGCAACGAGTCGTGCCCGAACTTTCGCAACGACCTAAATGCAAGAAAGAAGAGAACTGGAGGCGATAACCGAGTTTAAAAAGGGGTTCCAAATTAAAGGTTGTCCGATTCGGGTTAAATTATTTTTTAAAGAGCCTGTAGCAAGTGTCGGTACTATACTTGGACAAGCTGCCAGCTGCGTATTCGAGCCCATGTAGAGTTTAGCTAAGGATATTTTGTAATCTTATGCTTAAAGGTTAGGTTAAATGTTTATATGATTAATGAGTAAGGCAATTCCAGCCTTAATAATAATATATTTGAAAAATGCATGCTTTGCGTGTGATATTTTATCGCATAGTTGCGAGAAGCAGCCCAACCACCTTTTTATGTAAAAAAAAAAACGAAAACATAACACGGAAATAATTTTTTTACATACAAAAATAACACATCTTTCTTCTATTAAAAATAAACTATTCATAATTAATTACAATATATAATTAATTATTTTAATAACTAGTAAAATACGGTAGTTATGGATTTTCGTTTATTAGGGATACGAGAATTGGAACTAATATATAAAATATTCATTAAGCCTGGGATCGAGTCTTATCTACCCGTCAGAGAGCGTTAATTTATAGATTTTTCAGAAAACTATATTTCTCAATTCTAAATCTCTAAAAGCTTCTCATCAATACAGTACGCTTATCGAAAGATCAAAAATTCGATTATATTATATCCGTACTTGATAGCATAATGTATACTACTGAGAATTATATCAACTACGTTGGCCCATAAATAATTCGAGTACCTATAAGATGAAACAGCTCATATTGTTATTTTTTTAACGTAGAATTATGTTTCTCCATCTGGGTGTTAGGGCAAAAAAATTTCAGACGCTTTTGGTCTCATTTTTAAACATTCATAGCTCCGCTTCTTTAAACGCTAGAAAGCAAGGATTGATATAATTTTGCATAGAAATGTTCCATAGAAACAAAAAGAATTTTTGAATTTGCCCTTAAGAAGTACAGTAAGCGCGTAAAGTTGACCGATTTTGATTGTGAGTTGGATAACGTCACATGTTTTTTAATCAATAAAATGTAGCATTTTACGTGATTCATTCAAACTCTCCAATTTTGGATTTCTCAGATACTATTTTACCCTTGAATCCTAGGGAAGGAGCTGAATTTTATTATAAAACAATTTTTATTATTTCAGAGTTAATCCGTAATTAAATTTAAATTGTTTATTTGTGTAGTTTGAATTGATTTATTTATTTAAGACCTGACATTATAAGGCATTTGGCCACACAAGTAACAAGAAATGAAAAATAGTCTTTATTCTAAAATTAAATGTACGCCATGAACAATTGAAAGAGGTCAAAAAATAATTAATTTGAGTAGGATGCTAAATCTTCTAAATCCAGCTAAAGCTTTAGGGACATGGTATGCAGGAGGAAGCAGTTCTATTTGAAGGATTATAAAGATACATGGGGTGGGTTCTAGTTGCCTAAGAGTGGATGGAGGAACGCAGGGTTAAGGAGTTCAAGGATATGGGGAGGTTCATTATTTTCATAATGATTCATGTTCATTGGGATAGGAATAGACAGGAACCGAGTCCGTAAGCGAAGACAAAGTTATTATAACTTAAAATATTACTGTGTATTGTTCTTGAAATATAGTATAAATATTAACTGAATAATTATACCAATCTTTCTGTGTGTAGCCATTATCTATATGCCAGAGGTCAACTATCGTAAGCAATATTTTCAGAGTTTTACAAGAGAGCAAAAGGAAGGATCAAATTGCACCATATTTCCTTGTTTTTGTTACTGGTCAATAGTGTTGCGCCTTTAATTAAGCTTTCAGCTTATCTACAATACTTTGGGCTGAGAAAATTTGGTAAGTAAGTAAAATAGTGCAAATAAAGTAATAAAATCAAAATTGAACTGACGCACTTTTACCATTTATATACAGGATATATATAGATAGCGGTGGACTCAATATAGATATATAGATTCAATAGTTCAAATCTAAGAGTTAAACCAAATCATTGCACTGAATTATTTTAATCATGTTATCTTTTCCAGCTTACAATATACCTCCAGCAATCTCAGTCATTCAATTAAATACCAGTCCCGAGACACCATTCCGTAGCCGAGGCATTGAGAGCTGACATTTAAGACTGAAAGTATTTGGCAACTGTAGAATTATTCGCACCTCCATTATGTAGATAACGTCACAAAAGGCTGTATAATGCTACAGATCTAACTTTACGAAATTCCATCCAATTAAATCAACAGAGTAAATTCCTGGTGGAAGAACAGAACAGAGTCAGCCAAAGTCATAACTTCTAAATGTCAACGCTTAATATAATGGTTTCACTTAATGGTTTCACACTTAATAACTTTTTACCCGACTAAGGCATTGCCACAGGAATACTTGTGGTATGTCTGCTTGAGGTATGTAGCGATTTTTTGGGCGAATGGCTCAAACTATTTTTAGGTTTGGTGGCTCAAATTATTCAGTGATATCCCTTTAATGTTTTGAAATAATTTGAGCACAAAATATTGAAATATTTTAAGTATTATCGATATATTCCAGATGTTTCATATCATATATGTGTACATTCATGGTCAAATATAATAAAATATAAATTGGCAATACTTATCGGGTGCCATTACATGTTATGGCTCCATGTAAATATATTCCGTTCCATGCATCTGTGCATGCCAAAATACGGAAAGCTTCTTGTATTTGTGCGTGTAAAGTAAGTAAATTCATGCATTATATATATATATATATATATATATATATATATATATATATATATATATATATATATATATATATATGTGTGTGTGTGTGTGTGTGTGTATGTGTGTGTGTATGTGTATGTGTATATATATATACATATATATATATATATATATATATATATATATATATATATATATATATTTTATTTATTTTTTTTTTTTCCATCTGCCAATTGTATTGGCAGTGCGGTGCTTATGAACTGATATCGGTCAATCTTGGATAGCCGACATAGTTTAGAGTAGGCAGACATCACCTTGTCATGGATTGCCTTTATAAATAATAATAATAAATTCATGCATTGTCAGAATTCGTGTCTTCGTGGGTGGGGAGCGCACCCGACTTCAACACTGAGTTTCATTATTCATTGACGTCAACTTCACTAACCACTCACCAAAGTGTCTAGTATGCAAGTACATTCCGTCACCTAGGATGGTTAGGGTTTTCAAATAGAGTTATTTCTGCAATATTGTTTTTTAAAATTATTATTATAGATACTAGATCTTATTGAAAATTATATAAATATACTTTTTTTTTAAATAAGATTACTTTTAGGTAATTTAATACAAATTGATAAGAAAGGAAGTAATTCTACATGCATACATTAAGGTATAAAAATATATTGGAAGGTAATCGGGTTTGTAAAAGTAAAAAGTAATCAAATAGACACTAAGCATTATATCACAAATAAATTCTCCGTAATGACACCATTGTCCATATGTTAAAAATTTAGCCCAAAATGGATATCTATCCTTCCTATATAAAATCCATACCCATAATACCCCCACTTGTTTCTAGCCTTGCTTCCTCATCGATTCCCAATAATCCTCCGAGTGATAAGAAAAGAAGAGATCTTCTCATGGAGCGCCACCAATCGGTAGTTTGCTCGAAAGTATCTGTCATGTCATATTAATCGGACAGTATATTTACTTACAGTATTTTTAATGGGGATTTAAATCTAAGTAAATAACTATATATAAAAAAAAATTATTTCAATGTAGAATATCACTTTTATTTGTTTTATTTTATGGTATACGTGAATTTAATAAGAGTATTATCAGATATCTAAGATGAGGTTCTCTGACTATTTTCAAAGAAAATTATATTATTTGATAATAATTTTGTTTATGATTATATTCCTGTAGCAGCAAAATAAAAATCGATATAGGGCTCTCTGATCGTCTGTATTCCTCGGTTTTCTGCCACATGTTGTAGAGAAGATAGCTATTGAATATACGAGGAGAACACACTGGTCTTTAGAAGCTGGCTCATATCAGCAGCTTGCATACTTAGTTTTTAGGACAATCAAGAAAGTTGCGTGATTGTGACACCAGAGGAACTAACCAGGAATGAGTTATTCATTCGTATTGTAAATACTAGTATACAAGGACATCCTACCACCACTGAATCTTGCCGGCCAGGACAAACGAAAACGAGTGTTATTTATGTTATAAACATTTTTTAACTTAAAATAGTTTTTTTTTTTTTAAAGAACTTTATTTTATTTTGTTTTCATACAGAAACTTCTTATTATTTTTTTAAACATTATATTAATTTTCAAAGTGCATTTTTTATTTTTATGTTGACAAGCCTCTTTGATTGTTCATACATATTGACAAGCCTTGCATCAATAATCCATTGAAAAACGGTAAATGATTGAAATGATCGTTTCGTTCGGGTAAAAGACCCCGCAGTTATTCTTAGTAAAAGTAGTATTCTGAAACATTCCAGAGTTAGTTTTTGTCATTCTGAGCAAAAGTCTCAACGGCTCAAAAGAATTCTACGACAGCATTTTGAGTTATTCGCGAATAAAGGTCTCATTTTGCCATACTGGAAGGCATCGGGTACAATTATTTATTCAACGATTTATTTATTTTAAAATGAGAACCAGTTCCTCATGCATTTGATTGAAACCACTTTTCCTATGAAATACTGCGGAGTCCTTTACATGTATGATATTTTAAAAATTTGTTTAGTTTTTGTCAGCTGTATAGTTTATTGGAAGATTTCATTTTTGATGTTAGGGTTTATGTCCTCATCGGGAATTTTAGGCAGCATTGGAAATTTTTGTTGACGCTTAAAAACTTTTTAACTAAATTTTTTAATGCTTAAAAACTTCTTATTTGTTAGAATCAAAAGGTTAATGGTAGTATTTGATCCTGCAAAAAAAATTACTAATAAAAAAACTTTATGATAACAGACTTATATCATATAAAATATATTTTTTTACATAAGAGAAAATGTGGGAACACCAAAAATACTTGAATGAAAAGTACGGAAGGAAAACATATCCTTCAGTGGTTAAGGATAAAAAAAAATATGAAAGAAGATATCCGTTGCCTTGGCAGATATCTGTCCAGGATGGAGGAAGATGAGGCGAATGATTCCGCACTTCCTACTTACTACCTCAACTACGAAAGATGGCAACGTCACTTCACCACGTAATCGTAAATGCTCTATCATTGGTTACTATTAGATGACAATTGTATTATCTCAGACTCAAAATAAGAATTTATATGTTTAAGTGAAATGAAACATCTTCCTACTCATAAGAAACGAAGACTTCACATTTGAGCTCACGAAAATCCTCAGGCATTCAAGATAAGTACTATATCATTAATTAAAAAAATCATAAAATGTTATATAATGTGCCGATGAAGTAAGAATAATGTTTTATCTAAGGCGTACACTGATATAATATCCGTTACTATTGACAAATTACAATACGATTAACCACTCTTTTTTATTGCGACGTCATTTATAAGCGAAGAATCTTATTATCTTTATGATAGAACGGGTTCCGCTAGTTAAATAAACATTTGTCCTCTAAACGGTAGCTGGATAGTTCCAGGGTACAAAGATTCCAAAAGGTCCATTTAAATGCATAAACGGGCCTAACTGTTATACAACGGTGATGAAAATTGTTGCTTATGGTATTAGGTCTTCTTTCGTTTCTTTGTCACTTTGATTGAAAACCATAATTAATTTATAATCGTGAAATTCAATCCATTCAATACCATTTCTAATAATTTTATACTCATTTAATATTAGTTTTCAATGTAATATTAATTTATGAAGGAAAAAATCATTATTAGGCTGTAATTAATAATAATAGGATCTAGTTACTGAGTAAAGAGTTAATAAAGTCCTTGAATTAACTTAAACTCATTAATTGTGAGGAATAATTATTCCGGGACTAAAGAAAGAAATAAGCAATAGCCTATTCTGGTGTAGCTTCGGAATAAACAAGTCCTGGGCTAATTTTATTCCAAATCATACATAACTCCGAGTTAATTTGGAGACCGACTGGAAGGTTAGGATAGGTTTAGTCAAGAACTAAGACCAACTCCCCCCTCCCCCTTCCCCTCCCCAACTACAGGCGCTAAATAAATGATCTAAATATAATATTTAGAGCAATTAACATGTATTACACAAAGGAAGGAAGGAAGAGATCTAGATGTTTCCGGGTCACTCGGTTGGTTCCTCACTATTAGCCGCTATTTCTTCCCGTCTCTTTACTTGTCATGTTTTCCAAAATGAAAATTCCCATCCATTGTACTGTGACACTGTTCTCATTGTTATATCTTGCATTGCCGGACCAATTATTCAAGAAGCAGACATGAACCAGGAATGGAATCCAAATTATCTAACCGGGAATATTACAGATCATGAAATTTTAATAATAGCTCTC
The DNA here is from genome assembly GCA_948150685.1 of Rhaphigaster nebulosa. Lineage (NCBI taxonomy): Eukaryota > Metazoa > Arthropoda > Insecta > Hemiptera > Pentatomidae > Rhaphigaster > Rhaphigaster nebulosa. Next base: position 129,689,361 of record OX411309.1, read on the forward strand.
CTAAGTGCTAATCCATATTTTTTCCGAATATAAGTTTCGTAAAAAGGAAAAGTGTAATAAAATATGAAACACTCATATTTGACATTGATTCTCTTTATTTATCTTTTTCTATATCATATTAAAATGTAAATTTAAAACACACACACACACACACACCCCATATATATATATATATATATATATATATATATATATATATATATATATATATATATGTATGTATGTATGTATCTTAATTGATCAATTGATTATTTCCCAGAAGACAAGATGAATGAGTGTTTAGACTCTGGGGGTGAAGGCCTAGATAACAGATATACTCCACTGCAGATAAAATAAATGTAAGCTCATAGCTACTCCTAAAAAACATTTTTTTTTTTAAATGATCAATTCATTTTAGTTTCACTAACCTAAACCTATCCTGAATATTCTCAGGATTAACAAACTAAAATCTCAATAGATGATCAAACATTTGAAACTAATGAGATTTAAAGGAGGAAAAAATAAGAATTTAAACGACTTTAAACATTACTTACTAGACACAGTGTGTTTAAAAAAAAATTGGTGAATGCTAAATCATGAAAAATGTTAAATACTGTAGTCAGAACAGAAGACTTAAACACAGTGTAGCTTTTTTGGAAGAAAATTATAGAGATTGGCAACGCAGCCTCTGTAATTCCCCTTGAAGTCCAAATGCCACCACATTCTCAAAAAAGTGAAAGACTAGAGGAGACCTTCGAAGCAGCAGTCGTTTCGACAAACCTCTTCTAAGTTAATGAAAATCTAACTAATTAGTCACCGTAGATTCATGCCTTAAGAAAGAATAGTTTAACATGAAGATATGAAGTGAACAAGCTAGACATTGGTTGCGCTATAAGGAGGTAAAACAGCATTGAGAATGTAAAGGAAATGATAGAATTAGTTTAGTTATGACATCTTTCTAATTATATTATCGATAAACCGTAATTAAAACAGTAATAAAATATAACAGAATATATAATAAGTATTGTAATTACCTCAGGAATTATTTTGCAGGGTGAAGACACCAAGTGATCAAACTAAAAAAAAAAAAAAAAAAGTTAGTAAAGACATTTTTTTTTAATTAAAAATATTTCCTCCTCATAAAAGTTACTTTGAAAAAAAAATTCTGCAAGCAATTAGAAATTATAAGACAACATTAAAAAACCGATATAAAAAAGTAATCAAATCAAAGCGTGTCCTCACACTTGAAGGTTAAAACAAAATTTAAATCCTCTATTTTCGTCTATAATGAATAATTTGTGTTTAGAAATTAATAATTTTGCAATTTCATTATAATTTTTCGAATATTTTAAATAATTTTGTTTAAAATAAATTCATATATTTAATTTATTTTTAAATCGTTTGCGTCATTAGTTCATCAAATTTATATTGTTGATTTTCATCATTCATTTTATCAAGTAATGGCTATTATAACCATTTTTAGTAAGGAACTAAGTTAGTTTTGATCATCTGAACATTGTCTATATTTTAACGAATAACCGAATTTAATTCAAGTCACTCCTGAATTTTATCAAAACATTTACGTCTAAAACAACTCCATGAAGGGTCTGTAAGAACCCGTGGCGTCGTCATAGCGTCACCCCCCGTCCCTCAACAATTTGAAAACCCAAAAAGTTGGAAAATTTATGATTTCAGAACCTATTTTAAACTGAGAAAATTGAGGTAAAACAAATGACTCGAAGAGTTATTAAAATTTAAAACCAATACCTATACCTTTTAAGCTAAGAAATAGGTATTTTATCGATAGTGTGCTGTATTGGAAAAAAAAATTATTGTTGACAAGTGTCAATTAATTAGTATTGTATTTAATAATATGGTTAGGAAAATTAAAATATTAATTATAGTTCGGAAATCTGGTCAAGATTAGGGATTGATAAATTATTTTCCAGTTCTATAATTTTGTTCTAGTCTCACATATTGTCTTCTTGCATGGTGGATGACTCTCCCACAATTAAACGGTCCTTCATATTTAATTGTAAAATAAAAATTTTGAAAATAAAGTGTTGATTTATGAGCAGTGGCATGCATTATCCCTGCACACTACCCCACTGCTCCTGAACACCGTATGACCGAAAGGTCGGGGAGGGGGAATAAAAAATAAAAAAAAAGTGGATGGCTCTTGATGCAACCCCTGTTCGAAATCCAGATCTTATTTGCACATAAGACGGTGACAGATTTTCTCTCACGCAGGTGTGATTGAACCAGATGTTTTTATTGGCTGTTGCATACTTGAGTCTCAACTTGGAAAATAAATAGATAGTGTCTGGATGACTTGGCTCTCTTATGACCTGTTCGGAGATAGAATCAAATTTTGAATTGCTGAGTCTTGAGTCGCTGGGTGGGGTTAAATAATTTATCAATCCCTAATTAGATTGATCCTTCTATACCATCATGTGGACGTCTACCGGTCAAGATTGTTGGAAAATTTTAGATTCTGCTCCCTCCATCAATACATTTTTGTAGCAACGCCCCTGAGTGGAACAAGTGAATATTATTTGATGTCCATTATCCTTTAATTAACGTTATATTATGCATTAATTTTTCTAAAAATCCTACCATTTTAATGAATAAAATCTATAAGAATGAGAGTAAATTTCCTGTTACTGTACATTATAGGAAATGCAGCGATAAAAAATGAGAACGCAGTGTATACTAGTACAAGGATTACATACACTAAATGTTCCCATCGATGTCTAGAATGTAGAGCGTAAATAACATCCTTCGACAATCTGTGACTGACCGGTTGAAGAAGAAATCTGCGATTGTCATATCATCTTTCACCGAACATTACCGGTCCAACCGAGATGACACCCGACGATCTGACACGAGCACGGTTCGATTTTCCACCCTATTTTACCAGGACGCTGAGGAATATAAGAATAAATAACTTTAAAAAAAAAGGAATTGTTAACTTTTAAATAAATAGCATCGGTACTATCTGATTTTATTTTATATTACTAACCGCAAATCTGTAAAAATATTATTTTATATTTTCATTTAACTGTAGATTTATTATCAGTACAGAAAGTCATTTTATTTCGCAAAATTAAATTTTCAGGCAAAGATCCTTTTCTTAAAAGTTTTATTTTTTAATACACCTGGTGGATATTTAATTTTCATTGGAATCTTAAGGCATTAAATATTGAAATTTAATGTTCCTTTCCTGATACGTAGCCAATCCGGACTGGGTGATACAACCCACGGAATCAGCGTAGGCCCTTGCGTGGGGTGTATCTGCTACCGTTACTGACAGCTTCAATGTCAAAGTCTTAATTTATTCTTGATCTTGCTTTTATTTTTGTCTACTTCTAGTCATTAAAATATCGTTTATTATTTGATATAAGTGACAAGTAACGACACAATTTGTTCTGCTATCTCGGCCGCAGTAGCGATTGTACAACTGGTAATACAATCATATACTCCCGCCATAAGTTTATAAGTAAATAAAATAACCTTTACAATTACAACCTTTGAAGGGTCTTGGGTTCAGAGTTTGGTAGGGAAGCTTTCATCCTCAACTTTGGTCAGCATCCATACTCAATCGCCAGGTTTATCCCCTAATCCAATTAAGGACTAGATACCCACTTAACGTGCCAAATGTGGCTGAATGTGCCCCAAGAGGAATCTCATAGTCGATCAGTGGCCAATACAGCAGAATAAATAAATTATGCGTCACAACCGGAGTCGAACCCAGGCTCGAGAGTATACTGTATAAGTAAAAAAAAATGTATTAAAAATGTGCATTGTCCCGTGCTATAAGTAGACATGTTTGTTCTCGATCTCACCAGAGAGGGTAAGGTGATATTCCAAATAGACCTTTTGAATAAATAAAAAGCTATTTGCATTAGATAAGCTGATATAAGACAACACTCAAAAATTTAATAGTATTAAGGAAATATTATAAATACCAGTAACGCCTGAAAGAATAAAATGAATAATTTTCGCAAATATAGACAGATACAGTATTACGTAAATTATAACACTAGCCAACCCATAAGGAAAGACAATTTGGGACTTCAAGGCATTTATAACGATTTTCAAATTTCATGACCGTTATGAAATATTCTAAAATATCTTCAAGTATTTTTATCCAAAAACCTCCTTACGATTTCTAAAAAAATATATGCATTAGTTCGAATATAGCAATACAAAAATTAAGAAAGAAAGTAGGTGATCGTTCTATAATTGGCCGATATAATTATGGATTTAAAAGGGAAAAAAATACGCCGCTTTCGATTTTTTCTGTCATTGAAAACTGGGCCGTCCAGTTATTATGACCAGACCAATTTAGTTCTTTTGCCAGTAGATCGAAAATTCGAAATCCCCTAATGGCATTTATAACTTAATGAAACATACTTAAAACAAAAAAAAAACATTATGAGATAATTTTTATTGATTACTTTTTTTTTTAGGAACTAGACAAATAGCGGACGGAACATGCGATATATACTGAAAATGAACGAATACAAACTAAGCTTTTATTCAAGAATAACAAGCATGATAGCACCAATTTATCGCATTGGTATAATACATCATTTGCCTCATTTCCTTCTCTTCTCTTCAAGCCTATCGGTATAGTTTTTCAGTTGTCAGTTGATAACTTCTCACTCAAGGACCCAAAGAGGTCTAACTCCATATTAGTAATCTAACGGCTTTCATACTGTCATTTCAGAATCTTTGTGAATATGCTTATCTTACTTAAATGTTCTGAAAAGAAATCACAACGACTGTTGACTTTTTGAACTTGTCCATCTTTTTGGCTACAAAAGAAATGGATTTTGGAATTTTTTTTTTGCCCATGAACATCATAATTATCTCATTAAATAACTCTCTTTTCAATTCATAATACTATATAGATATTGCAATCGATTGTTCGAAGGAGAAGACCTCACAACCATGCTCAACTAATCACCAAAAACCACCTCGAAAAACGTTAAATTGATTAACATAATGTTGATGCAAATCATATATTAAGACGCCTATCCACCTACTTTAAAGGACTAGAGCAAAAAAAAAAATTATTTAACCCGTTTTTTACCGACTCATATTTTTCTTGGTAAAAATTAATTTTTTATTGATTTGTCTTCTATGGGCTCCAAATGGTTTATACTTATAAAATTTTATTAACCACAAAAACTACCCTCCCGCAAAGAGGGCCGTCCTCAGTTAGGGCAAACAATTTAATAATAATTTTAGTTGATTAGAAATCAATAATAATAAAAAAAAAAAAATTATTTGCACTGATATTCTTAAAAAACTAACATTCAAGTATAACTTATAAACTTTAATAAATAACATTATTTTTATATCGAATTTTTATTTTAAATTGTGAGGCCAACCAATCGGTCAATTTCAATTTGACAACTTTATGAGCTTTACATTTTTAAAACATTGGGCTGTTATACGCACACTTTTTTTACTTAATAAAAAAGGATGATACTAGAATAATAAAGATTTTCAGTAAGTATAGACAGGAAAAATAAGCAATAAAAGAGGTCTAACTCTTAAATTAGGACAGTGGTAAAAAACTGTTTTTCAGTTCACTGATTTGATTAATTCATTCCAGTACTATCTACTTCACAGCATCTTTTATAATTACCAACTTATTTTCTCGGTCCATCTTTTAATGTTAAGCAGGTACCCATTAAAAAAAATCTTGACACATTTTACGACCGCTACTGCATAATATAACAAATAATTACACCATAAAAAATAAATAAAAAGTACTCTCAATTTATATTCGTTATAAATCTCTTATAATTATACAAAAACATTTTTTTCTCCAAACGCTAATTAATGCTCAAATTTTACCTAACAATGCAAGAGGGCTTGTTGCATTGAAGAACGAGAAGTGATTAAGCGGTGAATAATATATGTTTACACCCGGGAATTGAATGGAAAAGGTAGGTCGTTCCTGATAACTATTCATCAGTTCCTTGTCGCCATAATGGACGTGTTTACATTAGAACTGAAACAATAATTATACTAACGATACTAAAAGGGTAAACATATCATTCCCCTTAATTATTATTAATGAGGAGTGGTACGGGAGGCCGGTGAAGAACTTGAAGACACCTACGAGGTATGAAGAACAAAAGGCAATCTCTGCACATGTCAACTACCCACCGCGATATATAAAATATGGTGCAATTTCAATTTCACACAATGACCATTGTCAGCCGCGAAGCGCTCTATAATCTTTATTGTGACATTGGATTACGGATATGACGATTATGGAAATCTATCGCGAATTGGAAGATGAATGCGATGTTCTGAACAATCATCGGATCGTTATATCGATCGTTGAATACAGAAGAAAGATGATTCCTTGTCATATTGTGGTACACCTGGTGCAAAAAATGTATAAGAAATAAAACTTCAATTCTGATTAATCCTTTGACAAATATATTTTTTATTTTTAATATAATAAATCTTTAGGAGTTTGATAAAGATTTCATACTTAAAGGATGAAATGATGTTATAGTTTTACAATACAAATCTTCATAAAAAAATATTAGACGTTTGTAGGAGTCATATCTACTTATTAACTTCGATTGCTCTGAAGCATGAAAGACGGCTATAGACATCCACTAGTTTCTTATAGAAATATGCAGTTTTAAGTATTATTTAGTTAAAATAAAAAGTATAAAAATTTATAAAATTTTAAATTATAAATATGCAGAACCTGTACGGACACCATTTGATTCTACTTCCCAGAAGAGTGGGTAATGTCCACAGGCGCCATTTACATCAAAAGGTTTAAAAAATCCAATTCCAATAACGAAATACTTTCCAAAGAAAGACTAAATAAAAGAATTTTGACAAATATCTTTAATAATAAAATAAAAAAGCAGGGTTCAAATTTTGTTTTATTCCCTTGCGGGTATCTACGACAATAGCAATCTTTTAACTAACTTTTCAATTATTTTATTAATCGCTTCTAGTGAAGGAAGGATTATTGTTAAATAAATAATATTTTATTACAACTAACTAAATATTAGCTTAATTATAGGTAAATACAGCATCGAAAAATATATTATTATATTGAAAAATGTACATTTCCATTTATAAAATTCCATAATATTGGATAAAATAGGGGAGGGTATCTTACTCTTTATGTTTTATTTCAGTGTTATCTATCTCACTTCTATAGTGAGGGACTCTCATTTAGTAAGACTACGATCTCCAATGAAAAGTACCCGTTGAAGGATTCTTTATCTCTTGGGCGAACAGGGCGGACAGAAGTCGACAGCCTGATCTACTCAAAGCAATAAACATCTGTCTATTACTAATTTGTTTAGAAAATAGTCCCAATGAATAGGATTACTTAACACAATAAAATTCACAGCACCGCCAACCGTCAGCCAAAGCGTAAGAACCAAATACTTTTATCACCACGCATACCAATTTTCAATTATTAATTAACTTTATACTGCAATTATATTGCTCAACCATCGATAAACGTCAACACAACCTATACCAAAAAAATGTGAATGAAAAACTTGTAGGCATTACCATTGATATGCATTTATTGAAATTAGATAATCTATTTCTACTAGTCAACATCAGTACGGGAATCAAACATTAACGTAACTAAAAAGTTATTCCTCTAATAAATTTAGAAAGTATCAAAGGCAGAACTGACTTTCGAGTAGCCGAAAATAGTTACCTAATAATAACTCGAAAGTGTCGGGTCTCAAAACCTAGTAGGGCTAGGCTAGGGCTAGTAATTATAGCTTATTAAGCATTTACACTCAATCAAGGGCAGATAACTGATTATGCGTAACCGTTCTCTATGATTTATCTAATTAGATTTTTATATTTCACTTTGAATATAATTAGTTGTTGATCACTATCACTATCAATCATTACTTTGGAATTGATTATTTTCAAGGCCATAGAGTTGATATCAACAATACATTGATTGAACTCTAGACAGATCTCCAATATATTTCTATATATTAAAGTTTCCCATATTTTAATAAAAATCCAAATTAGGCTCCCAAAATAAATTAATCCTGTACGAATCAGTTATCCGACTTCAGATCTGAAAGAATTCAACATTTATCCTTGAGAATTATCAAGAACTACCCTCGCTGTACAAAAATAACCACCCTGCTCCAAGACTTGCCAGTGCCCTCAATTAAACAACTTGTTTAAACACAAACTGCTGCATATTTCAGTAAAACAATGAAAATCCATTAATAAAAGAAATTTTCGACTACAACAAATCCTCTATTAAACGCTACACCTATAAAAAAACATGTTTTGCTGATGTTTTGAACATGTTAATATTGTTCATTATTTGTATTTCATAAATTTTTCCTTCTTTTTATTTGTGTAGATTTTTTCGTCTAAATTTTTCCTTCTATAAGCAATTGAAATTATGCTAAATTTATAAATTAAATTAAATTGTATCAAAATTCAAATCAAATCTAAAATTGCTTGATTGTAAGGATTCAAGCATCCTTACTCATGTAAACTAAACATTTTGCTACTGTAAATTTGGTAAATAAAAGTTATATTATTATTACATCACAAAGAAGATATGATTAATATTTTTTAAGAAAAAAATAATGTTTTCATTATAGCCTTAATCTAAGATTGCCAAAACAATACAAGTCCTGATTTGTGGGCGGAAAATGGCGCGAGTGGGAGAAAAAAGTTGAGACCTAAAAAACACACTTCTCTAGCACCATCTCAATTCACATACAAATTTTCAACCCCTTAACTCGATTTGGAGGGGCTATAGAGGTGCGCAAAAACTTAAAACGCGTGAGATAAAAAAAAAAATTTAACATCGTAATAGTGGCTGAAATTTTGAATGAAATTTACCCCTACTTCTTTGGATTTGTTCTGTCTAGAAAGCAACCATACATACTGAATTTCAGCTCATTTGATTCGGAGAGGGCCGCTGGAAGTGCCCAAATGTAGTGGGAAATATATGTATATATTAGCCATCCCTGAAATGCACATTCATTCTCTTCTGATGACCTTCGATATAGAGCGAAGTCTATTATTTTCGTATTAAATACGACCTAAAAAAATAATTAATGAATAAATATTATTATCATTTCTTATAATTAATCATTTAAGTGTTAACAATTTTAGGCAAATGTTAATTCAGTGATAATTAAAAATTTGTAAAATATGAAAGTGAAAAGTGGTGTTTGAAAAAATATTTTTTATAATGTAGGTCATCTGATTATTAAACTCACAAAAATCCATATTGTAAATCGAATAATGGTTTACAAGAGAAGTAATTTTTCAAAGAACCTTGCTCCGTGTAATGTATACTGGATCTGTGTCATGTGCCTTTAGACTTGAATTATAGTGCTCTATTTAGGCCACAAGGTGAGTTGGGATAATAATAGGGTCCCAGGTCACCCACACTGCGTCTGGGACCCTACTTGAGGTCAACACTTATAAATTGATCCGTGGTATATATTATTTTATGTAAAACTGAATATGTATTTCTGAAACTACATATGTACTCGTATTTGTTCGGATCCTTATAAAATCATTCGACATTTATTTGAAGACGAACTACTAAGAGTGTACAATAAAAGACATGTGAATTCGGTTCCAGACATTAACTAGGAAGATCGGCTATTACGAAATGGAAAGCAGCAAGCAGTGCTCACGTTACGAAACGAAATGCACTAGTGACAAGATCCGGCATAACACCCATTCCTTCAGAACAGTAAACTAGTTCCTCCAGGAAACGGCAAGATCTGGAAGTAGCCGGCGGTGCGGGTACAATGCAGTTTACAGTCCCCTCTGGAATGGAATTTGGAGAAAGGAGAGCTCTCCTGGAGTGGTGACAGTTGGAATCTTCGGAGCTAGCTGAGCTACCAGGAAGTGATACGGGATAGTGGAACCTGGATTGGAATATATTCTTAAAGAGTGGCATAGAGGTATAAGCACATTAATTAACTTAGAGTTACCAATAAATACTGTTATCTATATAATTGAACAATTCTACATGTCTTGTCATCACTATATGATACAATTATAAATTATAAATTATAAAATATTTAATAATGAAAAATATACAATTACCCCTAATTTAAAGTTATATTCTTAACTACTTATTTTGATATAGTATACTTGCATGTGTTTCTAAACTTAATTACCAGCATAAAAACTGAAATAGCAGCAATTCCATTGTGCCTGAATGAAACAGAAGGTCCTAACAATCGCATACAGTTAGTTTTCCACAGAGTAATTAGAAGACACACCTGTTGTGGAAGACTTCTCAAACTGTCTGGAGTGGGGATGTTATGGGATAGTTTATATTATGAGGAGAGGAATAACGTCTGGTATTCTGAATTCAGTATGTAGATGATAAAATTACTTAACTGCTTTATTAATTCTTTTTATGATATATTTTCTGAACCACCGAACATAAAAAGTATAAGAAACTGTCTAAAAAAATATCCGAGATCATAATCAACACCAGTTTTAGAATTCCAAGAGTTTAATAAAGTGATTAAAAAAAATTTATTTTGATGTTATTGCCCCCTATTCATAAGCAAGTACTTCTCATAAGCGAATTACTGTATTCAGATGAAAAATTTAAGATATTTATGATCAGAGATCATTAGGAAAGTACGGATTGTTATTTTTTAATATTTAAATATGCAATATAATAACCAATAATTTCAGTAAATCAAAATCGATATTAAGTGATTTCTACAGATTTTTTTTCAGTTAATTCTCTGTTTGTTTCCGTTAATATTAACATTTTTCCTTGAACTCAAATCACCATATACTTAACGTGGAAAAACACAATATCGTATACCATTCCTCCATGTAAAATATTCATTAACAACGACAGAAATATTATTTTCTACTACAACAATAATTAGTTATAAAAATTATCATGAAACATATATTTTTTTTTCCAACCCAAAAAAGCACTAAACTACATAAGGTCGGTGAAAATCTATGGAGCTGTTATGCATTAAATATTCCACCGCTCCTCAGAATGTCGTCGGCAATTGAAGGACCTTGCCTCGACCACGTTATTGTGGATTTTTCTATTATTAATATTCGAGGTGGGTAAGAAAAAAAAATGTATTAAATAAGAATCCCAAAATCACAATACAGTTTTAGAATAAAAAAAATCATCAATGAGAAAAACCTTGAAATAATATCTAAATAGTTAAGTAGTAAAAATAAATGATTATTAAAGTCAACTATTAGTTTAGCTAATACGAACGCAACACAAAACAGCGTTTTATTGAGAAAGAAAAGTTATCTTTCAATAATAAGCATTACCACTCTAACAGTCACAAATTTCTTTATAACAATATAATATTAAAAGTAACTTTCGGTGCACAGAACCGAACATTTTATGATTTTTAATCCGATTATTTATATCTATAATATACTTTTAAAAACTTTTAGAAACTTTGTAAAGATATTTTTTCAATCGGTTATTTTAGTCAATTTTCATTATTACAATTCAGATAGTTCCATACGAGACCCAAATAATCGGATTAAAAATCAGGAAATTGATATGGTGCTGTGCACCGAAAGCTACTTTTAATGTAATGATATAATAAAGAAATTTAATATTGACATCGTTTTTTAAAAAGGCGTAAGCGCCAAACCCTTTTTAAAAAGTTTAGCAAACCCTTTTTAAAAAGTTTAGCAAACCCTAAAAACATTTTTTTTTTTTAATTTTTTTACTTATCATGTAGAGTAAGAGTTTATCAAGGTGGCAAAACTTTTATAATTACAATATATTTTTAAGACTTCTAGCATTGGTCAAGGCCAGAGTGACGAGTGAGAATCGTCATTATTTGGTGCTTACGTCATCAATATCCAATATTTTTTTCGATATTTCGGGAGTGGGAATCGGTAGAGGTGGTGTTTGCGTCCCATAATAAATTGAAACCTAAATTCCGAATTTTTGGCGCTTAAGCATTTTTCAAAAAATGACCTCGATATACTACAGTTTATTCTTCAGAAAAAAGTTATCATTATTTCATTTAAAAAATCCCTCATTTACTTATAGTTTAATTAAATGTCCGACAGATTGTTTCAAAACCTAAAAATGATAAATTTCATTCATCATGCAAATATAATTGAACTATCAAGAGGTCTGGAGAAAAATATAGATTATTTATTTTTATTTTTTTTTTAATTTCCGCAGTAGAAAATGATTATTGGTTTAAATACTTTCAATAAGATATATCCGAATATTTTAATGATTTAACTGAGTAAATAAATCGAAACCCAAAACCAATTTATAGACACATATAACCCGTTCGTCCCACACAGGTCACTTCCAGAGAACTTTCTTGAGTTCTCAGGGTTGTCGCAGTTTCCCGTTAACTTGTGATTGGATATTTAACGGTTTCGACAGTGTGGGCGTTGTCCCGACAGGGGGTCGTTGTGTCACAGCTGTCATGTCCTTCCGAACGGTCGCAGTTATTGGCAGGAGTAACTGAGCGGAACCAATACCGAAGAGAGGACTTCAATGTCTTGTACGTCAGGATTGGTATGGTCAGGATATCTTTACCGTAATCAGGTTGGACATTGTCGATTTAAAAAGAAATACACTGCATTGAGTCATAGTTTGAATCTGATAGTTTCCTGAGTTTAGAGTTATATATATATATATATATATATATATATATATATATATATATATATATATATATATATATATATATATATATGAACCATTGTTTTAATTGTTTACTCGATTTCAAAATGAGTTAACAAAAAGAAGTTAGACACTACAGTCAGCATTGTTAGTACATATATAAATAAGAGATATATTCCTAATAAGATTCTAACTAAAAAAAAATTATTCATTCAGTTACATACAAAATCAGAACATAAACCGAAAAACATTAACTAAATAATTTTCTTATTTCCTAAAGTATATATCATAAATTAAATATTTAGCTTTTATATCTCACCATTTAGCGCTCTTACTCGGCCTCCACTGGCTCACTACCAGTGACGCAGCGAAAAAGATGCGCTGGAATCTCAAAGGGCTTTGATTTATCCCTAACAGATGGAGGAGGGATCGGGGTCTAGTCCTCAGCTAAATTTATAAAATGTATAAAAGTATATAAGTCCTAATCACATTTACATGCGATTTAGTGTTACATCTTAATTCGGCTAGTGTATATATTTATATTTTATTAACTTCTCATTCATTTATAATTCATCATTTTTAATAATGAATCTTTGATATCAATCAAGAAAAAAAAATGTCCACACCCCTCAAAAATTGCAATTTTATGTTAGGATGATCCTCGAAATTCAACGTTTCAGACAAAAATAGCGGCCGAAAAGAGGTTTCATACGCCCATATCTCAGCCATTTATGAAAATGGAGGGAAAATATAAATAGTTTTGGAATCATTAGACCAAAGGCTAAAAAATATCAATTAATTTTCCAATTTTTTTTCTGATATATAATTATTTCGAAATAATAATCCATAGCGTAATAAATTGCAGCGATTTTATTAATGTGCTTTGAATGTATATTTTTGATTTTGATTGTATATTTTTGATATGAATGCGGACAATCATCACTCTTAACTATTGCTCAAGATTGTGGCGGATTGCAATATTTGTCAATAAACAAGTTTAAAAAAAATAATAAAATGATTTCAGGTCTGAAACACCATTTTAACAGTGAACAATATTGTCTCACATGTGCTACAATATTGTACTAGCACACAATATGATTTATTATCTTTCGCGCATTGGAAACTTCCAATATGCTTTTAATATAGCCGTCAGAAAGCAATAATTGAGATGGAAAATATCGAGAATTTTAATGTTTTAAAATTAAAGATTGATGCAAACACCGCAAAAAGTGTGAAAAAAATCTTTAAATTTATATTTTTTCTTACTTATGTACTCTTTCATTTTAATGGAGCGGAGTAGCTCAGTGGTAAGGCACTGTGTTACTAGATGGTGGCACTGGGTTCGAGACCGACTGAGACAGATAATTATTTAATCTGTTATCAGCCGCGGATCGACCCTGTGGAATCGGGAGACCTTCCTGGGGATCACCCAGCCTCTCTAAAGTGGGTACCCTTAATTGGGGAAAAAAGCCTAGCGGTTGGGCGTGATCTCGGCCAAATCACCTCCTTGCACTACCGCTGGCTTAGAAACAATACTGTCCCTGCCTAGTACTGAACCCAAAACCCTTCACGGGTATAGTAAGAAAGTTGTTATTGTTTGCCGTCTCCTTGATGGGAGTGGAACTTCGAGAAAAGGAATCGCTTAGGCCAGAACTGTTATTTTTATCCTGTTGCATTTTTTAAGTGTATCAGAAAGAACTAAAGATACAGTTTCATTTCAGATCTCGTTTCCCAACGATTTCTCAACATTTAAATAATTCATGTAGTTCATCATGGAAAGAAAAGTGAGAGGCCCGATTTCATAAACTGACCACACGTCAATTACATTACGAATACTATCGGTTATTTTTGATATAATGAACCCTGTAAGCGTTATAATTTCACTTTGCGGCGGCCTCTTAATAAGATATCAAGGCGTTCAACTAAGCAACTTAAACCCGAGTCGTGAACCAGCGGTCGGCAGCGATGCGGCTCAGACAGGATATTGCCACTAATGGTCTGAGAACTGAACCTTTTGCAGAATTTGCGCAATTATACGTTAGGAGGAAATCTCCATATTGATTGTACTCTTAAAGAATACATTTACATAGTTCGGGACTCGACTCCAGGCCTCGTTCCGCCCTATCCGGGCTTTCTTAAAAGTCAGTGAGATGTAAAAAGAAACCTGAAATTAGATCAGGGTTGGAAGCAGGAAAACCTCGAACCTTTTTGGGTATAGAATCAGATTCATTTCAATTGATAACAGTTTCTATCCTCGAGGAAGTTTTTTTTTTATCCTACACAGGCTAATTAGGTTAACTAAGATTTCACTAGATATAATGCAAATATAATACTTAGACTGTTACATAATTTCGTAGCATCTTTTAATTAATAAAACATTAGCCTATGCATGCTAATGATCTTTCAAAACGTGCAGGAATCATAGATTAACTAAACAAGTTTGACGCATAAGGATGATACCGTATCTTATGAAACTTTCCATCAAGCCAAAAAAAGTGAGAATTATAGGAAATTAGAAGAAACAGAATCATTCTGAGTCTCTATTTATGCAATTCAGAATCCTGCAAAATGTAATGCCTCTACGAGTATATTTCAGACTCCTTAATGGAAATTAAAAATAATAAAAGAATTAATATAGATAGTTACGTGACTGTTAGATTTAATGAATTTTCTATTGGCTTCATAAATAAATTTATATTTATAGATCTTTCTCTATCATTTTGTGATGTATTTACGTGTGTAATTCTATTGAAGAAGTCTCGTTCATTATGAATTTAATGATTTTATAAAAATTAAATAAATAAATAAATTTCAAAAAAAAATTATTATCCTTGGATATAGAATACCTTGGTACAAATAAAATATATATTACGAGACCGCGATGGCCAACCGTGTTGAATCGATACCTTAACATTCTCAAATCAGAAGAAGCGGTACCGGTTGAATGTTATTTCGTATCAGATCCACGGAAAATATCTTCAAGTTCCCATTCTAGCTAGAATAGGTTAATAACCTATCGGATAATTCTTCCTTTTGCCCTGCCTTGAGTGCATAAGGACGTTGAAGATCACTAAACACACAAACAAATATAAATTAAAAATTAAGGACTAGGCAATCAATAAAAACATCGGCTTCGCCCATAGCTCCCAGAACAGAGGAATGAGAAAGAGTGGAAGCCTGCAAGATGACAGTGCAGCCGCCACGTGATGATGCCTTTTAGAGTTCTCATCATTAGATGGGACCGTTAGTACCTTCCTGGTTATTATTAACCACTAGCTTCTTCTGATAGTAATTCCCTCTAGTATATGAGGAAGGAGTGGGCTTGTAGAAGAGGAAGAGAGTTGTACAAGAGGTTTTTCATTCCGTATAAAATAGATGTACAGTTATATTATTATTACTATTTCTGAGATCTGAAATTGCATTTTTTTTTTAAGTAAAATATTTTTTAAATTGATATTTCAAAATAAGAAATAAATAAATATATTTAAAAAGTGATCGAAGAAGCAAGATTGAGATGGTATGGTCACTTAAAACGGATAGTTTCAAGTCGGATACCGAAATTGAGGATGGAATGGGAGGCAGAAGGTAAAAGAAAGATAGGACGGCCCCGAATACAGTGGAAAAATAAAGTAGATGAAAGCTTGGTAGGCCATGGATTGACGGAAGAGGAGGCCATAGACAGAAAGAAATCCAGAGAGAAGCATAAGGCATTATTCGAAACGCGTCAGATTTGGTTTTAGCACTTTGAAAAACTCCTATATTCAAATTTTCGAGCGAATCAAAAAATAAAATTGTTTGGCCTACACATTTTGCCTTCAAATTTTTTTTAATCGTTCATCCACTCCATCAGATACTCTTTACGATTAATAATAACGTTTATATTGTATATTTAAAACTTTCATTTTAATGCTCGTATAATTAATATGTTCTTAAAAATATAAGAGTATGTAATGGATTTCTCTCTTCCTTATAATTTAGAGAAAAAAGTTAATTGTGATATTGAAAAGAAGGAGTTTGTTTGGAACGAAATAGAAAAGTTAATGAAATAAATCAGGAAAGTTATAGAACTTAACTAACAGTATACAATAATAATAAATAATATTGTTTAATATTATTATTATTACTAACAATATTATTTATTATCATTAGGTAATATTTAACATCACAATTTCAGTGTAAACGAACACATTCGATTTTGGCTTTTGTAATGAAATTTATGGAAAGATAAAGTGTTATTTCAAATTCTTTTCTAACAGGATCTAAAAAACCATCGCTGGTTTTCCCATTTTTTCTATAAAACCAATACGTATTTTGAACGTACGTTGCCTTTGTTTCGATATATGTTAAATATTTTAATTGAAAACTATTTCAATATTATTTCAAATTTTATTTTTTTATGACTTTTAGCAAGTATATGAAAATTATATAGAAATTAGTATCGTCAAACATGCGTCGTGTCGCATAATAAATTGTCATAATAAATCGTCTTACACGCGCCGTAATAAAATTAAAAAAAGCAACATTTCAAGTTCAAAAACATCAAATCTTTGATTGATGAAAAAATAATTAAATCATCTCTATTTAGAGTAGAACGAAAGGTTAGTTGGCAAGTTAACTAATATGATCTGCCTGAAGGGTCCTGGTTAGAATTTGTTGGGTAGATAATATATAGTTTAACATTTACATAGAATGGATGTGCTAAGGTTTGGGCTGTGTCAACACAGTTGCTAAACAAAAATGGATCGGCCATATATCAAGCCCAACTTGCTGATTGCTCAACCGAATTTATACCTACACTAATAATATGTCGGACCTTTAGTTTGGATTTATGGCCACTTCTACTGCCTTATCCAAACATTTCGTTTGCTGCATTCTCCTTCTGTTTGGGAAGAATTCCTATCTCAAGCGGAGGAGCGGATGATCTCTAGGTGATGAGATGATTGAGTTTCGGGTCTATCTCAAGTGTCGAACCTTTCAGCCCAATCCTTTGAGCTTAATGTAAGGTTCAATGAGTTAAAAAAAATAAAAGCTTGACAAGGTGCGAAAAAAAAATTAATTTAAACAATTTCGAGCAATAGCACTGAATTTGACTATTCCAAATGTTATAGTAAAAGATAATGCTGGAATTCTTCGTAATAAGACACGGATTTGTCAAACGTATGTTTTGGTAAATTTTGGATAAATACATAATGTCAATAATTCCAAGTACTTTGTACAGATTACCTTTTACAATATATAAACATACAATCACAACGCAAGCTTTCATTTCCCGTTTCCACACATCCATTACCAATAAAGGATATAATAATTACTAATTAACTAATAAACTTCAGAAGATTTCAAATTAATAATCCTGAGTCCCTTCACACTCCTGAGATATTTGATTAATTTAAAAAGAACTGCATTTCGTTTGCTTAAGCCCAGATCTGAATTGTTCACGGTAAGACCAATATTCTAGGAAGTATCAAAAGAATTTTTAAATTAGTACTCACAATATTATAGTATATCGGTGAATATGCCAAACGAATTAACCAAAAAATATACTTAATTCTATTTTTTTTTAACTACTTTACCACTAAATTTCTGTACAAATTTTCAGTTTTAATAGTTGTGGACTTGTTAAGCATTTGAAATTTGAAATTAAGCATTAATTTAACGCCTTATATTATTACATTATATTGATAAAATCATTTCAATTTGATCATTTCATGATAATTACATTATTTTATATAAGTAATGTTGTATTGATATTTAACGAAACTACAGAAAAAATTGTCATTTTTATAGAGAAAGAAAGAAACATAATCTTGGCATTATGCTAAGAAGCATGAACAGAAGTGATTTACATACCTAAATGAAAAAAAAAATGAATATAATAAATAATATAATTTATTTATAATTTTCAGAACGTAATCAATGGTTTATTATTTTCATTCTTTTTTTTTATGCTATAACATTGCTTATTAAATATTATTTTAGTTTATTCTACTAAGTTGTAATTTCATATAATTTTAATTATTGTTTTAACTTATGTGCGATTCTAGTATGATTATTTTGATTTTTCTTAAATTTGATTATACTCAATTATAGGACTGGCACCTTTGGGGACCCTCAGATAGTGACTGAAGGGGGGCTCGTACATGAAAGCGGTCTGAAGTTCCTCTCCGGAAAAATGTTTGAAAATTAAATGCCTCAAAACCACATTTTCCACTATAATTGAATTTGAAAAGTATTTGACCAAAGGCAAGTTCTTTATTGAAAATTCAGCTTTTCTGTTGTAGTTTACAATACTTTTTTTATAATATTTTAATTATGTGCTTCTAAACTTGCTACAAATAGTCATCAATTACAAGTGGTTTAGGCAAGTTAACCTATGCAAAAGCCATCATCAATAAAAAAAAAAAAAAAAAAAATCAGGAAGAAAACTTTTTTTTCTTTTGCCACCTGTAACAGGGCTTTGGTCTGCAGGAGGATGCAGCTTATAAATAAATATAAACACTAATTAGTAAGCCAAGAACATGTAAAGAAAAAAATTGTCTTTTAGATTTTTATAATGAAAAGAAAAAATGGTCCAAATGAATTATTTAAAGTTAAAATCTAGAAGTTACCTAGCCTAGCAGTTAGTTTTTTTTGCCAGTTCTTTAATAGTCCTGGCTATTTCATATATAAATATATTTTTATCCATCAATAAAATAAGTCTCTTTCTACATTAATTGAGAGAAGATATTGGCTTAAAGTATACATTAGTAGATGTTTAACTTTTTTAAGTTTAAAAACACCCCTTCACAGGTGACTTGTGTACAATATTTCGCAAGTGCACATCTATAAATATACCATATTGTAAGAATTCAGAAACAACATAAAAGGCGCATGATAAACACTGAAAACTTTGTTTCTTGTCAGGACAATATAAAGATTTTATTCTTCTTCAGATTCAGATTATCTTGATTATACTATAGCAAGAGGGTTTCTTTCTAAAGATAATGCCGATGGTAAAGATAATGTAGGTTTATTTGGGAATGCACCATTCTATTCAACAGGTCTTCTGAAAAAGGATCATCGATGACTGCCTAGCGCTGTAGCCCATATTCTTCCAAGAACAGCTTCTGGTACAGCAGACCTTGGCCAGACAATGATCTCCTATTCCAGCTGAAAACGGTGCAGTCAGCCACCGCGGCACCAACAGCCACCGAGAGGACCGGTTCTCCGAAATTTCCTCCGCTAATATATGTTTAGTGTAATCGGGGAGTGTAGCAGTCCGTTAGACGGTTCATATCTAGGCAGCACAGGGCTTCAGCAAACTGTATGCAATCAGTGGCCAGGAGGTGTTAGTTCTGGCGTTTATAAAATATATCTGCGGTGAGGTTCTAATGTCAGAGATCGGAAAGTCTATGATGATGCTCGGGTTGTGGTAGAAGAAACGGGACCGAAGATTTAAATCACTAACTAAAACCCTATAAACACAGATGTTCAGCCTGAAATTCTGATATGAAAGCAATTCAATAATATTCAAAGAGTTATTTTGTCAATGAGACATCGAATGAAAATTGAATAAAAAAAAAAAAAACGTAAATATAGAAAAAAAAAATTAAATATAAAATGAAAATAAAATATATTCTATAACGAAGGTAGCAAAACTGTAGCGACTTCAGACATTACTTTTATAGTAATATAATAATAATAAAAGTCTTAGCGAATCCGAAGGTTCGATGCCGATACCACCAATCGCTACCTACAAACCTCGGTCCACCAACTACCGTCCAAACCCAAATCCATTAGATCACTCTTAACACAATCCTCCCAACTACGTTTCGGTCTACTCCTCGTACGTTTACCAGTCGGCTTAACTTTTTAGGAATTCGTTCGTTATTGAGCCCAACAACTTTGCAAGCCCATTTCAACCGTCGCGACGATATTACTTCGATTATATTAACAAGTGCATGCTCCGCAATTCCGCGTTGTGTAATCTCCTAAATTCTCCAGTTGACTCATCCTTTTTCGGACCAAATATTTTACGCAATACCTTATTCTCGAAGGCCTTAAGGCGTTGTTCGTCCTTCAAGGTTAGCGGCCACGTTTCACACCCGTACAGAGCTGTAAGCAAGATAATAGTTTTGTATATTCTAAGTTTTAAGTTTCTGGACAAAATGCGCGACCTAAGTAATGCTGATACCGAAAAATAACAAGCATTTCCCACCTTTAACCGCGCCTTTATTTCCTCTTGAATTTCGTTTTTTTCTAGTAATCATGGACCCCAAATACCTAAATTTCTCAACATGTTCAAACCTATTTTCTCCTATATCTATATCATCAAAATCGCCCGTGTTTCTACTGCTAACCATATATTTCGTCTTATCCGTATTTATTTCGAGGCCAACCTTTTACTTTTTTAAAAGTTTGAAAATAATAACCAAATGATGGATAGATGATCATAAGACTGTTATGATTTATAATGATTATTTTTTATAGAGGATCAGTCAAGGATTAGTAAATATAAAAAAAAAATTGTTACATTAATTTTGAAATATGAATAAAAAAAAAATCGTATTATCTCGTTAATATGTTATTTAACCATTGACCGACCCCATATATAAAAAATAATAACCGGTTTTCAATATTAAATCAAACAGTTTTCATTGCAATCAATGAAATATATGCCAAAAGCATTTCTGTACCCTTAATCTTTAACAAAGAACACCTACTCTACCTACTTAACTGGGAACAGACGCCTCTAAAACTGATTCCTCACTTTTTTTTCAATTTTTCGTATTGTAATCTAAAATTTTCACAGTGAATTACTAATTTAACTCCGGATAATTGTTATTTGAAACTTTTAATTTATTTAAAGTATATCAAGTTTGAAATTTAATAAGTATAAAAGATAAGAAGAACAAGACTTCAACAAATGTTTATATAAAATATAGTAACGTACAAAGTATAATTAAATATAAAATATATTTGTTAACAGAAATGAAATATAATAAAAATTACAAAATATAACAAAAATAATAGCCGCCTCCAATGAACTTCATTATTTACGCACAAATGTACAGGACTTCAACATAATTCACAGGAACATATAAAATAAAGGCGAAATTAAAATATTTTATCAACTCTATAGAATTCCCAATCAGCATTTTTCAAAGCTGTTTGAAACTATATTTTGTTACTTGTGAGAAGTGGTCTTAAATAATTGGAAGTATGCAAACGAGCGTTTAGGTTAGGTCGGTCACCTATCTAGGCAGCACCACATCCAACGTCTCGCGATTTTCTGAAATAACAATCATAGGAGGGTTTTTTGCTGGCAAGTTCATGAGGAATCAACTTTTTTTAACTTTTCCTAAAGAGGTGATTCTCCGTCAGAGGGTCGGCAATAGATTTTGACACTGGTGAATTGTGTAAGTTCCTTTACAAGGCTAAAATCACCCAAACACAAATTTTGAGCTACTTATGTACGTGCTCCTGATCATAACCTACCTTCTCTAATAACTCGATAAACTCGGCGAGCCACTTAATATAGGAAACCTTCATTGGGGATGGAATTCGGAAGTCATACGTCGAAGTTTAAAAAGCACCATGAAGGAAATGAGCTGGCACTTAGAAGGATTATTAAACGGATAAATAATAATTTAATAAATGGAATTATCGTGAGGATTAGAAAGTTCTTTTAGGGATACATCTTGTGTGGGTATTAATCAGTCGCAATTGCCGCTTTACGAAAGTTAAAGATCTTCTGAAGATAGTTGAATCGAAGTGAAAGCGCAACTTCCATTAGATTAGCGGCGTCATATTAATCATCGATTAATAAATAAGTATAGGCCGGATAAGTACTTTAATAATTGGTATTTATTCGTTTAATATTATTAATATTGTTTTTGAAATTTGAAAAATTGCTCTGCTTTGCTCTTGCAAAGGAGGCAAACACTGCTCCATTTTTGTTAGATGATAATTAGTTAGTAAATTTCCCAGTTCATGTCATAGAACCGAATGGCCGGACCACTATCGAAAATTATGATATTAATTTTAAAGATTCGTCTTCATAAAAAAAATACAAACTGATTAACAAAAGTTTATTTAACGAAAAAGCCAACATATATAATGCAGTAAATTTGCTTAAGAAAATAATAAATTGAAAATAGATTTAAAAATCCGAAATCCAAAGTTTATCAACATCACTTAGCAACGGCAACAGTAAGATTCGAATAACACCAAAAATTCTGCGAATAAAAATGTATCCATCAACAGTAAGAAATTTGGGCATTGAGAAGAAAAGCATCAATGTTAGACTTGATAGAATTCAGCTTGATCCTCAATTCCTCTTTAACACTGAGTGCTTTCGTCTTTACTACGATAAGGATGCTGAATAATTGTAAAAAAAAAAATGTTATCCTTCATATAACATGGTAATAAAATGATATTATCCATGAATTTTGCTCGCGTACCATCTGGGATGTCCTTCCGGACCACAGTTGGGGTAATCTTGCTCTACATGAAAGAAATGTAATTTAGAACATTGATCCCCTTCTGGTTTTGAGCTGGATATACCCTTGTTTACTATGTTAGGTTTCTCTGAGCTGCAGTTCAATTTGGGTATAAGGGAAATTAGCTGAATTCATGAATAATGGAAAACAGATCCACTTATGATTTTATTTTAATTTGTCTATAAAACATATCTGATGTGGACAACACATGACTTCCTTGTACGCCTATTAAACTATAAATCGGTGGCTCAAAAAGTTATCCTGAATTTGGTTACTAGTTTCCGAAGATCGCAGTATCTCAAAAACGACACTTGGCGTCGCGACAACCATTTATTGACAAACACATACACAAATGGGGAGGAAAACCAGTATTTTACACTCAATTTTAACACTTAAAACAAGTAATAAAAATGTTTAATTGGATTGAAAACCAAATTGCGTTTGTAACATTTATTACCGAAATATATGATTTATGTATTTAATTTAATATAATTAAATAAATAAATATAATTTTGGTTGTAATCTTATTATGACCTTCAAGTAAAGTACCCTTTTCGGCTCACCAATTTTAACCAAAATATATTAAATACATTCATATCGATATAAAAGTCCTATTTACCAAATTTGAGATGTTTTACATTATATTTTAATATATTTTTTGATAAAAGTCTAATATGACCTTCAAGTAAAGTACCACTTCCGGTTTTTCAATTTATACCAAAATCTAGTATGTTATTGAAATCAATATATAAGTTATAAATACTAAATTTGAGAAGTTTTTCACATTATTTTAATATAATTTTTGATAAAAATCAATTATGACCTTCAAGTAAAGTACCACTTTCGGTTATCAAACAGTGACCAAAAAGGAAGGTTCACAACTAAATTTTACAGCAATCCTAAATACGAAATTTCAACTTTCTACGGCTAACGGTTTTTGTATTATGCGAAATACGAACGAACGTACGTACAGACGCCACGACGAAACTAATCAAAATTGATTCAGGGATGGTCAAAATGGATATTTCCGTTGAAATCTGAAAACCAAAAATTTTCGCGAATACAATACTTTCTTTACTTCGTACAAGGAGGTAAAAAAACTGGAGATGAAATTGTAAAACTTGTACAACAATATTCAATTAGCTCACTGCAACGATTCTAATGTTAATTGCTGCCCTGTAATTTAAATTATTTTTTAGATTTAAATTTTAAAACAGGTTGTGACAGTTATTTATTTCTGTTAGAAGAAATACTTATAATTTAATATTAGAATAAATCTTATGCAGTACGTGATGGCGAACTCATAAACTAAACAGGACATGGTTTCATGTCCTTAATTGCTAACTTATTTCCATATAAAAACGAATCTTTAC
Organism: Rhaphigaster nebulosa; assembly: GCA_948150685.1. Taxonomy (NCBI): domain Eukaryota; kingdom Metazoa; phylum Arthropoda; class Insecta; order Hemiptera; family Pentatomidae; genus Rhaphigaster; species Rhaphigaster nebulosa. Next base: position 129,713,873 of record OX411309.1, read on the forward strand.
AACCTTGTATAAAAAGGAATAAGTATTGCAACAGGTAGCGATATTCATGAAGAAGTCTTATTAAAAAATAAATAATAAAAACTAGAATTTTCTAATTATTAATAACTAATAAACACCAACCAGAAGCTAAGTGAAACCCGATGAAATTAAATCAAAGTTTAATTAATGTTACGGCTACTGGCAAGTTATCGTGATCAGAGTTGTTTAAGCTTCGCGATAATTAAATGGGAGACTGTACGAAGCATTTTTAATAATTACTAGGCAAATATAGGAGTCTCTCAGCGGAGCTGTTGTGTGCTAACGATTACTAATTAAAAATATAATACTTTTTTTTTATATATACACCGATTAAAACTTTACAACCTCTTATTTTTATAAAATGAATATTAAAAAGTAGATAAAAAAAAAGAGATTTAATAGCAAGTGAAGTACAATGTATCTGAGTAAAAATTTATTTAATAAGATTATTTATAACAAATTTATCTATTTTTCAGTATAAGAAATCGATAAGCAAAAACACATATATTAACAAAATTAAAAAATCAATTATAGACGTAATAATAAGCCCATTAAATAAAATTAATCATGACTACTAGACTAGAATAAACTTTAGTAGATAATATTACATTGTTCAATACGAAAAAAATACATGACATGTATAATATAAATATCGTTTATTTGGGAGAAGTGTGCTACAATACGAAAAATTTTGTTTTTCCTTTTTTTTTTTTGTTCGAAGGCTCCTATTAACGTATATTTCTTTTAGAAAAAATTCCAGATTTCAATTTTTGCCACAATAGGTATTTATCACGATAAACAATTATTGTTAGTTATTCTAAGTTTAGTAATTAAACATAACAACTTACTTCAAACTTTGATTAAAGAGTAACTTTGTAAAGACTATTTTGATTAAGATAATAATAGATTATTTCTAATGTAGTAATAATATCATTATTAAGCTAGTTAGAGGACCAAAAGGAATCAATTTAGTTCTGAATGAATAGGTTATTGAAAACATTATCTATGTTAAAAATATTATCATGTATTTAATAAAATAAATTATTCAATTTATTATTTAATAAAAAGGTTGTTTTGTTTTTTTCAAAAATGTGTCTTTACTATCAATAAACTTTAAAACTTGCAGTTTTTTTATGGAAAACTACCACAATTTGATTCATGATTCATTATTAAATGATCAAAACATGAAGAATAACTTTTGACTAAGAATTTTTTAAAAGTTACCATCAAAGGATTCCTATAGTTTAAAGTAAACTTTCGGTAATAATAAAATATAATAAAACCTATGAGATAATAAAAAAGAACTATAAAAATTATTTAAGCTCGTTAAAAAGAAACTTTTGGACAAGAAGTTGGTGACTAATCCGCTCTAGAAATAGTTGGAAGGTTCCTCACGTCGATCAGTAAAAGTTATAAGTGAGATGGCATGCCGAAGAACACTGTCGAAAAGGAAAACGCTGTCACTTTTTGAGTGGGATGTGATCTGCTTACTAGCCAAAATGTACACTCATTTGTATTTCACGAACGACCCTTAAGAGTTCAGTAGCTTGTTAACTGGACTTGGTAAGCGCAGAATCATAAACATATACATCGATTGTGTAGGTTAATGGTTAATTTAATGGTGTAATTAAACCTGAATGATTCAATAACACAGCACAATGTAAAATATGACGTCTGCAATCTATAAAAATAGTCATACTATCTAGACATCTGTCAGAAAATCCGGCACAACTGTTAAGTTGAACTCACAATTGAGCTATTTTTCCCTCACGAGCCTATTATTTCAACAAAGAAAAAAAATAATATTCTGCAATATTAAATAAATTATAAACGTAAAACATTTTTCTTAGCAACGATTGGAAGATCCTAGGAATGCATACAAAATTTATTTTTAATATTTTTAATAACATGACTTGGCCACAACTAATATTCCAGGTGTCATTCGGAGAGGGCTGAAGAGTTTAATGAGAGATTAACAACTCTAATCTGTAAGGAATTAGCAGGCGTGGAGATTGTAAATAAAGTGAAGGTGAGGGAAAAAAAACAACAACAAAAACTCTTATAATTAATTAATTATTTTTTATTTAATTCAGTTCAGTTATTTTAGGTATCATATGTCGATCACATATGATACCTAATTTATTATCATGTCTCGATCAGACATGATAATAAATATTACAGACTTTCAATATGTAAGATGTAATTATCGCAATTCTCATATAGGCGAATCATTAGTTTCACGTAGATGAAATTACAGAAGGCAGCTCCATTCAATTTAATTTTTTAATTCCTATAAAGGCTTTATACGATAATTTAATATCATTGGTTCCGAAACCTAAGTTCCCAGAGAGACACCCACCTCAGCAATATAACCCACGTCTCTCATAATACCACAACAATACTCTATAAATGTTATTATTCATTGCAGCTATAAATGGTATTCCCAGTCATCTGCCTCATGATAACAGACTATTCTACAAAATCGAATAGAGTATAAATCGATATAAAGCCAGTAATCGAGATATGTCGAAATAGACGGATGTGGGAGAGCGCTTTGGATGTGAAGAACCACTCTTGTTGGCAGTGACCTATTCTTCCATCTCTTGTTACCTCTACAACCCTTCGTCTCACGTGCTTGCCATTGTTGTAGCATGTTAGTAGGTAAGTACTGGTTACGTAATTCGCTTGCATAATAAAAAATATGCGTGGGATCTTTTTTTTTTTTCTTTTCAGTTAATTGTCGTGTTGCGTAAAAGGTAGATCACAAAAAGATTATCTTCCAAAATATCTTGAGAAAAAGCAACCATTAATTTTTTTATCGATAGATTTAGGTCGTGAGAAAGATATAAGACCGAAAATGGTAATTCAGATTACTATGAGTTCCATGAAGCATTGCAAAGAAAATATAGGTTTAGAAATCCGAGTTAAACGTATGTGTCAGTTATTTCACCAGAAATAAGGGTGGATCAAATTGGAGTTGGTAAGGACGTTAAATCCTAAATAAAAAAAGGGTGATCAAAAATTTCCGATAACGTCTTTTGCAAACGCGTAGGCAATAACGGCCAACTTTTGGAAGATATATTTTTTTTGAATAGGCAATAGAGTTATACCTATTTTAATCTGATAAAATTAAATAATCATTAGAGTTAAGAAGTAATACTAGAAGCAAGTGAGTAATATGGAACAAAGTTCCTTGGGCACATAATACATTGCAGTTGGTTGTTATAAGTAGTAAACAAAATAATGTAAAGAAAATATATCCCAGGTTAATATACTGTAAGCTCAAAATGATCTTCATGATAGCTTTAGTGACAACACAAAATCACCCGGTAACAGTTCTCCCAATGCTGTTACATCGATTCAAGAAAAAACAGAAAACCTTGAAGAACCCCCGAAGAAGCGGACAGACTAACGGACGGATTTGACCCCGGTAGGATGGGAACCATTCTCTATGAGCAGCCTCTACTCCTATTGTGAGGAGATTTTTGTTAAGGGTCAGCGTACACCGTTCGCAGCCGAAACAAAAACTCTAAGAAGATCCATAAGGTACCGTTTTCTGAGGTGAGCTCTATAAGGAAGTCTTTGAACCGCGTATTTAGAAGGCAAAAAATACCTTCTTTGTAATAGAAGAATGAAGAAAATTCCTGCATATCTCACCTTTTTTCTTGGTCAGAGCAGCCTCCTCCATCAATCTTCTTCCAACTAAGTACTTTATGGTTAGCTATTGTCACGTTAACGACGTTAAATAGGTAAATATACCTGGGTCCATTTGATATATTTTGGTACATTAATATCAACCAATATGTCATATGATTAACTAAAATATACCAAATAAATAAATGGGATTTGTCAAATTCGCATCTTATGACTTTGAAGTATGTTTTTTTTATGCCTCTAATTATTATGGAAATGACTCAAATTTTTGTGTTTATTATTGATAAGTACACCTTGCCGTCATTAATAAATAGTGAATAGCCACAATAATTACATTTAAAGTAAATTTTGGTTAAAATGGTAAGGAGGTCAAAAAAACTTGTGCCTCCAAGGAATAGTGAAAAAGAGAAAGCATGTTTAAACAATTATTTCGGATAGTATCCGTTTTATAAGGTGGTAATCCAGAAATCTGCTAATCTTGGACAATGCAATATCTCATAATCAGAATCCGGATTTGTATGCAGTTACCTAAAATCCGCAGAATGCAATAAAAATCCGTAAAATAGGCAGTAAGAAAACATAACATATGCAGCATAATATCTCGTACCATCTAAAAATGTGCTATAAGACAGTTAAAATATCCAGATATAGCTACTAATGTGCCCTCTAAAAGTTCCGAACTATGAAAGAAATTAGAGAAAGGATTAAAAATTAAAGGAAAATGATTTAATTTTTTTTTTTTTTCATAAACCAACACATGAAATTAATTCAAAAATAAGGTGGCAAACAAGAAATCACAATTAATCTTGTAAAATATATATTAACGGTTAAAAGAAATACTTCTTAAAAACTAAAATATCAAAATAATACAAACTTACTACTAGTAACAGCAATAATTGCATTTAAAAAGGATAACTAATTGATAATATTAAAAATAAATAATATGGGAGTATTTAAAACACATAAAAACGAATAATAAACAGTCACTACATAGCTGTATTTATTTGTTATTTTTGTTTTTAAATAAATATATAAAAAGTATGAATTAATTATGAAAGTAATATAAATTTACAATTAGTAATAAAAAAAATAGCAATGATGGTATTTAAAAACTAATCGACAGCATGAGCAATAAAAATAAAATACAAAATATTAATTAGGGATTGATAAATTATTTGCCACTTCTATAAATTTGTTTTATTGAAAACATTCAAAAATAAGCAATTCAAAATATAGTTGGTATTATTATACATATTAAATTATATAAATCAGTATTATAAAACATTTATGAATTATGAATTTAATTAAGACAAGAAATCAAATACAGGTTGGTACTCACCAAGGTTTAAATGGATTATATCAAACAGAAAAGTTTGGACTGCTTCCTTCTCGCATTGTACCAACAATCGCATTGTTAGTACAATGCGAGAAGGAAGCAGTACAAACTTTTCTGTTTGATATAATCCATTTAAACCTTGAACTGAGGATGAATGTATAACATTCGAAACTAGTTTTCAATAAAACAAATTTATAGAAGTGGCAAATAATTTATCAATCCCTAATTAGATTGATCCTTCTATACCATCATGCGGATGTCAGCTGACAAATATATTAGTCAGCGATATGTTCGTTAACAGGGACATTATATGGAAATTGACAATAGAGCTCACCTGTATGACATGTTGATCAATCTGTGATTTTCTTTCACTTGAAACATGTTTTGAACAATATTTGCAAAAAACGATTTTTCCGTCAGCTGTAAAAGCTGCTTCAACTTTGTTATTGTAAGGGTAACTTTTGAAAAAAATGATGCACTTGCTTTTGGCATTTTAAATATTAATAAAAATTACCACTTGAATCGAAAGTAAGCAACAGACTGAAATTGAAGCCGACTGTTATATTTAAAAAAAGGGGAGATGGAAAGCCGGGAAATGAAAAAATCCATAATCTAAGAAGTCGATTATTGAAGGCAGCGTTGTCTTTGTAGCTTTCTCGTTGAAAATAAACCTACGTTTGTAAGATGGAATTTAATCTTCAGTATTACATTCTTTTTTTTTTATTGTTTTTTTTAACTAATTGAAATTAAACCAAAATATCCAATTGCATTAATGCATTTATCATCAAATATGCGAAATAAAATCTGTCTGATTGCACCAGAGTACACAGATTGGTATAGATATTTGACCAACTGTTTAAAAAAAGTATGAAAACAAAATATACAGTTGCATGAAAATACGGGCTCTGTTCATAAAGTAGCAGTTTTACCCTGGAATCCAGAGAATTTGTGTCAAACTGAACCTACAACTGAAATCATAGTGGTAACATACTTGAGCACTCGTTTTCACCATACTATGGAGTCATAAGCTCTTGATGACATCATTAGAAATATTCAAAAATTTGAATACCATTCATTTTTTAAAAATAGCTCACTTCTGCTTTCTAGGTGCTACTTCATCACTAGGATTTTTTTTTCATCAACGTATGCCAACGTGGACAGTAACATACTTGAGAATTTTGCATTTTAAAATAAGTTTCTATTTCATAAATAATTTATCAGAAATTGCAACATTTCATGAGAAAATAAACTGGAAACATATTAAAGAGCTGTGGTAATATAACATGAACTTCTCAAAGAAAATTTATAGGTTTCTAAACTGTTTTTCACGACTTTTTTTCGTACGTTTATGACAATAAACCATTTTTAAAAATTAGAGAAATTTTTAAAGAAATCATTGAGATATTATTTGTATTACAGATAGGAGTGTTATTGGATTGATAGGGATATAGATATATATTTATAGGGATATTATTGGACTAGCGATATTATTTGGAGATCAATGTGTAGCTTTTATCTTATTTAGTTATGTAAGTTGCTGAAAGAAAAAATAAGTTTTTAAAGGGTCCTGTAATACATACATTCATTATACATTCAGACACTTGAATATTTGTTTATGTTATGCTAGAAAATTAAGGAATTTCATATAAACTATCAAATTATAAAACAAAATAAAAATCTATAATTTCTTATTCTAGTCTCTAAAGAACGCGTCTATTTATATTTTCTTATATGACAATAATCATTATAATTAATAAATTTTGATAATCATTATTTTGTACATAACCACAATTATGTAACATTAAAACAATATCCAGATATACCCCAGAAAGTTTTCACCAATCAGGATCAGAATCAGAAAGTTGTGTGACTTTATCTCAGTTCTAGTTCGTTGTAGAATTTACAATGTATCCCTGGAGGCCTTGGGCAGCTTCGAGCCGCTTATCTCGAGGTGTCCTTTAGGCTTTCTAGCCTACCTGTTTTCTCTTTTAGTTGCGAAAACTTTCAAGAAGCGAGACACAGCAAGATCGGATGAAGTCATCGGACTCTTAGAGATCAGCAATAATTTAAATTCCTTTGTAGGATATTATCCTTTCATAAAACCTTGAAATTTGAACTTACTTAGAAAAAAAGCTAATGCTCAATGTATGGCTTTTATCTCATTTAGTCATGTATTTTGCTGAAAGAAAAAGTTTGTAAAGTATCTATTCTTCTAATGTTACTGAAGAGATAAACTAAAAACAGACCTATTTCAGGTCAGAAAGAAGACAGAGCCAAGATAAGAGAGACAACAAGGATTAAGAAGCTGATAAGGTTATCTTCACAACAGTTAACAAAGATAAGAATGATGCGAAGACTAGCTTGGGTCTTCTTATCTGGTCTGGTAATAGCTTTAGCATGGAAAATTGAGAAGACCATTAATTTAGTTTTTTTGTTAGTTGCTTTGCTTTCAAGTAATAAAAGAAAAGAGCACCTTACAAAAATTATGGTTAGTAAAATGTAATTCATGGAAACCACGATCTGTTACACACCTCTTGGTAAACATTTATGGAAAATTGCAAGCGGGAGAGCTGAAAAAATGTTTAACATAAATTTTAAACAAATCTTCTTTACATTATTAATTCACTTTACGACATTAAAATGTGATACCTTAGGATGAGAGATCATATTATGAAGGAGAAGTAAATCTGAGGATTTAAGGAATCTCACGATATGAAGAAGAAGAGGTTAAGAAGGGAGAGGAATGCTGCTGGAAGCTGTCCATCAGAATATCTCAACACAACTACGAATACCAGAGCAGTTAGCAAGAGACTATGTGGGAAACCTAAAACCTGATGGATTGGTGGAATCTACTATAATACCGAAGCTTAAAAAAAAACATTGGTGCAATATAGACCGAGATGTTTAGGGCGCCAAAAGATCTGTAAAGCCAAAAGGATAAAAAATTGTTCATTAGAATTTATTGGATAATTTCATCAGGAAAATCAAACTTTTTCAGCACTAATATGCATATTCTATAAGGAATATTTACTAAACATATTATATTTTCATAGTTGAGAAATGATTTAGTAATAAGAAAGTTGAAGAAACGAGTATATAAAATGTAACCATAATATAAATGTAAAAAACCAATAATAGCCGAAACTATCTGATGGGAAAAGGTCCAGCTAGACTCAAGGGCGCCTACCTTCTAGAGGAAATGACGTAAGAGAGCTAAACTATTCACAGATATGCTTAGACCGCCACAAGAACTCCAAACGGAGGAAGGGATATCATTAAGTAATATTGAGAGGAATATTATCAAATAATATTTGTTTAACCGAGAGATCCTGACTTCGAGACCACCCAAGTGGAGACATTGTGTGCAAAATATAGATATTATAGGCAGATTTGCATAGATTGCAGGTGGAATGTTTCGGGAAGCTCGACCTTTACTATACGGAGACTAATATTGTATATATATTGCTTTATAACCAGGGCCTGATCTTTTCATCAAAACTTTACTTTTTGCTCAACTTTTCACTAAAGCCTTCCTTAACAATGTCGATCCATTCCCTCCAATTCTTGACCTTCTGTCTCCATCCAGTGACGCCTAACGCCAGAAAATCATCTTCGAAGTCATCCATCGTAGATAGTGCTATGGAAGATTTTAATGATTAATATTCTGAAAATAGGAGAACGTTAGTTGGCTAAAATGGATTTTTAATTAATCCACGATTATTTAATTTATATATATTTGCAATATATATTTGTAAATATATTTGTAATACAAATATATTTGTAAATTAACAAATTTCAAGCAAACAAGTGACTAAATATGACTATGATAATAATTAAAAATTATAGCAAGCAATTTTTTCAGTTTTGACTTCTTCAGCAAGAGTCGGATGTCAGGTCGTTTGAAATTTAAGAAGGAAATGCAATGAATAGATAAATTAATTGTTACAGAAATTCTTGAGGATATGAATTCCAAGAGGAATCTATCAGAAAATGTCTGGCTTTTAAAAATAGAAAGAATCTTATACAATGAATTTCCTCATTGTTATAGGAGCCATACGACTCAGTAGTTGTAAAAGAAATCCATTTCGTTTTGAAATGATTCTTTTTTTGGATAATTGATACAATGAATGTATTTTATCGTATGTTAAATGTCAGGTAGTATACATATGTTAATCTATATATCGAAGGAACGAATTATTTAGAATTGCCTGGATGAATTAAGCTCCATTGATTGTATACTTTATGTAAAATATTTATGGAATAACAGCAAATATAAGAAGTAAATTTGGGACTACAGTGTCTCAAGGGTTCAATAAGTATGGAATTTAACAAGGTTTAATTGTTAAATTGTAAATTGTATTAATTGATAAATATGATCACGAGAATTATCAGCAACAGGCTTATTACTGTTATCAATCTTCTACAGGTACTGACAAAAACTCATACCTCAAGGAGTTCAATTTATTCATAATGCAACTATAAATGAAACGTGGAAATGCAAAAGGGTGCCTTCAGCAAAATTGAAATCAACTTTTTCTTCTTTTTTTTTTTGTAGATTACAGGCATAAGTGCCAAGTTAAATGATATTATTACTCATACAAGCATAGATGATTAGAAACAAAATGTTTTTGTTTATTTTGATTAACTAATATTTCTTTAATATTATTATTATAATACAAGAGGATACTTAAATTTTGAAAAAAAATTTGCTGAAGGCACTTAGACCCTTTTGCATTCCCATGCTTCATATAGTAAATAAAATTTAGTACTAATGTCATACTTAATCATATCGTTATTATTTCTTCCTAAATTGTCTCCCAATTGGGTAATAATACTAATTCTTTCCGACAGTTCGAATTACTGGTCCTCTATATCTATGTATTTATTATCATTAGGTAAAATTAATAAAATATTATATTAAAAAGCATAGGACTAATGACGGGGTACTCTGGAATCACTTTTGCGTGATTTCTGGAATTGGTATTTAGAAGTACTTAGTGATTTGATAATCACTTGAACTACTACTCGAGTGCTTCTTCATCCAGAATTCTTCCAAAGGTCTAGATGTTTTAACATTATTACCCCGTCGTTTCCTTCATATACGCTATATTAATGTTCACGTCATAAGATTGAAATAGGTCATACATAGGATCAATTCAAAGTAAGTGTATCTACCAACCATTTAATATGATATAAAAAAAAAAAAAAATTGTTACAGCAACTGCAAAACTACAATAATGATTTTATCTTAAATCCATGTAACACACATGAATATTAAGATCAGAGTTACAAAAAAAAATTAATAAATTAGTTGAATTATTATAATTATTTTGCGAGATTAAAATATGCCACCTATTTAACGCAAGTATTTACTAAATAAGGAAATGTGAATAAAAATATTGAATATTAACCATTAACAGATATTCGGTGAAATGAGCTAAAGAAATATATATTTCTAAAGGATAGACTATTTATTCATAAGTATCTTCGAGTAAATTATTCAAATAAATTCCATCTCGGGCCTGCAGATTCCGACTAATATATTAACCAATGGAAATAAGAAGGATAAGCGAACAGGTACCACTCTTCGAACTGGATGACTCACATCAGATCGGAACCCGAGGCGGCCCACGCCGTTCTCACACCGCTCTGCCTTAGCATTCACGATTTAAAACTGGCCCTAATTGAAGCCTTAAATCAAGAGATCTCTTCTCGGCCGCAGTATGGTAATGGTTCCTCGAGATCGAATGACCCGGGCAGCAACTGGAAAATAAAAAACGCGAAAGAAAGAAAAGTAAAAGAAACGCGTGCGGAAGAAGGATTAGATAATTATCTATATGGATTATAATCCAAGAAAGATAGTAGCAGAAGGGGATGAGTATTGTGCAGACAGCGAAGGCATAGTGCTATTCGAAACTAAACGAACATCTCCAGAACAAACAGTAAAATCGTTCTTTCTTGGAAACTAGTGAAAGGAAAGATTCTCAAATTAGATATACGAGTATGACCATACCTCTTAAGAATTTAAACCGTCACTTTGAGCGTCTATGACTAGGAATAATAGAGAACCGTTATTTGATACCGCAGGAATTTTCACAAGAATAAAGTCAACGTAACACGAAAAAAAGTCTATCAAAGGCTCTCACTGAGGCATGTCTTAAATGTATAAAAATTCATTTATAGTTAGCAATCCTCTGAGCATATTTAAATAATCTAAAATAAAGTAAAGTAGATTCCATTTTTCATAAAATAGAGACCGACCAATCCTAAATTAAAAATACTCAATCAGTCAACAAGAGATATACAGTTTGAAATACAAAATTTGATTAATTCTCTTTCAATAATAAAATGTTTTTATGAATTGAAGACCATTGGTATTTTAATAGTTAAGAAAAGAAATATGTACTTTTTTAAGAGACTTAGATGTTTCAGGATTTCACATACATTTCATTTGACGTTTCCACCTACATATGATCATTTTCAAATGAGTCCTGCTGTAGAGTCAATGAAGGTACGTTGTAATGAAAGTTGTAGCCGAAATTGTATGTTTTTGTAATGTAATATAAGCTAATGTTTATAAGAACATAACTATGCATTGGTCCAAACGTCTAATATAATGTAGGTATGTGACAATGTTTACACATTTTTTTTTTAATTTGTTCTTACTTCTACACCAGAGGGTCATTGATGTCTAGAAATTGTTATTATATCATACGATAGTGATCTTTTCTTTAGGAATTGGAACAGAGTGGCCAAAACTAGTATATTAATTCTTAATAAATAAATAAATTCAGTAGATACAGCTATAATTTAATAAAGCATAATATAATCATTAGAAGATGTTATAATAATCGCTGAAGTCTTATACGCTCTATATTGTTGGAATCTGGAAGTTCGAGTCGCTTGTTTGCGGGTAGTATGTTATGTAGGATGGTATACCTGACGCGCCTGTCTGAGTAAAACGAAGTTTCTAAAGTTTTATTGATTTCAAATTAGATTCTTAAAAAACTTTATGAATAATAAACCTCCAAAATTACAACGAACAATAGTTATAGGACCTAAGAAAAGAAGAGTATGATTATAGAATCATTTCTTATTCTATGTAACGTTACAAAAGTTCTAATAGTTTTAATAAATTAAAATTATTATTCATTTCCCACTTATTATTATAACCATTATTATTTGATTTCAGCATTTATTCTGTCCCATTTAAGTTAGCATTCACAGTCAATCAATCACAATGACCTATGCATAGCATATCCAAATGAGATTGCATAATAGTAATTTAATAAGTCAATGTATAAGTACATTTAAATACATCAATTTATTAATATAATTAACAAAAAATGTTATTAAATTTTTAAAAAACTGTATGACACGAACATGACGCCAAAATGCAGAAACTTACATCATACACCCACATTGAAATCACCACGTCCCACTTTGTTTAATGGCTAAACTGGAAAAACAACGAATTGATTGTTATTTACTACAGTTGTATACAGACGGAAATACTTTCGCTTTAATAAATATAGATTAGCTGTGTCAAAACCGGTGTAAGAAACGTGCCCATTGTTGATTTAAATTCTCCTGAGCGACCTTTTAAAAAAGCAAATATTAAGAAACACGCATTGAGTAGAGAGGAAAAAATATATGGCTAGCCCACTTGGCGCTTATTATATAATTTTTTAACGAGATTTCACAAGAGCAAATATATTTTATTATTTTAGGGTTTAAATAAAAATAAGTTTAGACCCTTTTAGGAATAGGAATTTAGGTTCGTATAAAATTCAATATTAAATGGAAAAATACTGCCAAATAATCAAGGCCAAATATAATATGATAGTAAGACCACACTAATTGGATTAAATTCGATACAAAAAAGTATAACTATATAGGAATATATTTATTTTACAGCAATTAGTTTAGTGTACGGCTTAAGGTTATAGTCTAGTGTATGGCTTAAGGTTATATTGTGGTAATTACCAGTGGCGGATATAGGAAATTAGAAACCCATACAACGTAATTAACAACACAAATTGAACAATTAATTTCTTCAGGTAAAACTTAATCATTTCGATTTACGACCCATTTTGGGAGGATTGAGTTGTTAACCTAATTAACAATAAAAATTGAAAATATACCATACAAAAAAGTATTCATTCAGTAACTGTCTTAAAAATAGCTTGTTTTGTCCTTTATAGTTTGTCCTCAGCTCATGGCTTTCATTTAATACATAATCTCTTAATGATTAGCGTCTACCTGAAAACATGAATTGTTATTTTCAAGACAATTGTCGCTATCTGAATTGTCGCTATTTATCATTTTTACATGATAAATTTTCAAATTTTGTTGTTCATTAGGTTAACAACCCATTCCCTCCAAAATGGGTCGTAAATCGAAATGATTAAGTTCAACCTTAAAAAATTAATGGTTTAATTTATGTTGTTAATTAGGTTGTACAGGTTTATAATTTCCTTCACCAGTAAAAATTAATACTGAATAACGCTTTTTGTCATATCCGTCAGTTAATTTATGTAAAATAAATTATTTAACATATTTTCATCAGAAAAACTAAATGTATGAATACTGTTTTTGTCCACTGTATATATTTCAAAAAATTTTCAATTTTTGTTATTACCAGAAAAAAAAAAGGAATCTAGTCATTTCTCCGGCATCATACGTAAATCATATTTTTTAATTGTCTACATCAAATATTACCCTCGTTATCTCTGTTTATCGTCTTGGTGTAAAAGTTTAACAACCAGACGCTGTTATTTTTTTTTCCTTTTTAAAAGGTAATATATGCGTACCATAAAATTGAGGAAGTAAAACAAAAAGCATAAAATGACGTACATGAGTTTAACTAGGGAAAAAACCGTCTGCTGTAGACGCATTTAAAACCGCGATGAGGAAACAACGAGTATAAAAAATAATTATGAATAATTAATTTCCTTGCCCGATTGAAATATATATTTATAACTTGCTGATCACTAATGCATAAAAATCTCAAATTTTATTGATTACAATTTTTTAAATAAATTTATATTTGGATTTTTGTAATGTTTCCTGATATGTAAGTTAGCAAGTGTCGCAAACTAACATACACTTCTCTGATAATTTTAATAAAATGATAACTAATTATATCTGATCAATAATTGATGCAAGTAAATAATAAATGATATAATAAAAAAAATGATCCTTTAACGGAGTTAATCTGTTAGGAACGGAAAAATATAAATATATATTGTATGAAGACATGCTTTGTTACCAATAGAACTAATTCATAAAGGTAATATTCATATATTAAATATTTTAGTTGATTTATTTTTTTTTTATATCATCTTTTTTTATAATGCAAGCCTCTCCAATTATTTCATATGAAAAAAATTTCAAATAACAGTATAAATAAATGTGTTATCCAACCCGTCCTATTTACCATCTACAAAAAATTAAAAGTATGAATACGGTTTGGAGTATACTATTCAGTAGACCGGATTGTCCGTTGCATTGAAATTTTTTTTCTTCTTATAAATGAAAACTTTTATTAATTACTAAAAAAAAGTGCATTATGTTAATTAATTCTAATTTAATTTAATTAATATAGTGATTAGATTGGTGAGTATTAGCTTAATTAATCAAGTGAATGAGAGTATCATTTTAGTTCTAATATCTTCTAATTCATTTTTTTAAAGATTTTTTGGAGACGCCTTGGAGTATGAAAGGGAATCGGATGGGAAACAAGGTTAGAAACTAATGAGTTTGTGTGGGTATAGAGTAGAGTGGGCAAAAAGTACTCTTGAGTAATGAGTATCGAGTATTTTACTGGAATACTCTCACTAACCGGGAATAGATAAGACGGGATTGAAGGGGCAGGTCAGTCTGTGCTACTCCTTCCATCCCTAGTCGTATTTAATCCTAGCCAGTGAGAGTATTCGTAAAATAAATTGTAAAATACTCGGTACTCGGTACTTAGAGTACTGTGCCCATCTCTTGTATAAAATTTATATTCGTAGAATATGTATCAATTACGGGCAATATCAGCATCATCAAGGCCATCTTAGATAATTTTACAGAGAAATAATAAAGAATATTCAGGATTATAAATTATAATCATTGGATACGAGAGGGATTCGGTAGTTTAGTGGAACCCAAAGCTCAACAACGTAAATCCAAATAGGCCATATTATAGTCATATAAATGAGTTTTTTGTAATTAATTGGAAGCCGAGACTGTTTAAATGGATTCAGTAAGTTAATAACTTGTTCGAATGCAGTCTCAGGTAGCGGATCTGTTCGACAGGGATAAGTTAAGAATGCTTAAAGGATGCTGCCTACAGGTATAGGAATTCTTGAGTTTACCATTCGCCTAATTGAATTTTAAAAACATGGATTAATGAAAAATTTAGGTGTTAGGTCATTTAAATTTGATGGCAGAAGTTTTTTTATTGACTCGATCGGCCAGTCAATGAGGATTGGCGGAAGTCAGGGGACGACCAAAATTGTCTTCAGGGCAATTTGCAGGCATTGAACTAGTTCAGAGATAAACATACAAAAAGTCCTCCGGTCTAGGAGCAGAGGCAAACAGGGAAGAGGGGAGATCATGTTTTTCGGTTTTTCGTTTATATCTCGAAAACGGTCGGTCCTGGCTTAAAATATTTTATGTAAAAAATTGTAAATCATTAAATTTCCTACAAACAAGTTCTGATTGCTTTTTCGCATCTGTTATAATTTATATTACATACGCTCTTCAAAGTGACTAATTAGAAAACAAAATCATTTTTGACTCCGTACTATACTGGGCTACACCCTTCCTTTTATCGCCTTTACCAATTGTTACATTGAAGATCGCATATTTCTTAAAATATAAAAGATACGAAAAAATTAATAAGAACATTCTTGCGAAAAATATAATACTCTTCAGTTATTTCTATAGTCTATATCCCCCTGAATTTTTTCTGTCGTCTACAGTCCGCTTTTGAGCATTCATTTACTGGACTACGATTCATTATTTAGAAAATAAATTCTCTACTCCTAAATATAATTCTGAAATAATGAAGATATAAATTAAATTGAAAATTGCATTGCTGGCTTTGATTTTTAATTTATTTTAGTTGGTAGTATAGATTTGAAAATTGGTAAATTCTCCACCTATTGATATTCGAGACTATGGTATAGGTATTATACTGTAGTATAAGTATAGGTCTCTCGAAGGAAGATGACTGCAGATTATTATATATTAGAATGATTATTAGAGTATGATTATATAACGAGTACGAAATGAAGATTCACTTCAAGCCAATCTTCTTGAGTCTATTTCAGCAAACTCAGCAAGGACGGCGAGTGGAATGTCGGAAATGTAAATCAGTTGGTTGTGGGCCATCTCTAGTCTTCTCTTACCTTATAGCGCTGCCTCTCTTACGGCTGGAATCTTCCACGAGTTACTCTCCAGAATGCCGATTTCGAGGTCGAATATTTGAGCTATAACCCAGAAGGAGATATTCTACCACAGGGTGTGCTCTTAACCTAAGTGAAAAATTGCGGAGTCGTTAAAATTCCGAGCGAGGAACGGGAAGCCTATACCTGCGCTCTATTAATATTTCATGAAATCGGAAAACGGTGGGACCGAGTGGGAGTTGGACTCCTCTATTTATAGGCAATAAAGTATCTCTCATAACATGTTGTGTCCAACCCGCCAAGCGTAACTGTACTATTTTACAACAAAAAAAATTATAAATTAACTGTTATTTATCCCGGATTCTTCAAGTGTAATTTATACAAGTTTAGTCATTCATATTTAAGAATTCCGGGATAATTATGCAAAAATAATAGCTTCTAAAGTTAAACACTTTTTTTTTCCTCACCGATTCTGTCCTGCATCGCTGACCGGGAAACATACTTTTCGAGTTTAATGTAAAGGGTCGATCAAGAGATAATTACAGTATGTGTATTATATATAGTGTATCCCGGCCGAACCGTAATTGATGTAATTATTGAGGTGGAAGGCAAGCTATGTTGGGGTTATATAACGGTAAATTATCGCGAGCAGTGCTTATCTTCGGTCAGACATTTGGATACAATGAACAAGACCTTGCATAGATTAACTTCAGGTGATGGTGGGGAGGGAATTCTAGCCACTCATTTTTATATATTGCACTGGCTTTCTGTCTGTCGTTTATTCGTAATATTTTTTAAAGTTCCGTTTTAAGAAACGTATTCAATAAAATTCGTCAAAATTTCAACGTATTAAAAATTAACTAACAAGAGTCCAGCCCATAGTACTAATAGTAATAATACACTAATAATACAGTAATAGTACTAATTTATAGGTTTATTAATACCTGTAAAAACATAGGATTTTACAGGTATTAATAAACCAGTAATAGGGAAAATAAAACAAACTGTGGTTAATTTAATAGATGGTCGAAGCAAAGTTGGATGTCAGTTTTCAGAATTCAGAGTTAAGTTCAGTTAAGGTTTAAGTTCTCAAACTAACAGAGAACTTATCCCTTAACCACTCCAAACAGTGAGTCCCAAAAAACGTGGTTCAACTAAAAAAAATATTCAAAATAAATAAAAATGTAGATCCAATGTTGCAGTCAGTTCAATTTTTCAATATCACCTTTGGGAGGGATAACTTGTTCAATCTACCAACTGTCCATTAAGCTTATCATCATAATATTAATATTGATATCAATGATTTGATCAGCGAATTTTATTTTTTTTAGCCCATGGCTGGTAAATAAATCTACAAAAGATCTAGGAGCAGAATATACCTAATATCTTTAGATTAGTATTCCTATAGGAGTGATGATTTTTGTTTTTGATAAAGAATTCATAGTAAAACCAAAAAAAAAAATTAAAAACTTGTTAAATTTAAAAATAAAATTCAACTTTCAACTTTTTTTTATCTAAAACAAATTCAATTTCTTTTTTACACAAATTTATTGGTTATTATTATTTTTCTTTAACTATATTTAAATTTACATTTATAGTGTGGTAGTATGTTACCATGTATATCACATTCATTTAATTCCAAATGGCAAAATTTAGCAAATATGTTTGTAAATATAAGTGCCTATATTATTTAATAAAGAGTGTATCATGATCGTATAAATACAATACAATCAATATACAAATAACTTCAAATTAATCCAATACAAAACATTTTAGCCGTTATTATGAAATATAACGATATATATTTGTAACCTACACTTATCCTAGATAACACTATTTGTAGCCTGCATCAGACCTAGATACTAACAGATAGTAATATGTACTGGACCGGAGACAACTGAAGTACCTACCAAACTATCGCTAACTATAAGAGACAGTTCATTAGCGAAGACTGAGGACTGCTTTCAATAGCTTTCGGTCCTTTCACGACTGCTTAAGATCTCGACAAGTTTCCATATATAAGCCTTTCTTAGGGGCGACTCCGATGTGTTTTTTTTTTATTTTATTTTTTTATCCTGCTTAATCCATTCAGCGACTGTGGGCGGTCTTTCAGAAAACAGAAGCCATTTCAGAGTAGCTGTGGACGTTTCAAGAAGGTAGAATCAGGAGAAAGTTATAATTGTTTTCTGGACACTTCTTTTTGGAATTATGTTTCACAAATAAAGCAGTTTCTCTCCTTCATTTTTCGAGTTGAGAAGTTGTTATGTTTAAGGGCAGCGAATATTTATGATACTTCTCAGCCTTTAATGATGCACCTCTACAACCTTACTTTGTGAGTAAGCCATTTTTCACCTAATTACACCAAATTAACTAGAGCTTGAGAATCAAATTAGAATCAAATCACAAGAAAACTGAAGATACTATTATTACCTACTGATCTGAACACATCAGTGATACAATTTACAATTTGGAATTACAAGATAGTACGTGGAGGGTCACGTAATTGTCATTGATTTAAGACATTGCTTTATCAGTTTTTTATACTCGAGTACAGGAACTCATATCAAACCTAAGCACTAAGCACCTTTCAGACGTCTTAAGTACGCGCCTGTGTTGGAGTGTTTCCGGGGATAAGTCGTGCCGATGCTTACACTCTTCTTATTAGCATCTCACTTATGCTATAGAAGGACACAACGCCGTTCTAATTCTATAAAAGTTCTATTTGTAGAACCATCATAGACGGAATTGCTTTTATTATGTATGTATAAATGGTTAACCGTATAATAAATAGGTAGATAATATGATAGTCCGAGTGGCGTTGAAGTATAATACCAAAAATAGTAAAAACTATTAATTGAACCGACGTTTCGGTCCATATTGCAGACCTTCTACAGGGCTACACACAATATATAAATAGATGAATATATGACAGATTTATAATAACGTTAATATCGTGAAATTATTTTTATAATACTTCGTTTGCTTAGTTTTTCACGAAAACCACACATAGGTATTCCAAACAGAAAAAAAGACTAACTTCTGAAAATAAATATAAAGGTTAAATACAACGGAAGTTCTTCTAGCAGGCAATTTCACGAGAATCCTACGATTCCTGTCCTGTTGACATCATTTCAAAATCGACTGAAAGTTACCTGACAATTTGTATTTGGCATAATTTTCATTTATTAGGTTAGGCAATTATTGAAATAGATCAAGCAGAATAGATAAACACAAAAATTCTTTTGAAAATTTATAAAATTATTATGAAGAAAGTACAACTTAAAATCAACTGTTTATACATATATATATATATATATATATATATATATATATATATATATATATATATATATATATATATATTAATAGATTCTACGTAACGTTATAGTTGATTTTTATTTTTTTTAAGTACATAACAAAAAAACAAGTTAAGCTATGAAAAATAATGTATCCAGCCTGTCATAAAAAATAAAAAGATCATTAAACATATCCGGAATAGGAAAATATTAACAGATTGTTTCCTAATTAGTACCAGTTTGAAATCTTTATCAAAGGACATCACTTCTTCATTATCAATTAAACAAATTCTATCAGGATGAATTTTAAAATTCATTTAAGACCGAAATTCTAAAAATATTGTACTAAATGGTCATTTAAATTTTAAAAAACAAATTAAAACTATTATTATTAAAACAATCAATAACGTGGAGTTATTTCAATGATAGTTGATGGATTCACTGTAGATTTAAAAAAAGAAAGAAAAAGTTTACTTACTATTCAAATTTTACTTTTAATATCTCCTACGGATGTTCTTAAAATACCTAAAAAAAAAAATTCAGTTTAGTAAGTTTATTTAAATCTCAATAGAACACATACATTAAAAAAATAATTGTAATATTATTTTTAATATAATGGTAAATTCGAAAGACAAAAAATTGATTATTAAAAAATTAAATTTTACCTTAAATAATAATAATTTCCTCATGTATTATTTATATTACTAATAATTGAATGAGCCCACATTATAGACATAATCTGGTATGTTTGTAGTAAAAGGAGTATATTAATCGGCTCTAGCTCCTCCTAGTATGAAATAAAAATATTCTGCTATATCAGTATTTGATTTATTTGATTCTATTATTTGTTATTTTTATACATTTCATTTACTTATTTTAAAAAATTGTACATCTCTCACCATAAATAAAAAATTATATAAAAAATTTATATTATAAAAAATTTATAAAAATTTATTTATTATAAAAAATTATATTTATTTATATAAATAGGTCCTTTCCATTATTTTGAGTGAGACGAGGAATGTCCTGCATAAGTTTCTTTGTTGAAAAATAAATAAATAAATAAAATAACAAAAATATTTCTTTTCCTTATTTATAGCCGGCAGGATATTATTTATCAAGAAAAACATATTTTTTATGATTCAATAAATAATAAGGACTAAAATATTCGTGGCATTACCCCAGACTAGTCACGTCTTTACTTTAGATTGTATGCAAATTTCCATCTTTTCCTTAGATTGAATTGTCAACGGGAACCTTGAGCAGAAAATCAATTCATTGAACAATAAAATATGACAATACCGAAATAGGCAAAGTTGATTGTAAACAAGGAGCTGCCTGTATGTCAACAAAATCAACGGCCTTATCGTGACCAAAATACTCTTCTTTTTGTCAGGACATATTTGAGATGTCCTTCGTGATCTGAATTACCTAGGAAAGACTTAGCATTATTTTCAGCATTTAATGGAATAAAAACCTATAATAGGCAAATAGATATATATAATACTGCTGATTTTTACAGATATCAAAGTATAAAATAAAAACAACACATAGAAATTAATATTTTTAAGTTATAACTCAATTCATAAATTAATATTTCATCATTAAATGCACAAAGCTCAAACAATAAAAAAGAAATATCAATTCAAAAGAGAAATGAAATTCGCACTAGAGAATTTATTCTGGCATCACGTTTCTAACGTCAAGGAGATTGAAATAGCCAATTAATGTTTAAAGCCCGAAGATTCTAACGACCTAAGCTAATATTATTACCTGATAATGGCTTTGAAGATGTAAATCGGTTAAGGATTCTTTACAAATTTGCCAAGCCTAAGCAAATCAAATGTGTAATAGGGATAGTTTTACTCGGCTTGGATTGGTTTCAATGTGCTCGATTCCGATCCAGTCCTTCAGGAAGCGTAACATCAGCGCTACTGTTACATCCACATGGTTGTATATTTATATAAACTATACATTTATATGTTTTTATTTTATATTTTTAATTGTTCCATTATAAAATAAAACTATTAAACCGAAATTAACAGCCGACAAAAGTCGTAATAGCCGGCATAATAGCGCGTGAATAGGTCAGTTTGCTAAGCTTCGGTTAAACCCTTTTACATGCTTGCCGTTTGACTTGGCATTTGACTTGCCTTGGCTTGACAAATGTAATAAAAGACACCTAAATATTCAGGGGCGTAACTAGCAAAGGGGCAAATGCCACGGGTCTCGGCCCAAAGGGGGCCTTTATAACAATAAATTATAATATAAAATTGTATTTATATGCAGTAATACAATTAATAATTAATACTGTATTATTAAGCATAACACGCATCCACATCTTCAAATTTTGATAAGAAGCATGGGGGGGGCATTGAAGCATAGCTGTCACAGATTCATACTTATGCTACTGGCTAGGTTGATTTGTTTAAAATATTGAATTCAAAGGATTTGCTTTTCAAACTAACCAGGAAGATAAACCTAAAAGAAGTGCGTTTTGATAGCTCGAGAGAGTGTAGAGAGAGATGTGCAGACTTCTATATCCTTAATAATCAGCTCTCTAATTTAATTTTTAAAAACGGACAATTAAGATATTATCAAAAGTCAAATCAATGGGTTATGTATATAGTATTTAAATAAGACCTTAACAAGATACTTTACCAGGTGGCAACCAATCACCCTGTTTGGGCTAATCAAGAAATATAAGATGTCTACTGATTCCTATCATTAACTTAATTTAAACCACACCCTAATGACAGTGATCAACTGCGTCGTACAAATCGTCTTGACAAGTTACCATGCCAAGGAGAAAGTCGGATTCGGCAGTAATGTATTCGAATTACCGAAAAGCAATTCATCTTAGTCAGCCACTAGCGGTGCCTCTGGTACAAGATGTCTTCACAGGGGCCATCATCGTCTACCGATTGGCTCAAACCGGATATGAAAAAAAGAACAGGCATTTATTTCAACCTTTAATTTATCAAAACTGTTAAAAATTTCAATATTGGTGTTGACTCTATTTTATTTTTTTTTTTCCATTGCTCATAATATAACCAAAACCTTAATACTATCTCCTAAAACTAATGTATTGTTTCTGAAGTGAATTTTAAAGAATTGCGCTCATTATGAATTGGCCAGCTATCTTCCGCATTATGTTCACTTTATAAATAACTTCAAAACTGCCTGACCCACATAGCTGAAATTAACATTCATACTTTAGCAATTTTCAGCAGTTCTTCGACAGCTCTGCAGGTCTAAATTGTCTGAGCTTAAATGTTGTAAGGACTCCAAATCATTGGTGGATCTAGAGGAAAGAGGCACGAAAGACGCGCGTCCCCTCTAAAGAAAATTTAAATTTTTGGCATAACTTTACATTAAATCCTCCACATTTTTATCCTCAACAAAATAATATTTGTTTCATAATGAAATAAGTAGCTATTTTCATATTTTAAAACAGATACCTCTTAAATGGAATCCCTCATGGCCCGGAGAAACAGTTTAACAATGTGAATAGGTGTTCTTGTTTTTTATGTTTAAAAGAAAATCTTGACCTTAATCATTTCCTATTATAAGAATTTATTAACCAAATTATGAACTTATAAGAAACAAAACTGTTCTTTAGTTGAATCCTTTCTGGTAAATTAAATAGAGTTTAGAAATTAAGTGTTGTAACAGTCAAATTATAAACTTTCAAGAAACAGCAACTTTGAAGCTTGATATGATTGATACTTTCATTCTAATATGTATTGAATTTATTGTTATTTAGATAGTAAGATTAACCCCAAGGGCATTATTTTTTTAAATATTCTCGGAACTGTTAAAACATTTTCAAGAATTTAGCTAATTGCAAGACGTAGAGTAGAGATATTTGGAAGACAATTGAAAATAACAAACATATAATTTGTTAATGTGCTGCAATCCTGTAGTATAATATTTGGCTTTATTGTATAAAAGTTTAAGAGTAAAAAGAAATTCTAATTAGATATTTCGTTCCCCCAAGAATTTTTTTTTAGTTGACTTCCGCATGTATAATAATACGTATAATAATAACAAACTGTATTTTGAATTGCTTATTTTTGAATGTTTGTGCTTTTTTAGAACTGAAGATGAATGTATAACATTCGAAACTAGTTTCAATAAAAACGAAATTATAGATGTGGCAAATAATTTATCAATCTCTAATTATATTTTTTATTTTATTTTTCATACTAATTTTATTTTTTTTGTTTTTAATATTTGTTCGTGTTAAAATTAAAATATAGCGGTTCAAATCCCACCTGACCCCCGACAATTCTCAATTTTCTTATCAGTTTTTTCTTGACAGGCATCGTTAACCGTGGCTTGTAAAACAGCAGGATTCCTGTCTCCAATGGCCTTATTTGCAAAATGTTAGTAATTTTAATCAAATATAGAGTTGCTTTTTTTTCCTCTAATGACAACTCTCTACAAATAATTTCTTGATACGCTCCTGGTCCAAAGATTTGTTTTGCCTATGAGGTAAGAGCAGCTTACTTGTAGAGTTCGAATCACTTTTGTTAATTTTTGATCATTGAAGAGGAGTTTCTTACACAATTTTCCTAAATATTTCAGTTTGGAACGACAGTAGTTTTTACCTATATAATTTTATTATTTTTCTAATGAAAAAAGAACTACAAAATAGAATATACTGTGCTAACGAATTTCATAATGCTATATTTTGTAACGAGTCGACACGATAACAGAAATAGCTTACACCTTGTGTTCATACACAATAATTATTATGATGCATCAACACAGGCATAACCATAAAGATAATTGGCACTGGTAATAAAGGCTCGCCTATTAATATAATACTAATTGGCACGCTGTGGTCCTAAACGCCTAACAAGATCATGGTCTGCATGACCTATGGATCATATCCCAACCGCGGCAGAGTGAAAGCGTACCGAGGATCCGTCAGGTTTTCATCATTAGCACCGTGGAATGAAGAATGGGTATCGGCATTAACTGATGTTAATTACTGTAACAGAGTTTATATAATATACCTAAGAAGAAAATTTTTCAATTACTTTCATGATGCGATGTAGTGGTCAACCTCTTCGACCAATATCCAAAGAAAGACGGGATCGATTAGCGAATTCTTGAAGAATTTTCGAATATTTGGAGTTGGGATAATGCTAAACAGAATGCGAATAAGAATAGAGTTGCTGCAGGTCCAAAAAACTGAAATTAAAATTGTGAGAAATAATATATTGATGGACATCATAGACTCGTACTGAAGTTAACCTAACATGGAGTTAAGCTGTAAATAGTCTGTATCTCTTTTAAGCATGAATGATTTTATGTAGAAATTTTACGAGCATAACCAAATACTGTCATGCATAAAGAACGTTCTGATTACCAATGTCACAAAGACCATAGAAAACCACATTTTTATGAAAATGTATGATTTAATATAAAAATTCGTTCACATGTAAAACACATCCATAATGAAATGCAACAAGTTGCAAGGCTCCTATTTAAAAATAATTCGGACAACTGTTTTCATTTTCGAGGATATTTCCAAACTGGTTGGTCTGGAAGATTACCGAGTAATAATAATTCAGTATAGGTAACTAGTATCATATTGAATATGTAGTGAATAAGGCAGGTATGGATATATAGTGAATATGGCATCTTAGTGAATCGTAACAAGAAGAAGCACTTAATCAGGTTTGGTATATTCAAGTTATTAATTTATCAATCAAACATATACTTTCGATAAGGCTACACATCACCACTCAATGTGCAAAAGGTCGTACGTCTAAAAACTGGATTTTTCAGTACACCAAAAAAGCTTTATTTTTCCTTATGATTTGATCTATAATTCTATGCATTCTGTTTTATTCTTAGCTCAGCATAACATGCGGAACTAAAAATAAAACAGAAAACATATAACAAAAAATAAGAAAAAAATCAGTTGTTTTTCCTACTGAAAAATGCAGTTTTTAGACATCCGACCACTTTGAAAACGATAACAGTTTCAACCCCCTTTATCAATATGTATTAGAAGCAGACTATGGTGAAAGACGAATATTAATGTTTATTGCCTATTCCTTTCTTGTTATTCGAAAACCAACAAAATAATTCCGACGAAAGGGCAGCTTTCGAAAGACTAAAGTCATGGAAGTCATGTGAGGAATGCGGCAGGAGCCTGAGGTTAACATTTCCACCCTCACTTTAGGTAGAAATATCAAGAGAACAATCACATATATAACGACTGCTCTCCCTCGCTAAGAGCCCCGTCCAAAAAACAACCGAATGCTCCAACCCTAAATCAAACAGGACCGTTATAACTGCTCAGGAGGAGGAGTCGGTAGTTAGGAGGACACTAAAGACCATAAACAGCATAGCTTTGGGACAACAAAGCCTCTGATTTTTTGTTTCTTATGTTCTAGTTATTCGTAAACGAGGTCTCGGCATCCGTTAATTACCAAGAGTATATTTTAAAATATCATAGAGTCCAATAGTACCATAACCAAAAAATCCCGATAATTGAATGCATTGGAAAAAAAAATTAATGGACGTTCACTTTATAGATTAAAAATATATTGGTGTTTAAAGGGACATGAGTTAAGTGAAAACTATGCAAATCATTTGTTATAGAAGATATAAAGTAGGTACCTAAGGTATCTAGCTAATAGAATGCATTTTGCATAAAACATTTAACCCGGGAGTTATTGTGTGATTTCTTTAACATGTTTGAGCGCGTGGAGTACACGTGTCCACTACAAAATAAAAGTCTCCCTCCGATTTTGTAACTTTCATTTCTCCTAATTATGGCAAACCATTTCTTTGTCAGGAACAAAAGAATACAATGAAGGTGAAAATCAAAATTCAAAATATTATCAATTTAAAATTTACATTAATTCAGTTGACTGTTGATATCTGATTTATCTTTTAATTATTTTTCTTCTTCGAGCTCTTTCAGCCATTTTAACCAGACTTTAACATCAGTACTACATTTAATGTTAGAGTTTGATATTAATAAAAACCAATAACGAAATAAATTATATGAATGACAATAAAATATAGTTTGAATTAAAAAAATATAATCATTAATTATTAAATGTCTAATTATTGAATTAAATTAAATAAAGAACAGTTTAATTGAAGTGAAAAAGTGAAAAATCGTAGAAATTTGAATGATAAAGTTATTTATGTATTATGTATTTATATCAATAATATGAATTATTGGCATTGTTAAACGAAAATCGCTTTCAGAAAAAGAAAGATCAAATATTTCTAAAATAATCATTAGTACATACCTGCAAAGAAAGACAAATTTCAGATTTAATGAAAGAAAAAATGTAGTTAGCAGCGTGGAGTACAACTGTATCCCAACTGGAGATTTCTCAGAGAACAAAAACGATTTGTAGGTGACTGACGGAAGTGAGGGGAAAATTGGCAATATCCAGTACTAGATTAGCTTATAGGATGCAACTATCGTATTAGGAATTTCAGTTAAATTCAACCAATGTCAACACACGATGGCGTTTACTGCGTTGTAGACGGTTGGAGGACACCTGCACCCCAAGCACCAACTCCAGAGTTAAATAGTATTTTACATAGTGTTTTTTTATTTCTTGACCACACCCCCCAACCATTTTCTCCTTGTTTATGTTTTATTATTGAAAATGCTTTATGGTCGCGTGTGGGCCAAGTAACGATCAACAGTATCGTTCCATAACCGACAGTTTATGGATGAATTTACGTAACTCGATCCAGCAGGAGACAGATAAACATCGATTCTCGACGGTAAACCTCGACTGGAGGTGTGAAATCACGCTTGGCTATAGGCTCGTAACCTCCGACCCCTGACCACTGGATACCCATCATAACAACACAATCACGTCAGCTATGAAAGATGAAGCCCAGATAAGAAACTGAATATCCCATCTCAGACACTTTCGTCGAATTTCAAATAGCTACTTCTTATATTGGCAACTGAATGAGATTTTCACCGCGCCATATCCAAATCGAGAAATCGATATCTCAAGCTTTCCTATGAAGGTTAGTTTCACTACTTTAATTTCCTTTATGCTCCGTAGCAAATCGATCGATAGATCCGTGATCTTGCGTTCAGAGTCTACAGTGATTCGTAACTTTCAATAGAATCAGTCTCATTTACATAATAATTTAATTTTATATAAATTCCGTACTTACTAATAATAGTTATACTTTTTAAATTCGTAATATTTTTAATGAGTAGGTAAGAAATGAAAAATAATCTTTGTTTTGAGACTAAAAATACTCATAGTTACACTACTGTAAGAGCATACACATAAAAATGAAGTACCAATTTAAATTATTGGTGATTCAAAAAATAATAAAAACAATAATTAGGAAGGTACCTAATTAGGTTTTGGCAGAAAATACAAAAATAATAATACAAAATATCTATTCATTTAAAAAAGAGAACTAAAAGTAGGTAGTAAATGAAAGAGTCATTTTAATATACTTTTATGATCAAGTTCAAACTATAAAAATAATTTAAAGAGTAAAAGTGATAAGACCGTAAATTAATATATGTTCATGATAATTTACAAGCATAATTAGATAGGTACCTATGTGTTTTCTTTCACATACCTAGTTGAACTGGTTTCAAACGTCCAGAGTTTTATATCAAGTTTCAAATTAATTAATTAATTAGTTTCACATTAAATCACTGTTTTTTCCAGTCTTATCATAAATTACATGTTACTGCCCTTGAGGCGAGAGGCGTAATTCAGAGCAGGTAAGACGGAGTCACTGACCTACACCAACGTGCCCAGACACATTATCGATAGTGGAGACATATCGATTCCTTGTAACTTGTCAGCAGTACAGCTATATTTACAGCCTGCACGTACGTTCGACCTACGCAGCTGGGAGATTTCAACGCCGGCTATTGCGGTGACTTTAACGGTCGTATATGAGAGCAGATCGTGGTAGCGTGAAAGGTTGCCTTTCAAAAGCAATGCTTCGTGTCCGGTTGTTCACTATTTAAATTAAAAATAATCGTTTGAGAATGTTAATGGGGAAGGGTGAATGTACTTACCTCATAAACAATGTCGTAAGACTATTTGTGACTTTAATTTGGCATGCAAGAACTAAAAGTTAGATAACATTTAGATTTCGTAACATGGATTTGGCAGTAATTAAACGAATTGAATGGAAAATATATCAAATCACTGATTGAAAACTTGAAGAAACTAGAGTAATTCTGTTTTCATTAGTAATAATATGTAGGTGCCTAACCAGGCAGGTAGGTACTTAAAATTATTAACACTGGTCTATTGGTATATCGTATCTGTGTATCTGTTGTATCTGTGCGCTAGGTAGAAATCCATATATTTCAAAATTATAGTATTATTTTACAAATGATTCATTCAAAAATAAATGAAGGCCTAAAATTAAATACCTACAAAATAAAATGATTATATACACCTCCTTAATATTTTCCCATAGCCTATGTTATTTTAAAAAGATGCAATAATAATTATTAAGTATTTTCTTTTAAGATTTTTCTGAGAAACGTATTTTACGTATTCGGTGCCTCAATTGGCATAACATAATATTTTCACATCTTGCAAGTGTGTATATTATGTACCTGTTTATACATCAATCTTTTAATATTGCCAACAAAATAAATAATGACAATTAGAACAAATAAACCCTCGTAGGTCTATATTGACGATTATTAGAACTATTCAGTTATATTTTTTTATTTTGAGTTATTTAAAGCCTATTGATGTAACTACAAGAAAATAAAAACCATGAGAATGAACAAAGAAGATTAACTTTCTCTAAATTGCCTAAAGCTGTATTTTGATATTCCGTCGTTAATGCCAAGAAACAAATTATCGAGGGAAAATAATTTTTAGCAGTCAGTATGTGATTAAGTTTCTAAATATTTGAGCGAACTTATAATTTCATCTTCGACGTGGACTTATTGGTGGCCTTAAATATCCGCAGATACCTCTCATGCCCAGGGGCTGTTGAGGACCTGAACTGATTCGGAAGGGTGTGTCTTCCGTTGGCCACTCTGTCAAATTACTCCAGAGTTTAGGCGAAGGGAATTTGTAAAAGTATTTTATTTATTTCCAAAATTTAATTTTTTTCTTAATTGGTTTCGATTAATTTTTCCTTAGATATATCAAGATGGTTCTCCTGTAGAATGACACCCCTACCCAGGCCTAGAATTACATCCAGTTTGAACGCTGGACCACACAAAGACTTCCCATGGAAGCCTTGATGATTCTGCTTTCGGCACATCATTAAGATCCTCTTCACCGTGGCTTCTATGGTCGATTGCTCATCGCTTTGAAGCCGTCGAATCCTCACGATCTCAGTCTTGGAAAATGCACGATATTTTTTAAATTGCACCTAATAATTTTAAATTGTTGTAGAATTTAAATATTTTATGAAATCGGGAAAAAACAGAGCTTCATTCCCTTACATGGAGCCTTATCATTGGTTTTTATAAATGTTAGCTGACTTTGAAGATTTTATGTTCCTGTTTTCAGAGAAACAGCGCGACCTTTTCAGTTTGACATTTGGTCAAATGTCTGATCTCGCAACTTATCTAGATATAATGTAATTATTCTGAAAAAAAAATAACAATTGGAATGAAAACTGAACGCTAATAATTAAATTTTAATAAATTTGAACTGATGTTAATTGAAAAGAGAAATAATGACAATAAACCTTCGACCTTCAACAACTTAATATAACATTAGTTTTTTATAGTAATAAACTGATTCCTGATCGATAGCTTCAGATATATAAAGAAAAAATGTTTTTTCACATAACAGCATAACGTGGATAAACATTGGATGTATTTCGTTTGTCGAAATGTCAATTTTATATAACACACAAATACCTAATTAATTTGTAATAACTAATAAAATAACTAATTAAATCCGAATGATAAAGAATTCACATAATAATGAAAATAATATTTTTTGTTCAATTTATTTATTTTTAAACTTTTAAAACAAAAAGAAGAAAATAAAAATAAAGTTTCAAGAAAATAAAATTAAAAAAAAAATTTTTCTTTGAAAAGCCCGGTTATCAAGAAGTTAAACTAATTTATTATTCTCTGGCATAATTAAATATGTATATGGGCACTTTCAGCAGTAACGCTTTTTACCAGATGTAGCTCATATTAAGGCGCCAAATTTTTGAGCAAGGACCGTTTGAGCCATAGTTGATCTTAAGAACTCTATTGTGTAATGTTAAAGTAATTTAAAAAAAAAAGTTTTTTTTTTACTTGTACACTTGTTTCGTCCGTCACAACTGTTTTATGAGACGCATTTCGCATAGATGCGAGGGTTCTAAGCTGATATATGATAAATTATTTCCGTTAGTATTTATATATATGTTAAGTACATTCAAATATTCGTTTACACATATTCGATAAAGTTGAGTTTTATAAACTTAATAAACCTTCAAACCAACATTAGTCGTTCAATGCGTCAATATATTTTTTTTCGAATAAGATAACAGAAATAAATTTAAATAGTTTCCAGAATGTTGAACTCTATATCTTAAAAGTATACTCCTTCCTGGTATATCTGATATAAATGATGAACATGAGACGAATTCTTCCTTCTGATAGGCGAGGAGTAGGAGGCCAGGTAAAGGGAGCACCTCAATTTGTTGGGTTAACCAAAAAAGTTGTTGTTTCCTTCGGGGGACAGACAAATTGCCTTCTTCATAATGACTCAGGTAATAATCTACAGGCCTACACGGAGAAGGGAATTTCCGATCTTGTGTTGGCAATAATTACCTCGAATTTAGAACATAGATACTTGGGCACTTATTAAAAATATTAATTTTAAACAATATAATTATTTTAAATTACCAAAAACTAAATCAAATATTGACCACACAGGAACAACAGGGTATTGCTTAAAACTTTTTTATTTTGAAGACAATGACAAATAGTCATGTATATGATAATGTATATGCTAATATAAACAATTAATAGCAGCAAATCATTAGTTAAAAATAAAGAGTTAAAAAAAAAAAAGGAAAGACAAATTATTTACAAAATATTAGCTATTAGTATAACAGATTTATACAATAGTAATAGGAAATTTATAATTTATAGGAAATGATTTCAGTAATTCCAAAAGAAAAAACAAAGATTACATTTTAATTTTTTATTAATATATTTTTGTTTATTGTTGAATTAGGAAGAAAGGCCTCTCCATCAATACAAATAAAAGTAAAATATTATATTTGGGAAGGAAGCCTCAGGCAATCAATGTTATATGTAATGGCCAGTCACTTGAACAAACTGATGACTATACATACCTGGGTGTTATATTAGACAGGAATGAGAAAGTCGATGATGAGGTCAACAACAGGACTAGGAAAGCTAACAATATTTACTTCCAAATCTGCAACTCCATCGTCGGTAAGAGGTAAATTGGAAGGGACGTTATATTAAGGATATAAAGCAGTGTACCTTCCAACTTTGCTTTAAAGCTGGGTAGCACCAGACAGACATAAAAATAAATAACCAGACATAAATAACCACTGCTGAAATGAGGTGGCGGGAATAAAAAGAGGAGACTGCATAAACGACAGAATCAGAGAAGAGTTAGACGTCGAGCCACTGGGACAAATACTCGAGAAAAGACAGCTTAAGTGGTAGGTCATGTATGCAGGATGGGAGAATATAGAGAACCCAGAAGCTTTTATGAAGCCCGACCAACATTTAAAAGGTCTAAGGGTAAACCTCAACTGTCTTAAGAATACCTCATATCCAGGCTAGAACGATCGCGAGGGAAGTCGATAGGAGAGATGAAGGCACTCGCGAGTGACAGAGACGCCTGGTTGCGATGACTGGATACACCTCCACGCTGAGAAGCATAAGGAGGAAGAAAAAGAAGAAGAAGTTTAATTATAGTTTCAATTTTTTAACCAGTATTAATTGTTTTAGTTATAAAATGCTAAACACAAAGAAATGTATTGATAATAAAAAAAACTAATCTAGAAAATTGTCAAGTACATTAAAAATTAAAAAAAATAATAATACTACTTATAGAATAGAATAATTTTTAAACAAAACAATAGCAATCCTGTCCGACCAGATGGAAACATCTATATTAATTATTTGAGTGTTGAAAGCTGAAACGTTAAAATAATTTCAAAATAATAAGGCGCAATAAATGTATTTTGGAATACAGAAATTATATTGAAAAAAAAATGCAATAAAAAATAAATAAAATCATAAAAGTAATACCTAATGTATAATTAATTAGTCGAAAAAATATATTGTATATTTATAAATATATTGTATATTTAATCTTATTCAAAATAAGATTTAAAAACATTGAATAGAATAATAATACTACCTGAGGACATAATAATACTACATACTAGCATACAGAGAATATGCAAAGAAATTAAACAAAATTCAGGGATCAATGGAACAAACTGTTTCGCACTTTACATACATGATCGTTACCCAAAACAAATAATTTTGGATTTCAATATTTTGTTTTTAATACGAAAAATCTTTTGGATGACTTCACACATGAAAAGAAGACAGACTTAAGAAAGACAGCAGGAGGACGCGGCACCAAGACCCCATTACCAGCTGGTGGAAGAAAAAATGTGTATCAGCTATGGCGGCCAGTGTGGCAACACTGTTTCGGGCTTCCGCCTAGGACTTTCACTGTTAGCTTCAAGGTGCAGTCGGTGCAGCCAAATATAGGTCGATCAATTGGAAAATATGTTTTGATCAACAGCAGATATATGTAGCTGCATAGTATTAGAAAATAGTAAAGCATTGGTTTAACATATCCAACAGTGAGGGACAGGATTCATACAGAAAATCCATGAGAAATTAAATCAGGAAATATTACATCTTAAAAAGATGTAAAAGTCTGATATAATTAAATATGATATAGTTTAATAATGGCCATAATTGTCCTAAACATGACCTCAAAAAAAAATTTGAGATTTATTATAAGTATCATTAATGCTCTAACAGAGACATAAAAACATTTAATCTCACTATGATATAGTGACAAATTAAAAACAAATAAAAAATGGGCCCATTAAGACTCCGATAAATTTCTAATAAACTAACAGATGAAATAAGTGTGAAATTTACAATAGTTCGGCCCTTTAATTGTTTTAATTTATTACGAAAAGTAATGATTACAAATATTACATAAAAAATAAGATTCATTATCCGAAAACTATGTAGCCTATGGAGAAGAACATAAATTATTAACTTTTTATTTATAATTAGATAACTCGACTTCTAGACTACTGGTAAACTCTGGAATTAACCTTTCTAATATTTTATTAGTCTAATACTTTTAGCGGACTCCATCGGATTAAATGAACTGAAATTCGTTCTATATGGTAGTTTTCTAGACAGAACATTGGTATTAGGAGAATTTCAGTCAATTTTGGTCTGTACAAAGCTTTTTTTTCGCAGATTTTAAGGTTTTGCACAACTCTACTCCAACTATACTCCAAATTGAGTTAGAGGGTTGGAAATTAGTATGAGAATTGAGTTGTGTTGTTAGAGATGTTCCTTTTTGGTGGTCTTAACTTTTTTCTCCCACCCCCGCCATTTTGATATTTTAATTTTGAATTTTATTGAAAATACGACCTTAGTGACGGAGCTCTGTTACTCAAGCTTTTTTTTTTTGCAAAATAAATTAAACGAATTTAACTTGTTTTTTTTTTTTTTTAAATTAAAACCCTTTCAACCAAGTTCTTCCAATCAAATATGCAACAAACCTACAGAGCAACATAAAGAACTTAAGGACCAAAAAAAGAACATAAAAAAATAAAGAAGAATAATAAAATAAATTTGGCAAAAAAAGTTATTGCTTGGTGTTGTGATTAAGCGGGTAGTAATTACCGATACGACTAAAAAAGCAAAAAAAAAGAGGGAGAGAAAAGGGCAAACGTGGGAATGAGCTTAACAAGCTGTAAAGGAAAATTATACTTCATACAGGCGATTACAGTTTTAAAAGCAAAGTACAGCCGAGAAACATCTTTATTGTAGAAAGTAAGACATAAATTTCTGGATTACAGTCCTAGGCAGGTATTCCATAACAAGGCAGTATGATTTGCAATTTGTGAAAGGATGTTTATTGAGATTCTCCTTACTATTGCGTACAGTATATAATAGTAGACTTGGGAACTGAACAGAATTACGATGCTTATTATATATTTTTTCATTTAACACGGAAAATGAGTGTTTATATCATTTAATTGAGAGTAATTTAGTAATTAGTCTATTGAAGTATAAAAAAAAAAAAAAAATAGATCATAAAGAGGTGTATAGCAAATTTATACGTTATCATACGTAGATCGGGAGAAAGCGACAGAGGGAGAGAGGGGGGAGTCCGAATACCGTGAATTTTTGTAAGGTTTTCGGAGTTGTTTTAGTTAAGATTAACTTTGACAAAATATGATAGTCTAAATTGTTTCCTCAGCTTGGAGAAAGCAATGGCCATCTAGTCTGGGAAGTTTGTTTTTTTTGTAGTTCATTATCAAACCTATAAGAATCATTAATAACATCAAACCCAAAAATGATTATGAAAAGATTCTATAAATTAAAATACATTAGCCCACATTAAGTACACTCAACTAATTTTTAGCAAAAATCATAATTCATTCTTTTTCATTATTTTAAAAGCACCGAATTCTGCGTAAAACGATTAAAAAAAAAACTTTTCTACAGATTCAGTAAACAATTAAAAATTCGATATTTTTTTTGTAGGGTGAAGAGGCTGTTTTGAAGTGTTTTTTACTAGCAGAAAAAATATGGTTTGAACAATTTTATAACAATATTAATAATGATCTCAGAGTTAAAGTGCAAACATATGAGAAATATCAATTTAAAACTTTCTTCAGTATTTGATAATAATAAGTAATAACAACCCGTTTTTCAATTTTTAATTTATTAAAAATAATTAAATCTTCTCCAATATCCATCTAGGTATCCACTGAAGTAATTTCCGAAAAGCGTTTTTGACGACTCGAAACAAATAACCGCTTAATCCTAATATTTCATCGAAAGCAAATCAGTAGTTTAAGAAAACGTGTTCTTGTGGATTATTCCAAGCATTATAATTGCCTCCTACTAATTAATCTGGCAAAAATGTTGGATTTAATTTCAATATTTTATGTTAGAGTAAAATATAATACAAAAATTCAAAACCTGCAACTTCTAAATGAGATTTTTTTTGTGATTTTCTTTTAAAATTTATTTTATTCAGTGAGCGGTATCTTCGTATTTTCTGCTGATTACCACTCACTCTCAGACCAGAATATTTCTATAAAGTAGCCACCAAAGAACCAGCAGGTATATAGGACCAGGAGAAGACTATATAAAAAATGCCGAGGCAGGTGCCCACAGATGATACGTGAGATAGGTGGCTTAGTGTGGACAATGCAGGAGTAGGAACTGGGTTGATTTAGTGCGGGCGTTGGTGGTGAATGCCAACCACCATCCCAGAACAATGTTTGTCCACAGGATGTCTTCATCGACGTAACTTGGAGCAAGGAATAACAGCTCGGAATCAAAATGGAGATTGTTTTAATTATAATTTAATGCTTAGACTAAAACACTTTTAAATGAAACAGAAGATAATAAAAACAATGTCTGAGGTGCGCTAAAAAGTATAATATATACTAGCTGATCTAGCAATATAGATTTGAGTGTATATATATATATATATATATATATATATATATATATATATATATATATATATTATATGAACACAATTAAAAATTTATATTAATTATTGTATCTAGTTAAAATCAAATTTTTACATACGCATTATTATTTTAATGTTTTGAATCACATAAATTGTAATTTCCTGTTCTATTCAATTTCAAGTTCATAGCAATAACATGTTGGCTGGATATTTTTGTATTTTTTTTTCTTCCTGCAGCCTTTCGTAGCTTTTTAGCTGCAGCATCTTCATTGCATTGATCCATATTCTATTAAAATTAACTTATTGGCACGGTGGTGAGGTGCCGTCACATTGACGATTTTTATCGCTGGGAGGAAATGCAAACATAATACTTATTCCACTCCGTTATATTAAAAACATGGGAAACAGATAGCAGCAAACAATAGCTGCACAAACTTAATAAAATACAATGATATAGCATACAATGGCAATAATCCGTATTTTTAAGGTTATTAATGTCACTTACTCCCTAAAATACAAAATAATCTTTAAAAATTAATAAATTATAAAACGTCAATTAACCTCATTTCTTGCAGACATTTTTAGGAACAGAATCACAACGGCAATAAATTTGTCTAAACGGCAATAAACTTTCACGTTTTCAAACTATTTTTTTTTCTTTCCTTCCGATGTTATTCACAAAACGAAAAACAGGTTGTCATTTTGTATAATATTATGACATATGTATGTAGATACAGAGTGTTCAAGACTCGATTGACACCCCCCTTAACATCCGTAATTTTTGGAATTAAGTTTTGAGCCATATGCTCACATAGGCTCTGGAATTTTCAATGGAATGGGATATATTTTATGACGGATTCTTATAGGAAATCTAATTCAAAAGCGCTGTTATATCGGCGAATATATCAATCCGACGCTTCGGTAAGGCGGTAATTACAAAAAAACAGATGTTTTTAAGACGCATTGTCATTTTCCTCCACAAGAAAGCCTTTTATAAAAAATATTTTCATAATGAACGCCATAGCTAATAGCATTAGCTATAAAATTAACTCGTGTACAGATCATTATGTTAAGTATTAACTGAGATAATCCTGTTTAAGCATAAGCCCAAATAGCCGTTTTGCCGAAAAGATCGGAGTTATATACTCAGGTGTGGTGTCTATTTGATGACCGTTTCTTACAGTACATTAATTAATCTTACATCATTCGCACCGAACAGAAAAGGTCGTCATCGATTACCATTTTAATCCTCGATACAAACACCGTGTTTTTCTTAGTTTGATGCTATGACAGGCCATCTTGGGAGAAAGAAAC
Source organism: Rhaphigaster nebulosa (assembly GCA_948150685.1). Lineage (NCBI taxonomy): Eukaryota > Metazoa > Arthropoda > Insecta > Hemiptera > Pentatomidae > Rhaphigaster > Rhaphigaster nebulosa. The sequence goes on from OX411309.1 coordinate 129,751,593, forward strand.
GGTAATGTTAAAAGTTTAGCAGGTACATTTCAAACAATATTTATATAATTGATAATACCCTTTATATTAAAACAAATAATATTAAATAGTGAATAAAATGATGATAATATTAAGTATCCAACAGTTTCATATTGAATTAATATTTAAATAATAATATTTAAATGATGCTTTATTACTTAAAATTCAAATTAACAAAATATGATTTTCGTAATAAAACAATAATCTCACGCTGAGACAACCAATGATCAAAATAATAATCAAATAATATAACAATAAAAATATAAAATAATAATAATAATAAATTCATCATGAAAGATGAGAAATTAAAGTGAAGAGGATGTTGATATAGCAAACTTCACGAAATTTGATACTTAAAACACTTACATTTCCCAAACCCCATATAGACATTCCATGCAACCTCGGAGAACATTTTTGTGGTGTAGTCAGAGATGAGGTACCTGATTTCTCCATTGTAAAATTTAAAAAATTCATCAAGCATTTTTGGGTATAACCGTGCGGGGCCCAAGTACCTAATTTCGTGATGTCAACTATAGTTGGAAATGAAATGAAAAATTTTAAACATGAATGAAATATAGTATTTTTAAACAGCTATTCCATTTTGAATAATTTTAACAATCTAATAATGAAGGTGAAAAATCACGAATGATTACTTATTGTAAACTAAAACACTTATAAAATTTTGTGTATTATGCCGTTTCTTACAAGAAATGAAATTCCAAAAAAATATTTAATACTTTTTTTACAACAAATTATAATTTAAAATATATTAAATTAATGGTTCCAAGAAGGAATGAATTCTTTCTAGAATAATTCGATGACTAGAAGGAATTATAAATTAAATTGCTTATAGAATAATCAAGATCATCCAAGGATAGGCCAGTGAATAATTTATGAAGACCGATTGAATAAATAATCACGGCACCATTTGACATTCTAATAAATATAAACGACGTACGTACATTGTTCGATGTTCTTATATTTATAAATATTAAATAACATCGAATAGATTTTTCAATATATATAACTTTTGTTACTTTAATCCAGAAATTGGAGGTAATAGTTGAGGTTTGTAGCTCTCTCAAGTTTCGTTACTTAGCCCCAATTTATCATAACTGTTTACTCTATTTCAATGAATTATTTATTTCATCTTATAAAATATAGAAAAAATAAAATAATCATAATTTGATAAGAGTAAAACTATCCATTTAACTCCAATAGGCAATACAAACTATTATCTTGCTATATAACCTGGTTGTATTCACATCAAATTACACGCATCTTGATTTGTGTTTTTAGCATTTGAATAGCTCCCTTAGCACCCAGAGTTTCGGATTTTACGTCACAGCTGCAAGTAGTGGTAGAGTATGCAGGAACGAAACTATGGGGGAGAGGGCGAACGGGACACTTGCTCCGGGCTGCAGAATTAAGAATGGCGACAAACATTGAAGTCATATACCTAAAATACTGACTTTTATTGGGAATGGAGAGTGGTAAAAGAATTAAGCGCTTGCTCCCCCTCGTATGAAATCATTAGCATATACACATCGACGTCGTTTTTTGTAAAAGGCTTAAGCGCCAAAAATTCGAAATTTAGATTTCAATTTATTCGGGGCCATAAATACCACCTCTATCGATTCCGCATCACGATATATCGAGAAAAAGAAATTGGAAATGGTCTAAAAATCGACTATTGATGACTTAAGAGCCAATTACTGACGACTCTGTCATGGCCCTTGATCAATGCTAGAAGATTTAAAAATATATTTTAATTATAAAGGTTTTGCCACCTTAATAAACTACTGTATAAAATAAGGAATATTTTTTTTTTAAATATAGGAAAAAACATTTCATGTGTTTCCTGTAAAATTTGCTAAATGGCGCTTAAACATTTTCAAAAGATGTCTATATATATATATATATATATATATATATATATATATATATATATATATATATATATATATATATATATATATATATATACGTCGATATATATAATGAATTATCACAAATGTTGTTAACAAGATTTGTTATGAGAAAAAATATTATAGGTTAGATTATGTTTCTTATGGACATCCATCTTCGATCCTTACTGCCCTTCGATATTTTTTAAATTTTCCTTTCTTGTGTTCAATAATATTTCATAAAACCGATATTTTTTAGGAATTCAATTATGCTTACTATACTGCTGCTGTTATCACCCGGTATCGTTTGGAGTTTCGTCTTCATCTCTAAATTGTAAAATAACTGTCTTGTAGCGGGCAACTGTCTTCTAAATGTGGCCAATCGTCAACTGCACTTTGCACATTACACATTTTGGAGGTGTAGTTTTATCAATACGGAAGTCGTGTGTAAGTCATGTTTAAGTCGTGTGTAATTCGTGTTTAAGTCGTTTGTAAGTCGTGTGTGACCAGATCTCAGTCTGGTTATTTCTTCTCTTCTGCTGTTGCGGATAACTTTTCCAGGCTTTAGTTTCTTCTCTTTAATTATAGGATCCCTCAGTGTTTTCCTAAAGCTGGTCCCAGGTCATCTTAGCTTGGAATTTCAGGTAGCTGCATACTAATATATCTGATGTGGTGTAGATACTAGTCATTTCTAATGATGATAATGCGGTTTTCTTGGCTGTACGGTAGGTCGCATCATTCCTCTTAAATATATATATATATATATATATATATATATATATATATATATATATATATATATATATATATATATATATATATATATATTGAATGTACTACTTGTTATTGTATGCTGTGTTAGTTTTTAACGATTATAAATTGAAAGCTATATTTTTCTCAATTTATTTAAAACCAGTCAACTTCAGATATTTTTAGGATTAAAACTTACAATAAAACAATAATTTTAAATAAAAGCAGTAGTATTGGGTCAATATTTTTTGTAATTTCAGGTAACCGCTACCATGAATTTCAAATATAAGCTAAATCTCACAAGAGATCATCCCTAATCTCAGATAAAAATTTAACTTTCCGCGTCAAATAAATTATAATTATTATATTTTTAGTCTCTATTACTCACAATTTCTACATTACATATGATCTTCTCACCAGCATTACACCAAGCCATACTGCCATACAATAAAGCCTAACCCAAGCGTAACCCATTTTTTATTTTTTTCAATTTTTTTCTGCTCAGTACTAATTATCAGCTATCTCACTTTATTTTCAAAGGTGTCATATTTCATTAACGAATAACAGAAAATCACTATAAAAAAATAAGATGTATCTTGAAAATAAAAATTTGAGAGAAAGGGAAACTCTTATTTCAATATTTCTTGGCGTCTGCTTAGAGTAATTACAGATATTTTGTACAGAAATTGTTTGAAATTTAATCCTCCACTAGATTTGTTATTATGCGTTTTGCACTAATACTTAAAAATAGTTATTAAGGTGAAACCACTGAATATCTAACTTTTAGATATATTTTAGATTTAACTAAATCTTGCAGAAGATTAAATTTCCTACAATATCTAGACAAAATATTTATAATTACTCTCAACAGATGACAAGTAATATTGAAATAATTTTAGAGAAAGAGAAATTGTTATTTCAATATTCTTGGTGTCAGTTGAGAGTAATTACAAATATTTTGTGTAAAAATTGTAGGAAATTTAATCCTCCACAACATTGGTTATTATTCATTTTGCACTAAATTGTACTGAAAAATAGTTATTAAGGTAAAACCACTGAATATTTAACTTTTTGCGTTTTTTGACATTTTGCAGATTTGCACGGCCCCGTATCTCAGTAGCTGTTCGGAATTTTAAAGATACTAAGTATAAAACTTAAACGTTCTTTAAAATTGACCATGTCAAAGTATTATCCAAAATGCACTTGGAGCGAGTTACTGAGGAATATTTGAAAAAAAAAAGTGACGAAAATGGCGAATTCGTTGGCCTATAATAATTTATTGCAACCGATCTAGGGTGGCAGGCCTTCATATTTCCATTCTATTATGAGAGTACTTTCGACCTAGACGATCAAAAGTTTTTTGGTCTCGGCTATTAGGGAATTGGCAGTATTCCAGCTTCCTATAGCTATTTGAGGTTTTTAACATTTTCTTTTTAGTTTTAAGATGGCGAAATACTTCGATTACTTAAAAAATAAAAAAATGAGAAAGTCTTGCTATTATACAAGTGAGTTCAATTGTTTTATTTTTCAAGTTTTCTTATTCTCAGTGAAAGTCAAAGTTCATAAGCATGAATTAAATATTATACATGGACTCCCACGAACATTATCTCACACTTCTATAGGCACCACCATTCCGACGGAAGAAAAAGAAAAGAAGACTGGATTCTCCGACTACCTGGAAATCGCGAGAAACCCAGCCACGTAATGTATAAGAGAAGATTAAAAAAAAAAACGGGTAGTGGGTGAAATGTGGGTGAAAACATAAGAGAAAGTGAGAAAAATATCATTCGCCCCAATTACCTGATTACCTGGGAGCCAATTATTCAGGTGAGAGCTGCCGGTAGTTCCATGGCCGATATACTTCTGTAACAATGCTGTTCTTCCAGGCGCAATTAATATTTGACTGGAAAGAATTGGAAAGCTAAAGATGCATATTTTTATTTATTAATGGTTGACCATATGATAAATCAAGAAGGAGATGGTCCGATTGGCGGTCAAGAATAACATAAATAGAGGTAACTATTTATTAAATGCGGACGTATCGACTCACATTTTAGGTCTTTACCAAGATTCAACCTCAGACAAGAGATTTAGCAAGTATAAACGCATCTTGAAACTGTTAGCGTTTTGTGGGAAAATGTGATAAATTTGGTTTAAAAAAAAGAAGTCATCTTCCAAACCAAGGAATATATATATATATATATATATATATATATATATATATATATATATATATATATATATATATATTCCTTATATATCGACTTATAATATATTCCTTATATATAAGGAATATATTTCTAAATATATGTAAAAATATATACATACTATTGAGTTGTACAACTGTTTCCCAGAATTCATCCATGAATAAACGGAAATTTCCTATTCTTGCAACAGATTCTTTGAAACTTATTTTTAATGGTGTTATTTAAAGAATAAACTTAGTTAGGGCAATACTTGATGATATATGATTAAACAGAAAGCAGACCCGGATTCCATTCTCAATACCATAGCGTATTTTTCCTACGAACTGAGCTCACATCTGAATATATGAGCACATAAATTAAAATAAAGCATTTTTATTTTGTTTAAAATCCAATGAAAATTATAGATGAAGAGACTGCTCTTTCACCTGGGGCTTTAGTTGCAAGAACTAAGTGAACAATAAATGTTATTTCGCATAGAGAAGATAATAATTTTATGCAGTTCAATATTTTAATGAAATATTGCGAAATAAATCGAGCATAATACGTAGTTTCAGTCTATTATCTTAAATAAATTATTTTATTTTATTTTTATTTTTTTTTAAATAACCTCAAAATGTGATCTTTATTGCTTCCTCGTATCAGGGCTGATCCTGAAATTTTAATTAGGGGAGACACACAAAACAAATTAACGGTCATCGATGTTTGTCAAGAAAAATCTGCTTGAAAATAACCCAGAAAATTGAGAAAAATTGTCCGGGGTCAAGTGGGATTTGAACCCGAACATTTTAAGTTTAATTTCGTAATATGATAAAAATTCACTTGATAATTAATAACATTATTAAACTGTTTCCTCAGCTAAAGAGGGATTCTTTTATACTTCCTTAAAGGGAAATGAGTTTCTAAATACAAAATAACCAATTATTTCATGATGAGATAAATCTTGTTTTGTTTAGGATAAAAAATAAGGAGAATATAATATAAAATTAGTCCAAAAATAAAGATATCATAACATTAAGCCGCCAATGGCTATTAAAAGACAAGGCCAATCAAATCCCTTGATTTAATGCATTGTTAAAATTAAGGAAAAGTTGGTTGGAGAGGCGGAGTGGGAGAGGGTACGATCTAGAAAGAAGTGTAAAAATTAATTTAATGTGTACCGGCGTTTACTCTTGTTTATTACTACTAATAATAAGGTAAACCTTAATTAATTTTGTTCTTAATAATAGTATTAAGATTGTTAAAATTATTATTATATAAGTGTACACCGATAATATTCAAAAGTCGTGGAAATTTCTTCAGAATATATCTCGAAGAGAGTCCTTGAAAAATTACCGTGGTAGAATGAGCGGTAAAGAAGAAGACTGCTGCCTTTCTGACAGACAGACCGGCAAAGATTACATAGTACAAAAAGAAAAGATGCAGTGACGTTTAGAAGTCTCCTAAAAGAACCTGTCGAGAGGCCAAGTACCGCTGACAGCGTTAATGGCCACCGGGGGAGAACGAAAAAGAAGAAGTAGAAGAATAAGAGAAAAAGCAAAGAAAAGTGGTTCTTGAGGAGAAGAAAATGAGAAGTCTTTGTTTTAGAACTTGGCTCAAGTTAGTTGACTTATCTTTGATGGCATGAGTGCTCTATTCTAGTAAGTGCTGAGGAAGCTCGTTAAGTCGTTTTTCTTAAGCTTCAAGTTATTTATTTTTTACAGACTGAAATTTAGCTTTTAGGTTGGTGAAATGATTTATCATAATTTTATTTTATTTTTTCTTTGTTTATATTAGTTTTTCCGACAATAGAATCCAAGTTGCTAGATGGCGATGGACCAGTGAATCAAACTAACACAATGTTGTGGTATTCATATTTTTTATCTTTATATTTTTCAAGCATTTACAAAAGTAAATCATGCCGAATTACGAACATATATTTTTATATAACGACATTTAAGAAATGCAATAACTGACATGCATAATGAAACTGAACATTTTAACTGTATCTAATTAATGATATGAGATTTATCCTAAAAATATACAATATGTGACATACTCTAATATATTTAATAGGCCCTTTAATTTAACAAATAAATTATATAGATTATAGTGAGTCCTAATGCCGGATAATACAATGTGACAATAAAATTAATATATAGCTAGACACTCCTTTTTAGCATAGTTTTATATAAAACTATATAATTATTTTAAATAAATTGTCGAGATAATAATATAAACAAATTGAAAGAGTAATAGCTGATATTACAATAAATAGTATATCTTTTAAAAGGCAAGATAAGTACAATCTTCTGAAGATGGGCTAGAACCCTGAAATGTTGATGGCACTGTTATGATCATTTTATAAAATAAATAATTAAAGGAAGAACTTCACTCTAACCAATATAATATTTTGATCCGTTTTTAGATAATTATAAATAAAGATAATGTTGTAATATGGATTGTTTTTTATTTTAGAAACCAACTATGTAAAATTCCTAAATAAGTACTTTCACAGAAAATAAAGAAAAAAATTGAGGTTTTTTATAGTGATGTATTAGGTGTTTTTAAACAACGATGTATCGATTTTTTTGTTTTGTATTACTAGTGCACGCGAGACCAAGTGGAAGTGTCAATGTGGCCCACAGGCCAAAACGTTTGGAGACCTCTGCTATAATTAAAAAACAGGGTTTTTACAACTTCTTCAATCTCATTGATAAATATTTACAAGAGCCATAGAGAGTAGATGTTGCAGCAATAATCTCCCTCGCTCCTCTCTTCTGCGATGAAGAAGGCCCACTTGAGATAAAATGACGATAAGGCACCTCTCAACGGCAGACCTTGCAGAACTAGAACCATGTTTCTTTCTATCTTCGAGTTTTCAAGGACTTCTCAATATCTTTCAATTTCAATATTTTAATTTAACAGCAGAAATATTCAAGACGAATTTATCATTTTAAAATGTGAAAACAACGATATCGAATTTGCTAGATGCGTTGCAGCGCAGTTGCAAATATACAAAATATAAAGCAATAAATTAAATGTTATTGAGATATGGCTTACATAAAAAAATGACTCCTAAAAGAGTCTCGAAGATTTTTCTAAAAATAGGAAACTGAAGAATCTGAACGCAACCGTAGTGAGACTCCATAAATCAGACAGATCCATTAGCTCGGGAGCCGACAGCCGTTTTATTTGCATTGGCAACTTATCGCACCTGTCCCAGCCAGTCTTTGTTTCTAAACCAGATTCGTGCGCGCAACAAAAGTCTGTGTACAAACAACCGTCCCTTGAAATCTGTCCCTTTGTTTTCTTTCTCTAGCTTCTGCTTACCTCGAATTGGGTCAATTCCAATATACGAAATCACTGTAAAACAATTTAAGAAAATCGGCTATTCTTTATACCGAAGTTCGTGATATCCGAATAACAACAAAAATGAGTAAGTTAATAATGCAGATAAAAACTTTTTTTTAAAGCAACGCAATATGTATTACACTTTATGTATTAAAATCTTCTTTTCTCGACACCGAAAGACTATACTTATACGTAGAATCAATCACATAAATAAAAATGCAATGAAATATGAAATAAACAATTTGTATGTACGTATTAAAGAAAAAACAATATAATTTGTACTTATGTACATACCTATGGTATGTATATAATTCTTTCCTCTAAATCTGTACGGGCAGCGAGTCGAGAGAATTTCGCAGATGAGGTTGAACCGCTGGCCGCAGGCGTATCAATTAAGTTCTAATTTTTTTATAATGGTCAATAACGTAAACTTTGGACTTCCGTGCTTCTCTCCAATCTGTTTTTTTGTCAATATTTCCCGATCCACATCTAGTAAGATTTGTAATTTAATACTATATCGCGTTATATATTTAATACAATATATATATATATACTTTTTAAACCAAATAATAAGATAAAAACACGACACAGAGCCTCCTATTACTTGTATAACATGAAACTTAACTGAGGATTTCTGATCCGTAAACATTACGAAAAAGGGGACAGCTTAATGATTTTCGCGGAAAAAGGAATTTCCCGCATTCTGGCTAGGATGGATAAGAAAAATAAACTATTATCCAAGCATTTAAAACTATAAGGAGAATAAATAATTATTCATTTAGCTGAAGAACTCGAAAAATTACAATGTAAACAAACATAAAGGATTACGCGACACCAATCTCTGACGTCGCGATGAGGAACAGAAGGTTATATATATTATGCCTTTCAAATTCATTATAACCGAGTTATTCCTCAATGTGAGTCCAGAAGTATTATGCAATTCTTATTAACGAATTTATTTGGTAATAACGAAGGTACCATAGGAAAATAAATGTATTCTTCTAGAGGATTCAATTTTGGTTCGCTTAAACGAAGAGTTCGCTGTATCCGACTTCGCAATAACGACGGTTTTCTGTAGTTTTTAAATTTAAAATAAAAAACTTATATCGGTTCGATTTTTGTCTGTGGAGGTCGACTTATATTTCGTAATAAGATAATGCATCAAATCTTGAAATTCCAATCCTGTCTAGTATAGATATAGAAGAAATAACCCTCTCCTCTCCCTCCCCCCAAAAAAGTAGTGAATTCCTTAAACTTTATTATTTTATTGTATAGAATAAATCATCCCGAAAAAAAATATCAGGATCATTTTAAATTTTAAATCATTCATTTTCTATCCACGATTATTTCATTGCCTTATATTTCTACATGACCATCAAGATAATTGGAGGAAACAACTTTTCCCTATATTTTTCTTAATTCCATTAATTATAATAATTATTAGGCTTAGCATTTCTCATTATTCATGTATATATATATGTATATATATATGTATATATATGTATATATGTATATATATATATATTATATATATATATATATATATATATATATATCTATATATATATATATATATATATATATATATATATATATATATATATATATATATCAGATATTATATATATATAATAATAAAATAAATGGAATAAGTGGGTTGGCACTGGACTTCAAACTTAGGATCCCTGATTTGAGTCAGAGGAAGAAGATTTATTTTCTTTAATGCCAGACGTAAAACGACTTCGGGGTTGAGGGATTCTCATGGGCGCACACCCTTCTTCTAGTCCTAGAGGCGGTTATCTCGGTCTTCATTGTATTGGGGAAAAATTCCGGCAATTGAGCGTGGGTATTGACCATACCTCCTTATACATCCCGTTGGTAAAGAAACTAGAAATAATTCAAATTCCATGTAGAGTTGTAAATTTAAAATTAATCGTGATTTAATATTTTTAAATCACCAAAAGCCGCGCATCGATATGCAAACAGATATCGGCTCCTATTTATTTACGTTTGTTTGAAAAAAAATAATAAAATAATGATTTATGATTTCGGCGAAAAGAAGAACAGACATGTCACATTTAGGTAATATTTAGTGAAATAATTGTCTTCCGAGAATTTTCTTATTTAAATTATTTTTAAAAATTTACAATGATACCCACTATATGTATGTACACTCTTTATATACGTTTTTACAAATAATAGTCACTTATACAAGTATGACGAAATTAAATTTATGGATTTAAAAAAATGACAAAAAAGTGTGGAGAAATGAAAATTGTGTTAAGGAATAATGCATAAGAGTGTTGCGTGGAGAAAATCTCCGAAATGTCGAGAGGCATGTGAAAGAATTTTAAATTACAAAGAAATTTAAATAAAAATAAAATTCTCGGAAGATAATTACTTCATAAAATATTACACAAATTTAAATTTAAAAAAAATCTTCGAAAATATCAAAGCATAAATAAAAATATTACAGATATATTAAGTGTTGTTTCTCAAAACCCGGATGTTAAGATCAGGTCGACGTGATCAAGTGGCTGACTACTCAATTATTCTCAGGATTTTCCAGAACCAAATCCGTGTCTCTCATTACCGAAATCATGATATGCCTCGCTTATCCCTACCCCTACAGGCAGATACGTTAAAAGGCGCTAACTCCATATTATATTTATTAATAAACTTTTGGAGTATATACGAATTGATCTTAAAACTACACTTTTTTAAGACATTAGAAAGCCTTACATCCAATGTTTCATCCTTAAGGAGTCATTTTTAGACCAATTCGGGTAAACTACAAAAATGTATTTAGAAAAATAATTTTGAGTTAGGACCATTTAACTTATAGGGGCAGAGCAGTCAATAAATATTTTATTATACTTGCATTACGTATGAAAAATCATATTAATAATAAATATTATAAATAATATAATAAATATTAACTGTTAATTAATTGAACCTGTCTCCACTATATGTAGGTGGATCAATTTCTATATCTACGAGTTCTCACTTACAAGTTACAGGACTTCAACTAGATTGAAAATAAAATAATCTGCCTATTCATATCAGTAAGAAGAGAAGGATTCCTTTCTGGCTTGAGGCGCAACCTGTAGACTTCCTTGACGAGGAACTGATTAACATTGAAATATATTTACACCGGGGGCGAAGATGCCGCCCCTGAGGGGAGCACAGCAGATCTAATTTCGATCGTGTCCCAGGGACAGGAGCTGGCGTCTTAGGTCAAGTGGATCGCCGAGATTTGCATACCTTGATGAACTTGAGCGGAGGAGGAAATTGTGGAACACTACTCCTTGTTCACGGCGTAATTGGAAAATAGACAGTTTCTTCCAGTTCCGTCATCTTTGCACAACCAATTATTTTTCTATTACATTCCTTAATCACTAGACAAGTTGAGTGTTACTGCTGTGTTATCGACTTTTTTTCTAATAACTTACTTCCATTGATAATAAAAAACAGAAAACATATTTAACATAAGCCCATTCCGCGTTCCATATTCAACGACATTATTCCGTCTGAAATTTAACAAGTGTGAAAATTTATTATTGCAGAGATCTCAGATTAACACTGTCTTGCTGATATATGTTAATATTTCAATGCCAGAACTCGGTGGAGCAACTAAGCTTGTTTACACGACTTCCTCATCGCTGCTTTAAATCTTCCCTTAAATTCTAGTTGGTACATAATTTATTCTAAAACCGCAGGGCTCATTATTCAATTATCATAACACGCTTTTAAATAACTACCCTATTATCCATTCCAAGGGTACATACATATTTAAACTAATATATGTATTAAAATGGTCTGTGCCGGAATTCTCATATACTTAATTTATATTTTCTTGATAGCTTTAGCAGCACATTCTCTCTCTGAGACCCATTCCTCCTAATATCACCATATAATAGATAGATACACTGTGTGCCGAAAATTTAGAGATTATATAAATATAACAACATAAAGTGATTCATGTTTTATTATTGTCCGCAAATAAAAACATCCTGGATTTATAAAAAACAATATTTTTAAACTGGCATTTTACTTTTTTTAGTGAAGAGTTTTAACCAACCGGAACTGCATACTAACAATTAATCTGGTTCTTTTCATCGTATAGAAAGGATTATTTTAAAAAGTTTTCAGTATTTATAAGTTTAAGTTAATAAAAACCCGATGAGCATTTGTTAAAAAAACATTAACTTTTATTTGGAATCATGATAAAAAAAAAGAAGGCTAATAGTAAATATCCTTAAAAATACTTTAATAATTAATGTAATAAAAATAACATCGTTCCATAATTACTATTATGCTTTCGGGTGATGTTTCGCAACATAATTAGATTTATTGCGATCAATAATATATATAATATATAATATAACCTAAAGGATTCCTGGTAAATGAGCCACTAAAGGGAATAGAAGCAGTATATTTTGGGTCTACCTACAGAATGCTGAACAACTCCCGAACTAGAGGGCATGCCCATGGTTCGGTCTAAGCTCCTCAGGATTTAAAGAGATAAAAAAAAAAGGATGGATAAGATTTAATTCTGAACACAACACCATCCGGAAAAAAAAAACCATAGGTCTCGAATATTCTTTGAACTTTCAAAGAATAATGATATTATACATCGTCAAATAAACACTACTTAACTTAATTTATTTTTTAAGAAAATATACACCCTTTTCAATTTCTACTATCTTGTTATCTTCATTGACAACGTTTCGGATGATCATTATCCATTTTCAAGCCTTTTCATTCATCCACATACAATTAAATTAAAAAAAAAAAATAAGGTAAATTTCTTATCCAAAATTTTGATTACTATGTACTATATAACTGTTGTTTTAAAATTTTATTACAAATCTATTTCCTTACAAATTTACGTTGTTTTTTTTAAATAAAATTCATCTAAATACCATAATAAAATATAATGAGAAATAGCCAACCATAAACAATGAATAAATCTTACTTATTTATAAATCCTTTTTATTTTTAGCCTAGTAAAATAAAAATATATTATTTGTCTTTTTATTTTCATTTATTTATTTCATCATTCGTCAATATTTATAAATATCTGTAAATTTAATACCAAAAATATAGTGTTAATAATTATATAAGTTCCAACTAAATTAATACAAAAAAAAATTTAAATATAAAAAATTAAACCTAATTATTGTCTTATGCAATTTTTTTTCAACATTTTTTCATCCGTCTACAATTACATTTTTAAAAAATAAGCTATATTTTTTATCCAAAAATTTGGTGACTAAATATTATATTAGTGTTGTTTTATTATATTACAAGTCTATTTCTTAATTTTTGAATTTATTTTGCATTAATTTATTTGGAACTTACATAATTATTAACTCTATATTTTAGATATTAAATTTACAGATATTTATAAATATTGACGAATGATGATGTAAAAAAATGAAAATAAAAAGACAAATAGTATATTTTTATTTTTTAGTATATTAGTTTATTTTGCTATGCTAAAAATAAAAAAGGAATAATAAACAAGTAATATTTATTCATTGTTTATGGTTGGCTAATTCTCATTATATTTTATTATAGTGCTTAGATGTCTTTAACAAAAAAACATAAATTTGGAAAGATAATAGATTTGTAATATAATAATAGAACATTTATAAAGTACATAATAATCAAAGTGTTGGATAAGAAATGAAGCTCATTTTAAATTTAATCTTAGATGGATGAATAGAAAGTATAGTAAGTAAAGAATGTTTCGGGCGATCATTGTCCATCTTCAAGACAATGATCGCCCGAAACATTGCCATTGAAGATAAATAAGATAGTAGGAATTAAAAAGGGTGTATTTTTTCTTGAAAAATGAATAACTGTTATAAGACGAGAAGATCATTAGCAACAAAATTCGGCAGTTTTTCGTGCCTCCTGTAAAGTTGGAAGACCTGAGTTAGGCGGTGTTAGAACCTGAATGACGATAGTTCATCAATTCCAAAATAAAGACATTATAGATGAATGAGATCAACAATTGTACTAAACCGAATTTCTTGAGATTAGTTTCGCTAGGGTTTCTTCGCTTGCCTTCCATTGAAGCATGTATAATGGTTCCCGTGATTAATTCGACTTAGCGAGTTTAGCATCGACAAGCGTTTGATTCTGTTCTAGAATATTTGACAGCGGGAGCGTGGTGTTGAGATAACTGCAGGATAAAAACCTAAGTGACAATTTGAAATTATCTAACTCTGTTACAAACAATGTCAAATGAATAATAGTTTTCATTACGAAACTCCTATTATTTCGTAGTTATCTATGGAATAGTTCTGTCACAGATCAATTGGGAATAATGAAAAAACTTTTTTAAAAAGTTTCACATAAGTGATTTATAAGATGTACCATACAAGGAAAGTGATTTCAGAGGATACGGACAAAGAATTTTTAGATGGAAACGTTTAACCATTGCCAAATATTTTCCTTTAGCATAAATTATAGGAAAAGATATAATAACAAAGGTGTAAATATCTTCTTTACGTCAATTATAAAAAGGCTTACGATTCTATTTACCGCTAGAAGTACCTGTAGGATAATCCGTCCTGTTTGCCTCAATAGGATAGAAAAGGACGTTAAACATCAATAAAAAAATAACAAAGAAAGATTGCGGAGCACAACTCTATGTTACGATATCGTGATGAAAACTATATTCTTACAATTCCTAACACCGAATGTTGAATATATGTACGTATGATATATATATATATATATATATATATATATATATATATATATATATATATATATATATACATATATAGCAAATGAATTTGAAAAAAAAATCATTATTCTATTTTTCTCTGTACCTTTTTTATATTAAAGAAATGTAGAATATTAAAGAAGATAGAATATAATTACTGGAGCATGGACCGACCGCCTCCGATCGCACCATGACCCACCCGAGTCCTGAGCGCTGTAATTCAGCCCACCCCAACCCATCCCTACAATTATGGAGCGCTCTTGCCAAGGAGCAGGCTTAGCTAATAATCCTTAATAACCTACCGAGGGGTCGTAAAGTACCGCGATGAGAGAGGCTGCCCCATCCATAACGGTATCCTCATCTTCCGATACGGTTCTAACAGGAACCGGAAGAGCTATTTACTAGAGTGGAAAAGCCATCTCCGTGATTAGAATTGACCGGCGGGATCCAAATCCAAACAGTTCCCGATGAGAGTGCTTCCAATCGGAAGTTATTGCCGTGTAATGGGATAACGGTGAACCAAACTAATTTTAATTGCTTGTTTAAAAAGTTAAAAAAATAAAATAAATAAATAAAAAACAGCATTGTTTCACAAATTTAGTGTCAAGGAAAGCGTTTCCTAGACTTTATGTCACTGCGTATCACTTCCACTTTTCTGATAGCTGAGCGTACCACTACCAGATTTTATGATATTTAGATACCAACTTATTTGCAAAACAAAATATATTACAGTAAATGTGTAATTATTACGAAAATAATAAATTGAAAATAAAGTACAAAAATCAAAAGTGAAATTTATATTACATAACAACAGCAGCAGTTAGATTAATATCAAAACTTCTGCAGATAAAAGTGTATCGATAAAAAATGAGAAATTTGGACAATATTTTTTAGTTGGAAGCGTGTTGTTAAACATCAAAGCCAGGCTCAATGCAGCTTAACTTGATTCTTAAATCCTCTTTAACACTGAATGCATTCACCTTAACTATAGTAGCTATCCTGAATCATTTTTATTAATTGTAGATCGTGTATATTCATCTTCTAATTGATAGACAATTATAATTAAAAAAAAAAAATTATCCTTCATTGAACGGGTTAAAAAGATGATTTTATTCATGACTTTTATTTGCATGTTCGCGTAACACCTGAAACGTCTTTGTGTACCTAATGTGCTACGTTAGGTACGCTTACCATGGTTTGAAACAGCTGGTCTGGGATGTTTATCGAGTATTGAACTAACTTATTGGAGCCAACGTGCTCAAAAACAATAAGTTGGCGTATTAAAATCAAACTTCAAGACTTTTATAATGACACTACGACACCAGAACGTCCAGCTACTCCAATTTCTTAATAAAGCACCTTACATCTAAGTACTTCAGAAAGTCTTTCAGCTATATTATATTATTGTAGGACTTGATAATATAAAGCTCTACAAAAATTTTGATATTAATGTGTCTAATTTTCACAAGACAGCTATCGGAATGTTATGAACCAATTACAATAGTTATACTACCGACTTGAACAAAATAAGTCCCTTTATCAAGAATTTAATAAAAATTCTTGATGGCTGTACAAGACGTGAGATAAAACACAATATTTCAAAATTGAAGTCAATATATAGTAAAATACTAAAATAATAATCTATTTATTATAAATTAATTCAATAATTCTTGTCCTCGAAGTGAGTTATTCTTACTTCCCATTTTTAAAAATTTATATTTAATAATAACTTTTTTTTTTAGCATAGGGTTGAGCCATTGAATTATAATTCTTTAGTTTTGAAACCGGAATTTGAAAGAAATAATTATTTTTTTTCCAACAAATTATGAAATAATAATTTTTTATTACTAATAAATTTATAAATCATGCCTGATTTATGCATAAAATTCAATCTTTGAGTTTTATTGATTTCATTAAAAACATTGTTTTTCTTTTTGGTAGATCGGTCTGATTGACTTTGTGTGATACGGTAACATAAAAACAAACATAGTTTCAGATTTATTATAATAAAGATAAGATTTAAAACAATCATCAGCTCACTCATGATCATTATTATTGATCAAAGAAATTTGGCTCAGAAATAATGATCAGAATACGATTTTTTTCAGCAGTAAATCTCAAAATATAAATCACTCTTGTTAAAAATCATAAAATTATCAGATAACGATTGAGATCGGATTTAATTTTTATTAGTTTATTTTTAATTATCGATTTCATATCTGGTTTGAAACTTGCCATTGATGGCGGAAATTTTGGCCTTATCAAAATATATAGATTTGCGATTCTAAAGATTAATAAAAAAAAAATTAAAAAATATAATTTTTTTAATTAATTGTATTAGTGATTTAAAAGATAGTTTATAAAATAAAAAATAAACTATTCAAAATAAAATTATCTCAGCTTCAAAAACCATTAAAAAAAAATACAAAATATTAGATTAGCAATATATTTGTAATTGATCATGAAATATTCATATATTTTTTTATTTCACACGCCTAAACAGTATTCATCAAAATTTATCAGAAATATAAGCAGACATTTTAATAGATGGATATCACATATAAACGAACGAATTCACGAGCATTAAGGCAAAAAATTAATTTTGCATATGTAATATCAGTAGAAAAAACAACATACAAATAGGATGCTGTCATCGGCACTCCTCTCAGCATATCCCTTACAAACATGTTATTTACGCAGACATCTCAGATAAAATCATTAATGATATTCTAAAAGGCAATAGCAATTTGTTGTTCTGTAAAAATTCACATATTTATTACCTATTATCTGATCTAGGGATATACTTTTTCAATACTTAGAATAAGGCTGAAATATATATATTTTTTTAATGATAAACTATCAACAGATAATAAGCGTAGATAATAGTGATCAGTTCCATAATTGCAATCAAAGTACTATTTCAGATTTATTTATTTTGGTATTGTTATATTTGTTTTTTTGTGTTTTATTAGCCTTCTTAAAATAATATATGATTAAGAAATTTCAAAATAATCAGGCTTTGCTAAACGATTAGAAAATACATTTCTTAATTTTCAAAATGTCAAGAGCAATGAGGTGTTGTAAGTTAAGGTGTGAATTAATCGACCTTGTTCAGAAATGTCTGATTCATAAATTAGACATACTTTCATTTAGCATTTCTTGGGAACAGAACCGCAACTAGGATTTTTGCAAGCTTAATTTTGTCGACCCTTCTTTCGCCTCCCCTCCTCTCTCCTTAATAAAAGACAACAGTTTTATAACAGTATTTAACGTAATATATTTCGAAATAAGTATCATCATCTTATAACGTTAACTTATTTTATTGACTAAAGTAAGGACAAAAAACAAAAAAGCAGAAACAAATATTTTTTAAATAAAAAAAAAATATCCATTCGCTCGAAATTTGCTGCGCTCTTGTTTCCCTTCCCCTCCATTGTTCTGTCCTTGAAAATATTCTCTTTGTTTAATAATTGTTATAATCTGGTGGTTATTGGTCATTATTATTTTCATTATTCTTTAGTTTAATTTATCATTATCAAGCAAAGTAATTAATCAGAAACTTGATCGTACTAAATTGTGTCGCAGTTCGTTAAAAAAATTAAATCTGAACTAATTTTTTTCAGTTTATACATTAAATAATGCTTATAATCATTGTATAGATTATTATATATTATATGTATATTTTTTTTTATAATGCCACTAATCGTAGATAAGTATATTTTCTTTATGAGAGTGGATGCAATGTAACTGATAAATATGCAGAATGCTCTTCTAATTAATATATATGTTTATTACTTTCCCTTACCTATATACGAAGTATATAGTAAGGGGAAGTATTGCGATCGTGAAAATTTTCGAATTCGAGTTTTCAACGGAAATACATGTTTTAAGGTCCCCTGAGTCCAAATGACCAAGTCTCGCAAAATGGTCTCTGTGTCTGTGTGTATGTGATCAGTCTAGCTCAAAAACGGAAAGCTGTACGATACTGAAATTACATATTTAAGGTTAGCACATGCTTGTGATGTTACAGCAACATTTTCGTCAAAATCGACTAACCGGAAGTGCCACTTTATATAATCGATTTTACACATTTTTACAATTTTCTCGAAAACGGCTCTAAAGATTTTGATGAAACTTGCCTAAATTATTCTTCATAATGGTCTTTAACTTTTCATTTATGAAGTAAATCACCGAGGAATTGCAGGGAAAAAAGTTATGATGAAAAGAATATTTTATTTTCGCATAGCTTAAAAAGTATGCATTTTACGGTAATTTATCTATAGACTTTTAGGAAAGGTAATTAAATCATCTAAAAAAGAATAAAAGAATCATCAAAATCGGACCAATATAAAATTGTTTTAAAAACTATTTTATTATACTTAAGTGGGAGAAGAATTGAATGCTGCTGAGTTTATTTCAAGTATTATTTATGTGAACTCTTTAGAATTATATTAAAAAGATAATTATTATAGGGCGGTAAGGGAAAGTTGTGTGATGCGCGCACCGCACCAGATTTTTCTATATGGCATTGATCAAATATTAAGGCTAATCCTCACCGTTTTAGTTAATTTTATGGCTGCCATGCCACACTTCAAAATTAGTAAAATTTACATCTAAATTTTCTTCGGCTTGTGAATACATTGCCGAAATATTGAATGTTTCGAGATTAGGTTTTTTTATTATAAAAGTTGCATATTTTTTTAGTTACTATAATATTATTTATTTTTTCTTGTTATTAATCGTTACAGAGCTATTAAAGAATGGTTCCTACGATGGAAACAATCATCTAAATTTAAAAATATTCACATGTTACTGAACTGCACGGTAATTCCAATTAATAAATTTTCGAATCCTATATAAATCTTCCATAAAAAATGAATATTACAAGTTATAAAAAATTTTTTTTTGGACAATGCAAAATATACAATATTGGTATTACTAAGTAATAAGTAAGTTATCAGGTAATAAAGAAGTTCGAGCTCCAACAAACAATGAAAGTAATCAGAGAGAAATCAAATATATATATATATATATATATATATATATATATATATATATATATATATATATTTATATATATATAAAGAGTTTATAGATTGAGGAGTGTTACATGCGTATTTGAAAATCGACATTAAAATGGTGTAACAGTCATTAAAATATTTTTAAATGTTAAGATTTGCAATACGTGATAGAAACTAAAAGATATATGAAAGAAAAATCACCTTGACATTCAACGAAGATACTTGGAGGTACTTTCTGAATGCAGCATGTGTTTATTACCTGTAACAAAAAAAAATAAATAAATAAGTTTTCCTTAAAAGCAATATGTATTGAACAAAAATAAAGTAAAAATACAACTTCAAAAATATTAAATCGGGCAATTAATCTTGCCAAAACATACATAAGTTAAATTCCTTTTGAATTGAATTGAACTGTGTGTGTGAAAATTAACCCGGAAAAAACAAATACGAATAAAAAATGCTTAAGATTTAAAAATATTTCAATTCGCAGAATAATTTTCAAACTGTAATAAATCATAATATTATACTATAAGGGTTTTCTTCAATTTATAATAACTAATATTACATAACAAATATGAAAGTACATATCTAGTACATATCTAAAGTACATATCTAGTACATATCTAAAGTACATATCTAGGACCATGGACTATATAACTTTCGACATCATCAAGAAAATCGACAAGAATGAAAATGAGAACTATTATGAAATAGGTCAGAACTTTTTTTTACAATTTCACGAAATCACCAAATTTTATGGAACTTATTTGAGAAATGTACGCAGATTAATTGATTAATGTATTTTTTGCATAAAATGCTTATTTAGCGAGTGTGTTACGTGAAACGAAAAAAAAAAATTATAATTTCATCAACACTTCATGAATTATCATGCAAAATACTAAAGAGGACGTTAAGTTTATGTGTATGCTTTATTGTGTGTTCGGTGCTTACTAACAAGGAGAGTGCACAGTGTGTCCGTCGCCGATTTTGATCAAAATTTTTTTGGTGTTTCTACATTAAAAAAAGTTGGCCCATATCCTTCCGTTCACCCAATGGGCCTCAGAAGCTGAGAAAAAATAAATAAAACATGCTGAAAATTCTTTATTTTATATCTCGTGTTTGAAGAATGATATCGACATGATTTTTTCAGCTAAACATTCGTTTTACAGAACATATTAAAAGAAAAATATATACATTAAAAAACAATTGATTTTTGGTTTAATAAATTTAAAAATGTGTTTAAATTATTAAGTAAACTAGCCTCATAGATTTTTTCACACCAAAAATGATTGCAGATTTGGATTTAGCACATCAATAAACCTCAATGTTTAAAAACTCATCGAAAACAAAAAACTTTTTTTTCAGTCCCGAATGTGCTCAAAATTTGTAAGCCACAAAAATACGTTTGTGTTTGAACTTATTTATCTCCTCTTCAGTTTTCCCGATATCGACGGTCTTGTATTTGCTAAAAAGAGGAGAGTTTCTTCTTTACATACACTTAAAAAACTACTGCATTTTATTAGATGGTCTGAGTAAAAAAAAAAGTACTTACCATATAAAACCAAATTGAATTTTTTTGTGTATAACGTTGGTTCTAAAACACTTAGGAAGATCACTGCTAAAGCAAATTGTGTAGTTTAAGAACCTTTAACGATGTCCCAGACTTGGTTGTTATTCAAAGGATTCCTGATTTATGAGCGATTATTTAAATATTTAAATAAATTTGAAGGGAAAAGACCCTTGGCAAAATTTTTAGGCTTCAAATTTTTATTTTTAAATTCGCTCGAAAATTTGAATATAAGGGTTTTTCAAAGTGCTAAAACCAAATCTATCACCAGTTTTGAATAAAAATTTCTGTTAATATACTTCACTACGTAATGAATACCGTTATCATTGCATTAATTCTATAAATCAATAAATTTCACACTCTTCTGAAGGATAACACCGGACGTCCCGAAGATTTTGGTCAGATTATAAAGAAGAAGGTTTATCCTGAGAACAGGAAGGATGCGAACAGGATGATAGGGGCCTAGCTGGCCGCATAATGAAGACAGTACGATAACGATCAAGAGATTCGTATGCTAATATCTGTAACGATCTTAACCGTTGGCGTAGGCGGAAGGGTGCAACGTAGCTGCACTTGATGAGCCGTTCAATCTGCGTCGCCGATATAACAGCATTATACACTGTCGACAGCAAGTGACATGTAAATTGGATAGTGGTGCACAATTGGATGCAAATGAATATCTTATCAGTAGCTACATAAATTGTTTTATAATGAATCTATCTTTTTACATCAAATCTATCCATTTAGAGTCAAGATAGTTAAAGCAAAACACGATCTACCTTAGTCAATAGTAAATCTGCGAGAATATGAATGGGAAAGCACGCAGTTGCAGTAAAATCTCGTTCGTTCGGACAACCTGAGACCAAAAGAAATCCGGATAATCGAAAATTCGAATAATCCTGGTAATAAGAATAGTAAAAAAACCCTTAAAAAAGCAGACTTACCGTTTATTACGATAAAAACTATTTATAGCTGGAGAGTCAATCCTGTGTCACTACAGTAAACCTTTCTTAAAAAAAAAAAAAAAAGTACTTTAATGCCATAATTTATTTTTCAATCTATGCAGGAGCTGTACATTGAATCAAACTAAAAAGCGAATATTTGGTGTATTTAAACATAGTTACGTTGTTGCTATCAAATTAAAAATCATTATCTAATATGAACATTAAATTAAGCATGGAGTAATAAGAGGAAGAAAAATTTCTTTTTAACATTTTATACTTGATTTCAGTTTTAAATAACATATTTAAAACATTTAACATACAAGATGAAAGTACATTTTTTCTATTTTCATTTATAATTTCGAAATTCCAGTGTTACTAAAAAACATCCCAGAATTTTAATACAGTTGTCATTAAAAAAAAAATAATAATATTGTTTAAGCCGTAAAATTTATTTTTTTTGTTTTCTCACTGAGAGTTACCTTTAATTAAATAACAGTAGTTATCCTTTTTATTTATATTGAAACGAGAGAAAGTTAGTTGTGCCATTGTTTTTGTTTTCACGATACACATACAGTTTAGGATTATTAAGAGATAGCTGTGTCCCCCCATGCCTTAGGAAGGCGGAAGAGTGAGGCGCCATAACCATTTTCGTCAGACATCGCTCGTCATTTTGGACATAGTCATTTCTCCCGACGAACGAAGTCTACCAGCTGCCAGCCGCACCTTTCGTCAATGGAAGTTGGAAATAAAGCCTTCCTCTCAATACATCAGTTATACTACTATCGAGGTAACAGACATTTTTTTATTTCGTCGCCATTCATGCGACGTGGTGGTACCAAACCTATTTCATTTGAAGAGATCTGTGAATTTAATAAACTATGAAGTGAAATAAGTTATTAGTTTATATATAACTTATTAGTTATAAATAAGTTATAGTTATTAGGTTATATTAGTTTTTCTAGTCGCCAATATTTCTGACTGAACAAAAACGATTTAATTGAAAATTAGCTTTTTTTAATAGTTGTTAAAGATACATATTTGTTTAATTTATTACTTACATATTAATTTTTATAATAGCAAATCGATTTATATATTTTTCAAAACAAATAAGGTTCAAATTCCTTTTTTTCTTATTTTTTATTAGTAATATGGTTTCAATGAAAAATATTTTAATTTATGTCTAGTTGTAAGTCGCCTTTTGTTTATATTAATGAGTTTATAGTTTTTTTTATACTTATCTGTAATTTCTCTCGCTTCAAAATTATAATCATTTATTTTATTGCATATCAAATTATTTTTTTCCCAACATTATTTATATTGTTTGTGCTCTAAAGACCAACGTTAGTAGAAGCGGGGTCGAGATCTATGTTTGTTTTATATAACATCGCTCTCCCATTAATAAAAGAGTCCTTTTATATTTGCGAATGCGGCTTCTTTTATTTTCAGAATGCATATTTTATGGTTCAGTATACATATTTTAAACATTATTGAATACCAATCTTCAAAGTAAAGTCTATTGTTTTCAACTACTTTCACCCATCTTTTGGCCAGTAATTGGATTTGATGCCGGTACCACTCCTTTGGTTTTGAGGCAAAGAACTCTTCACATCCAATTTTTACGTCCTCGTAATTTTCAAAAATCCGATCTTTTTAAAAATGAGCCAATGATCTAAACAAACCAAAATCTGATGGTGCAATACCCAGGATGAGGCAAAACGAGAACGATGTGCAGGGGCACTTTCGTTTTGGGAAATGGCTTGGTTCCTGTTGACCAAAGCGGGGTTCTTTGCACTGAAAACTAAATAAACTCTGTCTAGCTGTTAACGGTAATGGTTTGAGTCCCTACTACCGCTACTACTACTACTACTATAATTCATGAGTAATTGCACGTGGGTCTTGGTTCACACATTCAAGAAGAACGTCATCATCAACGACCAATGGGCGGCCTGATCTGGGTTGTGATGTAGTATTTCGGTGGCTAATTGACTCTTCTTCTACGGCACAAATTTCTTCGGCGGCTGCCTTTGCGCTTAAACCTTCATTTCCAGTAATGTCTCAAAAGACCGCGAATCACGGTTTTTTCTTCTGACATTACGCATGCGCTTCAAAAATATAAATGACCCCATAAAGCCAAATCAAGTTTTCAAGAAATTAAAGGATTAGTCAAAGTAAACATTGACATAAATAGTAGGAGCAAAAACATTCTTATAGGATAATTATGAGAGTTGGAATTAAGTGTTGCGTTCATGCAAAAGGACTTTCGTAACAACCTAGTATTAAAATAATTACATTTGAAATAGAAAGCTACTCTAAAAATTATTTTTCTTTGTCAGATTAAATTGTATTGCATTTATACTTGCAAGGTGATTACTTATAAGCAAGGTGACTAAATAAAGTATAGTATAATGAATAAATACAGTATAGTCAAGGTGACTGAATACAGGCAAGGTGACTAAATTAAGTATAGTATAATGAATTAAATACAGTATAGTCAAGGTGACTAAATACAAGGTAAGGTGACTAAATACAGTATAGTAGTACAGTACAATGTAGTATTTAGTCCCCTTGGTAACTAAGTACCATTCACAGCATAGGCTATACAAGAATAATAGTTCTTTTTATTTATTTTTATTTGATAAAATAGTAAAAAATAAATAATTAATTTCCTTTATTAAGGTATACAATTGCAAAACAGAATTCCGAAGATAGCTTTTATAGAGTACTATTGCTAACTATGAGAGCGGTCTGTCCACAGACCCCTATTAGGGATGTCATCCGCTCATTCTTCGGATAACAGTTAACACCTCATACATTAGGAGAAAAGGATAAGACGAGATTTTTTTTTTTTTTGCGTTTTCTCAATAAGACTAAAAAAGGAAATACTGAAGGAAATTCCTAAAATGAAAATCACGTAGGACATTACAAAGCTGGCGGTGATTAACACCAATTTCCTTGGCTCGTGCTCCAGTTCGTTATACCTCAACGTTCCATGGTCGAGCAGTTAATGGTCATTGCGATATCAGGCATGAGGGCAGGATTGTTTGAAAAAGGAAATTAAAAGAAAAACCATAAAGGTCGTAAACAGGTCAAATTTAATTTCTTTAAACTATAAAAACTTTAACTCCGAAGGAAAATATATGATACATCAACGTTATCAAATTAAATATTATTAACAGATAAATCTGTAACATCTGTTCTCGAATTGTTAAACGAGGAACCGTTTTCTAAAGTTTTTTTGTTTTTTCTTAAATTCATTTTCAAACCACCGTACAAGTAGTTTATCGAACCGTCAAGCCTGATGAAGAGATTAGGAAACAGAAAGCTAATCGTGGTCTAGAACATCCCTTCAAGACTACCGATTGGTTCCTGCAATAAGTTCCTCTTCCTCTACTCCTGTTGCCATCCAGAGGCTGATGGACAGCAACCATTTGGTTCAGTGAGCACCTTCCGTTCCTGCTCTTAGTTCTAGCCGACTATTCAACTCACTAAACTAAATTGTAATTATCTTGTTATCATAATGTCCATGTTATTTGCAGTTCTTTAATCATTAAAATAAGCCTGCTTTTGCAAAACTGTAGTCCAGTTTATCTTAGTCACGATATATTTGTCATGGATTATTAGTAGGTAATGCAACTTGTGTATATATACGTATATAACAAAAAACACCACTCTGTCATTAATATACCATTTTTTTTTAACAATTCGATTCCTGAAACTTTAGGGATATTACGTCGTTAACAAACGCAAAAATTACGTTTTTGTCGGGGCTGAAAGAAAAAAAAAATTCGAGCTGATGATTCGTATAACAAAATATCTAGAAATGTGGTTTATATGTTTATAAAACTTGATAGACACCTAAAATTTACCGCTCATTGCCCTTCAGAATTATTAAAATTATTAATACTACAAATTTAGCCACCTTCTAGACGTATCTGGCTCAAATTAAAACTGCTTGCATAGGCAATATAGATAAGCATTATTCATCCCTCTTTCCTCAACGGTGATCTTATGATCTCATATATCAGAGAATATAAGTAAGGGACTT
Source organism: Rhaphigaster nebulosa (assembly GCA_948150685.1). NCBI lineage: Eukaryota > Metazoa > Arthropoda > Insecta > Hemiptera > Pentatomidae > Rhaphigaster > Rhaphigaster nebulosa. Next base: position 129,778,124 of record OX411309.1, read on the forward strand.
GAGTAATTTCAGAATTGTATTTTTAAAAAACTTGCCAAAAAAGTCTCCTGAAAAAAAAAAGGCGTGAGGAGTGGAACTCCGTCGCTAAGGTCGTATTTCCAATAAATAACAAAATTGAAAATATAAAAATAGGAGTAATATATATTTATATTTATATTTATATATATATATATATATATATATATATATATATATATATAATAAAATGATAAAATTTATGCTTTTGGATTTTTTAAAAACAATTTTAGTCATTATATTTCCAAAATTGTCTTCAATTATTTTTTGTTTCAGATCTACCTCCTTCAATCCTAGGAGTCGTCAGCGAAAGTATAAATATTAATATGGTTTGTAGTAAAAATATGAAAAGAATATTAAAATCTGGAATTATTCAGAAAATTTTATAATGATACCTACTCATTTTTTTTTTCAGCAAAAGTAAGGTGTGTTCTGTAAACAACTAACGAGATAGGTTTTTTTCTTTTTGAATGTAGATTACAAAAATAAAATGATAAATAACTGGAACTAAAATAAGCACGTGCGCGACACGAACCGACATTCTACCGTTTAAGCTCAGTTAATTAGTTTAGTTTTACTAGATTTTAACACCACTAAAACTGTAATTATTATATATTATATTAGGGAATGTATTATATGGTCATATACAGCAGAATTGCGTGACCTGCACGCGTTAAATATAATTGAAGTAATAGTCATCACGGCGACTAAAATGGGCGTGTTAAGTCGTTGGTCGGGAAAATAAAAGAACCACTAAAAAGGTAATCAGCGTTGAACCAACAGGTCAGAGGGATAGAACGGGACGTAGGTGGGACGATTCTATCGAGATTCTGTGGAGGAAGGTATGCACGCAGTTGCATAGTTATTGTCGGTGCTATCAGTATGAAATCTTTGGTGTCGCTAAGCCTTACTGTTATCAAGAAATGTACCAACAACTTATCAGTAAGTCAGAGGTAAACTATCATAAGTAACATCACACAGTTCATAGGAGAGCGAAAAGATGTTTCAGTTCGCTAGTATTGCTAGGAGCAGATAATGATCAATCCTTATATTAAAACTTTTAATATAATTTACAACACTTTAATTTAAAGTTAATACACAAATATTTTAAAATATATATATATATACATATACATACAAATTATAATATTTCATACATTAAATATATTAATGTTAATATATTTTAATATTTAAAGTTAATATAAATTATTTATTAATTTATTAATATGTATTTAGTTTAATATTCAACATTTTAATTTGAAAAAGTGTTGAATATTTGATTATCCTTTTAGCTCATTTACGATACTTGTAATGGATGAATATGGCCAGAATAATCCAAATACTATAACAAAATCGAAATCAGCAAAATTGGACTTAACATATGACAGTATGACAGTTTACCTATAGCGTACAGATATTACCATATTTGTACAGTATAGTATACATTATAGTGTATACTTGCACTATACTGTATACTATACTACACTATACAGTATACACTATACTGTTTGTAAACACCCCAATTTTTGGAAAATCAAAAAAATAGTTTCAATATTGTATCGTAAATAAGTTGTAACTCTCTTGTGGCATGTAATTATTTTTCTTTGTTAGGGATTTTTAATTTGCTTCTTTTTTTAAATATTATCATTGCATTTCGGATACCATCATTGTTTACTATAGACATAAGAAATAATAAAGCTGAAAATATTCAGACCGCACTGATATAAAGTAGATGTTATAAATAGAAAATTGGAAAATAAAATAAAAACCGCCACTTTAAGTTTTTGTATCATCTGTTGTCCTCAATGAATGGTACTCCTGCCATCTAATGACTATCGTGACCAAAAGTGACCAGCACTAGCACGATTCGAATTTAAGTCTGCAGCAGTGAAAGTGGAGCAAGTCTCGTAGTTATGAGTTGTAGCTGATGGCAGTTTGAAATTATGCAAAATTGGTGAAATAGTCATCAACCTAAACTTAACTAGGTGCCTATGAGTATTTATTATGAAGAACTTTGCTATCATTTATATACTTATACTGATGCTAGCCAAACTAACGCGGTGCATGCAGTGACGATGCGCTCAGCAGTTTCCTGAACTCCACAACAGGGGCATACAGGATTAATGTCCTTACCGAAGTCATGGAGCTTGGCACGGAATCCCCTGTGTCTGATGAGAAATTGAGACATCCAGTAATTAAGGAGGACCCATTTGGCCTTCAATCATGAATGGACATTGGGGAAGTATTTTCCCAAGGTACCTCCTATCTGAGTAGTTACCTACCTTCGATTCAACTCCTCTATGGTGTCCTCCCTTATTATCCTTTTCCATTTCCTTTGATTTTCCGCAATCCTCCCTCGGAGATTCTCTGGACGATCTGCTGAGCCTCCTTCTTGAAATCATACTTCGTCTTCTCTTCGTGCTGGAGGAGGTCGAGAGGTACCCCTCCCGCTAAGACCTGCTCCGCCTCATGAGCAACAGTTTTATAGGCTTTGCTTACCCGCAGCAGAGCCATTCTCTGTATTGTCACCAAACGTTTTTCTTTTGTTGTGAGAGGTTTCGAATCCAGGCTGGAGACGCGTAACTCAGGATTCCTAGCACTACTCCATTTTAAATAGTCATAGTTGCATGGAAACTGAGGCCCCCTCTTCCACTCTTTCGGAAAGTACTCTCTATCCAGACAATCATTGAAGATGGCCAACAGATGGCCTCAATACACGGGGTACTTTTCTTCAATATCGCATCATTAAAGTCTAGCTCAGGAGCACGACCAATCATCTGCCTATCCACGGCACAACGGAGATCATAAATGTCCCATGGTGTGCACAAGTCCGTCCCAGGTGTATATTCCGTTGCGCGTCTTATTATTGCCTCATCTTCGTTGTCTTGGGATGGGTCATCTCTGGGTTATGACATCTCAATGAACATTCTAGCAGCCTCTTTTGAGGCAATAAGAACCAAACTAAAGGAGGAAAACCGGTCTCTACGTCATCACAGAGAATGATTTTCCTCAATTAGTTAATCAGGAAAATTACCTGTGTTATGAATCCTACGTGTACGGTTAGAAAGAAATAAGAGGGACCAAACTATTTGAATCGATTGCATTAAGGCATGAAAAAGCATTATGAAAGAAAATTTAAGGAATGATGAAGAAAACTAGGTAGGCAGTGCTTCTGAAACCCGTATTGCAGAGAGGGAAGGAAGGTTGCAAATAAATAAATAATTTGCCAACAAATTATATAGGTAGGTAATAAAATGCTTCATAAAACGGGATTTCATCCATAATACACATACCACAGTGCCTGCGAGTCAAATATCGGTAAGATTTCAAATGATTAAATTAGATATAAATGTCGAAGTCAGCACTATTTTAAAACTAAAGGAAAAAAAGTGTGGTCAAATCTTCAATAATCGAATTAAGTGGAAAAAGATATGAGTTCTGAGCCGTTTCCTAGCTTTCGCTAGGCTTCACTTAAAGATCTTTGACACAGTTCAAATATAATCCCCTCCAACCGTTTCGTCCAGCCTGAGCTTCGAGTATTAAGTGATTTTAGTATTCATTTCACCAAAGGGTATATTATAACTGAAATTCCAACATTATCAAACAAACTCATTAGTTAATAAAATTAAATATTGGTAAATAAATATAAATTCCACTGTAGTCTGCATCATCGTACTGATTAGGAAGTAAAAAGACTAAAATCAGGTAATAATAACTACAGAAATTCAAGTTACTTCAAAGAGTTATTTTTAAACGATAAAGAAAAGTATAGAAAAGTAATGGCTAAAAGGGAAATTGGAAAATTACTTCTTAAGATTCATTTTATCAACACTCCAATCCTATTCTTCGCCACCCTTAAAAAGTTTTAAAGATTCCGAGATTAAGGGAAGGCAAGGTTGCCCAATACCTAAGACTGTTTTGAAATGACTTTAAAATCATTATGAATATTTCATTAGGATAACTCTTGACGTACCCATACGCTCAAAAATCTGCTTACTTGGTCCGATAAATATCGGATTCGGCTCCGACTTCGATTTAATTTACGCAGAAAGTATACGTTCCTTTCACACAGTCAGATAATTAACGGAACCGGATTCTACATCCCCGCAGGCTGACGCTCCCTCGATAGATCGGATGTCGGTCCGGCATCCGATCGATCGGACCGTGTGAATACGCCTTAGGATAAAAGATAAGTTTATCCTGTTACCCTCCGATAAAAGTGCTCTTTTATTTAATCAATATTACAATCTCCTAATAGCCAACTAACTTACCTACATTTCGAATTTACAACGATCTGTCGGCATTTTTAGTCACAAATTATTTTTATTTTGCTATATTTCTTTAATTTTTGTTCGAAAGGACTCTTCTCTCAGGCTGCTTCGAACAATTACTTTTTTCTTTTCCTTAATTGTAAACCCACAGATCAAATACAAAATATTTATTGTAGGTACGTAATTCCTTTTTTTTAAAGATGATTTGAAGTAACTGTGGTAATTTGTTAGGGAGCGATACTTTGCAAAATATTGCTTATTTTTCATTTTAATTTTTGAACAGACGTCAAAGCGTGACATCAAAGAGAATGCCTTCAATGGAGACTTAATGATACAATATTGGCAAATAATTTTTACAAATATAATTTCAGAGACCGTAGCTGAAAAAAAGAAAATAAGTGTTTCATAGGTTTTATTAAATGATAATTTAACAATATTGTATTGTCTGTCCATAACGTAACAGCTCTACTCCGTAAATATATATCTAATAGTTTATCGCTATTTACATTTTATTTTAAATTTAATATTGTAAAATTCAAAATTCTGGTGTTTTTAAAATATTCTGTATATAAAACAATTTAGTATCACCATTAATTATCAAAATATTGTCATAAAGAAATTAAGCACGAATTTAAATTAACTGAGTCATATTTTAGTTTTCTTACACAATTTAGATGTATTATTATCAATCTGTTTGTTTATATTGCATTAATCAATTATTCTCTTGTCAGTAATAATTGTAATATTTCGTTAATTACACATAAACCTATTATATATCCTCAAATATATTTTTTTAAAATCGTGATTGTTCAATTAAAATTAAAATAACACAGTTTAAGGGAACTGAGTAACTGTGTTCTTTTTAGGTTTTTTATAAAAATAATTAGCAAATAATAAGCAAATATAATTACGAAGAAATTAAAAAAAATAATAATAATTTTAAATAAATGCCGATGATGTATGAATCGTTAGTAACAAAATAGGGTTGTTTAGAACAAATAATTAATAATCAAAGAAGGAAATACCATTGGCTTATATGATGCTATTGCACCAGCTTGGAATGAGAAGCAGTTTGAAATAGCCTAGCCTCTTAAATTACTTTATATAATTGATCCGACGTAATTCCTAATTAGGTAATTGTATAAATAAGTTATAGTTGAGTAAGCCATTAGGAAATCTAATGAATATATCCCCATAGCATACACTAATACAGAGTATACCCGACTAAATGAATATTCAAGAAATGAAAAAATACGTAATCCAAACTTAACCGTATTAAATGTATGCAATATATTGAAAAATGGTGTTGATCTTGTACATTACCATACAAAACTTTTAATATTGGGATTAAGAAAAAAAAAGACATTAAAGTATCCACTTTTCAAAACAATTGAAACTTTTTTACAAACACTTTGGTGAAAAATATTTTTTGAAAGCAAATGGCCAACGATGTGTTTGAAATTACTCTGATGTATACATATTCGTATTTCTTGACAAACAATACTGATAAAGCCGTAAGTTTTATCGGTAGAAATGTCAACTCGGCAGACGAAGTAGAGTCGAATTTAGGACGATATTACCAAACCAGCTGCTATGCCCCTAGAGAACCTGTAAGATTTTCTCTGACCTTAAAGACAAAATGTGAAACTGTTGAATTAAACAGAAACCTGTTTCGTTGGTGGGGCTTTGAGGAAAAAACAAAATAAAAAGAGAGGTGATGATAAATTTCAATGAGATAAAAAGACAAGAAACTGGCCTTGAGAAACAGTGGGTAGAAAAAAACAGAAAAACATTATGAGAGAATATAAAATACAATATAGGATTAAAATGTAATACAGCATGTTATGATTAATTCCAGCGTTACCTTCTTCATTCATATAATTATTTCTTACTAAGAATTAAAAAAAAAAAAAACATACAGGAGATTATATACTTTAAATAAAAACACCCCATAAAATATTCTTTCCACAAATTTTAATTTTACAATACTTTTCAAAAATCAGTTTTTTAAGAGTTATGACAAAAAATTTGTTAATGAAAATAAAAAAATATCTGATGTGGGCAACACATGATTTCCTTGTACGCCTATTAAATTATAAATCCGTGGCTCAAAAAGTGATACTGAATTTGGTTACTAGTTTCCGAAGATTGCTGTAAAAACGACACTCTGCGTCCTTTACTTCGTACAAGGAAGTAAAAAAAAAAATTTTTGCGGACAATTTAGACTAAAATCTAGTATGTTATTTAAATCAATATATAAGTTATAAATACTAAATTTGAGAAGTTTTGTATAGTATTTTAATATAATTTTTGATGGAAATCAATTATGACCTTCAAGTAACGTACCACTTCCGGTGATCAAACAGTGACCAAAAAGCGAGGTTCACTACTAGATTTTACAACAATCCTAAATACGAAATTTCAACTTTCTATGGCAAACCGTTTTTGAGTTATGCCAAATACGAACGTACGAACGTGCGTACAGACGCCACGACGAAACTAGTCAAAATGGATTCAGGGATGGTCAAAATGGATATTTCCGTCGAAATCTGAAAACCGAAAATTTTCGCGATTACAATACTTCCTTTACTTCGTACAATGAAGAAACAAATCATTTAAACGTCTATTTATTTCCTGTATTACTTTCAGCAATAGACCTTCGTAATCGAACAAGAAAAATAAAATTAACCCCTCCCCACCATTTGAGTTTTAACGCTTCAAGGTGTTTAGAATCCAAAAAACGAATAAAATAAAAAAATCCGTCCGTCCGCTATTCGTGGCTTTTCTCCGAGGCTACTAGATCGATTTTTTTGAAATTTTGCACTAAATTCATAGGTCACTCTAGCGTGATTCTCATAACTCGATATTACCATCGGCCATTTCTTTTCAAAATAACGCTCATATCTTGGCCATTTATGAAAATGGAGGGAAAATAGAGTGTTTCAGAATCATTATCCAAAATCTTTAAAAAATAAAATAAAAAGCAAAAAAAATTTGTCAGCACTAGTCCTATCAGCAGGTTACTCTGGGAGGCCAAAGAGTGGCCACTATAACAACGCAGGCATTTACTTTTATTAAAGTTTCTAGGACGCCTAAAAACAATTCCGGACTTTTACTTGAATGAAATAAACAATCACAACAATTTGCAGCACTTCCATACTCAGTTCTTAATGCAATAAAAACTTATTCATAAAAGAAACAAAACAATAAAGATCCTCTGAGTCCTAAGTCACGTTGGACCCAGGTATTAAACCAGTAACCTGTAATAAACAGGTAACGAACTGGCTGGCACAGGTGCCAAAGAACTAAGTGCTCAATATCCACATGGTGTAGCATGATTTTAATACAACAGTACTGAAACTATGCAAAGAACTCTTGGTCTAAGGTCTAATTCAACAAAATCGCTATGCCTCAAAGTTGGAAGAATTTGTTTCAGTTCCTAAAGCAAAATCATCTCTGTAGACTCATATAAAATACTGTAAGAACAAGGTACCTCTAATTTATGATGAATGCATGGTATACACGGCACATAAAACTCGTAACCAAATAAATAAATATTTTTACTTTAATTTGATTTTTTTTTTTATTCAACCCAAAGTTTTTTTTAATCGAAGAAAAGCAAACAAAACTGCACTGTCCTCTAATGACAATTACTGACGATTGAGTAGCCTCTTGATAAAAATAGTTGTATAATTCATGTTGAGGGACATTGAAATCGATAACTCCTCATCTTTCCTATCATAACATCACTTACAACATTGAGTAAAATCCCTGTTAATGAAATGAGACACCGTAGAAGGAAATAAAAATTAGCTATTTGTGGGGTTATAAACTATCAACCGCCTGATTCATGTCGTTAATTGCGACATTGCTTTAAATTAGGTGACAATGGACAGCGCATAATTCTAGTTTTTCATAATGAGATCTATTTACAGGGTATCAATAATATGAGGGGATTACCATATTGTGAAATATTGTTTAACGATGTTAATTTATTAAAGAGGCGATCTGTTACGGGCGTGTTTCGAAATGTCCCCAACACATGTTTAGACCTATGGACCAGAATGTAAAACAAAATCTGTCGACATTAAGTCATAGATACAGACAGAGGAGGCGTACACTGTGGGCTGGCACCGACTCCAAGGAGATCGTAATGAATACTCCTTCATCAGACGAAGGATCGGTTGGGTCTGGAGGTCAGGGGGGCTAGTGGGTGTGGCCGGCAATCGTGGAAAACCAATATTCATCTCAAAGCGTAGTGAATTAGGGATGAAGCGAGCAGTAACCTCATGGCGCAGTGATCGTCCAAGACATCATTTGATTAAAGAGTACAGAGTCAATACAGGTTCGATTATCATTGAATGTGATATTTCAACATTGAATACGATATTACATGTTCTCGGCGGGATTTGATAATATGAGACAATTACTGATGTGGATATACGTCTCAGATAGAGATTGGTATGAGAAATGTATTCAAAATCAAAACCAAAAGTAATGCTTGAAGTAAAAAGTTGAAGCGATTATATTTAACACAACACACCTAATTACTTAGGTTCATCTAGTAATGCGAGTGTATAATAAACATAATCTGAGCAAAAATTAAACAATATATGTAGATACATATAACTAGGAAATTATTGGATTCGAAGGTCCCAAAAAAGCCTTTAATCTCTCAAATTATTTATAAAAAAATTAAAAAAAATTGTGCTCCGTCACTAAGGCAGTATCATTCCCGAAACCCTCAAATTCGTGATGTAAAGGTTATGAAGCGGATTTAAAAAGCATCCCCACTCCCTGCCCCCTCCGATAACCTTCAATACAATGTAAAAATCTACTATATTCGGGGAAAATACGAATAGCGGTCATCGTTTCATGAGTAAATAACAAAAACATTAATGCAGACAATAGATAGATCATCTCACTTCAATAGCCTGATACAGACTAAGCAAATACCAACAGTACATTACTACAATACCAACAGTACATAGCTATAATACCAACAGTACACACATACACATGCATTAAACACAACTTATAGTGTCTGAACGACAATCTTTTTATAATTCTGCAAAATAAAATAAATATCCAATGATAATTTGCAGCAAGAGGCAATCGGCTCATTTAATGCGGTTAGGGATTAAGTTTTATTTTCTCATGGTAGATTTATTTTCTCACACCCCGCTTCTATAAATTGATGACAATATTTTGCACTTTTTATTTATGTGACATTATTCAATAATATTATTTCCTAACGGGAAGAAGTAAGTCATAAAAATAAACGGAATTACAGAAAACGGGTTTCTTTACGATGAAATATCATGTCAAGAAGATGGTATTAGATTCCACCTGCCATCTGTGCCTAGAGGATGAAGAAAGAGCTGAGCACATTCAGTGTTCTACAGACTGCAGTACCTAAAACAGGCAATAATTAAACCTGAAGATATTACTGGATTACTTAGTGTACTTCGTAAGAAGTACTAGGATTCATATTGGATTTCTAGATGACAATGGATCCACATGGATCGTGGTGAAGAAGGGAATCTAATAATAAGAACAGTTAGAGCAAAATATTGGAACGCAACTGACCAACCCATCTTTCTTACATATATATTTGTAATTATTACATTGCCTTTAATGGGAATAATAGTTTTAGCTGAGGCATTATAGAAATATGAAAAGTTACTATACGACGGCAGTGATTTTCATCTGTTCATAAAATAAGCCAGATTGAATATCAGGAAACTTTCATAGTAACGAAAAAAACAAAACAAAAACAGTAATCTATAATATATCACGTATGAATACAACAGAGAATTCTGTTTTTCGGCATTTTACTTTGTCAAGGTAAACTGAAATGGAGTTCGGAGTGTCTAGCATTCAGTTTAACAGTGTCAATTCGTCAGCAATGAGTTGTAAGCATATAAATATACCTGTAAGAATAGTGAATAATTATGTATGTCGACTAATGATAAAAATAAGTCAGGTCCACCTCTGGGTTATAAAAGTTCACTTCTATATTGTGTATAAATGGCGAAATCAGAAAAGAAAGTGGTAGGAAGAAATCGCTATTTGAAATTACAATATTCCTATAAGGTCTCACGTTAATTTAAATTTGAAACATCCGTCTGCAAAAATTATAATTTTCGAATTGCAATATGAAGAACTAATAATAATGACGTCAAAGATGTCTGATAAATTTCTCTTCGTTTTACAAAGAATCTTCCGACTGGAGACAGTTGTTCTGCCTACAGGCACGGCTGCTGAAGATAGGAAATTGATGTCAATTAAAATAACAGAGCCGAAGAACTACCTAATGGCTCTGGTCCTGGATCTTAGGACGTGACTAGGGTCCGCAACTCATCCTCAGCCTCTTACACAACCTCCCAGCGCCATTCGCATCCTTAGTTCTGCTGCTCATAATGATATCATTCTGTCTTGTTGCTGATTAATGGAGGAAGAATGACCAGGATAGCCTTCGGCTAAAAAACACAACAGGAATCATAATGCCAAATTGACACAGACAATAGAGGAAAGTGATATCAAGAATATACAAGTTCAGTATAATACAGTACAGCTCACCAAACGTGCAATGTAGATTGAATCGCGAATTCAATACTTAATTCATATTGATTGTCATACTCAAAAGGATTGCACTCTGAACCTGTCGGATTTAAACTGTAACTTTAATTAAACTGTACTTTAGTAAATTCTTAAATATAGAACATTTTTATAATTTTAGCAGACTAACGTATGTATTTATAACGTATTGTATTGTATGTTCATTCTTATATCTTATTAACGTATTGAATTATATTAATTCACTATTATTAATTATTATTAATTATTAACTATTAATTATGACAAATTATAATTATATAAGATTTTTATCATTGAAGGAAAGTTTATATTAATATGAGATTATTAGTAGGAACAAAAATTTTAATTTTCTACAGCACTAATTGCAGTATCAATACATCATGATCATATACTGTTAGTCACTAAAATAAAATTTATCAGAAAAGTTGAAGGATTTAAATATTTACTATGTGTCTGAGCGGTAAATAAGGACGGTACGAATTATTTTGTTTGATTTAATTAAGTAGGATTAAACAAAATATGGTTCATGAATTAACGACTGAATCCAAAATAATGCTATTCAGCAAAAGTATTCTTGGTCCCATCTCAGGAGATACAGCGTTGATAAACTGATAAAATATGATACAAGATAAACTCAGAAACTTTTTCAAATATAAACCTTCCGATAGTAATGCAATCCGATTCGCCTAATGAATACTATTGTACAATACAAAGTATAATAAAAAGAAAATATAAAAGAAAAGAAAATACAACAAAAGTCCAGTACATGAAAAAATAAGAAGACCGGAGTTACTGTAAGATTACTTACAGAATCATTTTTGTATTTATAAATAAATTAATAAACAGTATGCAGTTTTATATATATACTGAAAAATATATTATTTCACACATTTTTTCATGCTTCAACCATTGCAACTAATTATAAAACCTAATTCCTTTTTTATCCTAATTGCGAAATTCCTATACGGTTAGATGAATATAATTTGAATAGTTTCAATATCACTTTTCACTGAAAATAAAGAAAAAAATTTTTGAGATACAATACAAAAAAACTGATTTAAATATTAATGAAAGAAGGAAAGGGAAGAAAAATTAATACAAAAAAGAACTGAAAAGAAGAACGAAATTTAAAAAATCAAAGAAAATAACAGCCAGCCTCAATATCGTATCATTTGAGATATAAATTAAACAATTTTAAATAAACACGAAACATTCAATACACCACATACGGAAGATGGTGAGTATCATTGAGGCAGATGTTTCTATATTTTATTGACCTAATAATGAAAAGGTACTGAATTAGTTATTTTCAGTTTCATTTTGTTTTGTAGGCAACGGTTTAATTTATCAACAGGTTGTAATAATTAGAACAACGGGCGGGCAGAGAAAGTGATTCGCGATAAGACATGATAAGACATGCTTCCTCGTGAGCCCAGCATCAATCCTCAGCTCATAAACCAAGTAGAGCGAGAATGGGCTAACCCAAATACTATCTCCTCTAAACATGTGCCAACACATGACGTACCTCCGGGCAGGATCTCAAAGTAAATAGGATCGTTTGCGAAAGACGGTAGCAGCATTGCTACACCATCTTCTTTAATAGTCCAGCTATTTAGCTAATGAAATACAAGCTACTAATGGCTAAGATATATACAGCGTCCATTACACAAGGCGAGTTTGCTCGCTGCCAGTGAACTCGCACTCTTAATCACCTGTCCCATACCAAGACTGCATATCCATTGGTTTGATTCCTCACAAGTCTATTCACAATCTGATCTATCATATAATATAATATAATTTATAGAATAATTACTTTGAGACCATGTTCCCTACGAATAATACAGAAAACAAATTCATGTCGGCAAGAAAAAAATATACAGTTCATCGGAAATCAATTATTTATTTGAAAAGCCAATAAGTAGGTGCAACTAACATACATTTTCGTTTATTGAAACTCTCGTGTTTGGATAGGTAATTATTATATTTTGTTTTTTTTAATAATATTAAAAAGTATGTATTATTAATGAAGAACTCGGTTATTCCAATTACTATAGTTTAGACTATACCAGTGATCGTAAATCTTTTTTGTCTTGCGGTACACTGAAATTATTAAACGAAATTCACTGCATCCCTATACTATTATTACTTATTTATTTTTTGTTGATAAGTGAAATAATAAACCATAGACGTAAATAAAATAGAAACATAAACAACATAGAGTTGCAAAAAAAAAAATATATATATATATATATATATATATATTAATAATTGATTTAATTACTTACTTATTTAATTTATTTAAAAATTGCGCTGGACTAGATCAAAGTTTGAAAAAAAAATAATAAACGAAAGATTTTTATTTCAGCAATCATTAATTTTTTTTATTAAAACAGAAAAGAGTATTTTAGCCTGTCTCCTCCATCCTCAAATAAGCATAATCTTTGCATTTACCTCTGAACATTCCAGAAATAATACACACACACAAACGCGCGCGCGCGCGCGCACACACACGCACACACACACACATACAAGTAAAAGCGATGGTGGATATTAAAATATTACATAAAATCAAACTTACAGTGAGCTACCTTGGTTTGACAAGATTGTAACAGATATTTTTGGCTAAAATGAGATAATTGATGATTCTGACTCTCCTTTATCTAATGCACAAGAGAAACTAATTCTATCTGCAATATATAGAGAAATAGCCATTTCACTATTATTTAATTTAATTTTATTTATTTACTTTATAATTATTATATTAATAAAATATAATAATATAATTATAAATAATATGATATAAATTTTATATAATATAAAATATTTTATATAATTTTATATTTTATTTAATCAATAATTAATTATTAATTTAATTTAATTTTATATTTATTTTTTTATCATAATTATATAATAAAAAATATAATTATTATATTTTTAAAAACTACACTTTGACGTATTTTATATAAAATGAGAGGTATAGTGGTTTTTTATTAAACCAACTTCAAAAGTAAAGCCATGTAAAGAGTAATGAGGAGAAAATTTATAAATTGTATTGATAACGAAAAAGGTTTAAGCAGTTTAATTTTAAACTCGTTTTTCTTAAAATAAAAGTTAGAGCAATTAGAACCTTGCCAAACCAAGATAGCGATTAGCCATGAATAATGATTTTAAATTATTTAAAATTAATGTAGCTTTTACAGTTGCATTTTCCTAAAACATAGTCCCTCAACTAATTAATTTTATATTTATATATCATTGCGATTCAGTCATAACTATTATGAGATAAATCCAAAAATATTTACAACTTTAACAAAAACATTGTTTTTCAGGAATTTTTTGCATTTTACAAAATCTTATCCTGAAATTTAAATATGAAGCATCTAATATTTAATGTCACGTAAGAACAGTTTAAGTCTAAATATCGTAATTTTTATAATGTGGTTATATAATATTGGGCTGTTCCAATTCTCCAACAGGTTTCTGTACAGCCTCGCTCAACGGTCAGCATCATCCCGTAACATGTCCATATTTCGTGAAGTCCGTTTGACCGGCGCCCTCGGGAGGAAAGGTCTCAAATGAGACCGAAACACGGTTTCCTAATGGTACCCAAGACCGATCACAATCGTGACTCCCAATGACAAAACATTTAAATTGGAAGTGAAGAAACAGCGAGTGATATTCGGGTCCAACTTCGTGATTAGCCCAGTAATAATCTCAGATAATGGCGCTTCAGTGACATTTATCTTCGCATTGAATCATCCTATCTGTTCACTGTAGCACGATATTGGTTGTAAATAGTTTTATAAGAATTAAAAATGATAGTACATAATTGATTATTAGCATTTTAATTATGAAACTTACTAAAACCAGACATATTATAATTAAATGAAAAAATAATTGTGATCAACAATTTTATCATGGTTGTTCACTATATTAAATGGGATTCTTATAAATTTTGAAAGTAATAATTTTAAATTTAATTTATTGTTTTTAAATAATTAAATTTGTTAAGTACGCATTGAAAAATAGTTATTAGAATTATGTTTTTATAAATGCTATGCCATCAATAAGGAAAGAACTGGATGTGCAAAAAAAGAGAAGATAAGAAAATTCAGAACAATTAAATTAATAAAAAATACTGCTTTTAGAAGGAGGTGTAATAATATTTTGTAATCTAAAGTAGGTGAAACAAAATATAGAGTAAGAAAATAAAATAATGGCTATGTAAAAAAGTTTTTATTAATAAAAAAATGAGGGATGAAGTGGTTCTATCATCTCTTAATCTACACTGATTAATTTTATAAAATGAAAAAATTATGTATCAATTGTGGTTATTCGTGCCCGAGTAACTTTTAAACATACAGAATCTGGTAACAACGATATATTTCTTATTACTGATTTATGTGTATGTGAATATTTATAGTTTTAGTCACGAGATAGACAATAGAAATTGGACTTCAAAATTTTGAAGTTAGTGATTGAACTTTTTCGTGAACCATAGTGGTTCTTATCAGTATTCCTTTATCCGCTTCAGTCTAAACTTTTAATGGACAGGGAGAAATAAGACGCCATTAAACGGAGCGTCACGGAAAAATTACGTTTTTGAAACCGCATTCTGGAAAGTCATCGAACGAATTTAAAAAAAAAAAAGGGGCTCATTGTAACAATTTTAATTCAAATCGGTTGAATTTCAAAGAAGTTAGAGAAAAATGAGAAGGAAAAAAACAAAAAAAATTTTTTTTTATTATTTTGAAATTCGGCCTAAATAAATGGTTCTCAAATATTTTGTCTGACGGCACACTAGCTAGCACGGAGCTACGCTACAACCCACAAAACAAAAATATTACAAAAATCAGGTATTATTCCATATTTTGAATTTTAACTATCTCTGGCATTGATTTTTTTTTTTTTCAAACGAAGGATATTGAAAGTTGTACTCGTATAAAAAATGTGTTACAACCTCGACTTCGGATAGCGAAAATTTGTTTTTTTCTTTTGAATTTGAAGATGTCGAAAGCGCACGTAAGAAAACTTTCCTTCCACATATGTTGAACAGTAGCCTCACGGATTTCCTGATTTAGATCTCATATAACCATATCATGAATTTCATGAAATCTCTAGCAAGCATATCAACGGTATATCAGAATTCTTACAAAGGACACATTTCTCTTGTGAGATATAACCGATATAAGGATATTCTTGGACTAGGACAAGTCAGGCGGCCAACGAAAAAAACAAACTGGAAGCGACTTGCAGGGGATTTCGTTAGCAATTACAAAAAAAAACATAGAAGGCAATCGACATTGTTGACCTATATGAATTTCATAACCCCTTCATCAAGTGGGACGGGATACTGCCGTTGTGTGACAGTGATAAGATCTCTGTAGAAAAGTCGCTGTTGAGAAAAAAAAATGTTTTGAATTATATGTGGGAAGGATCAGTTAATCCTATATTTTATCAATTTAAAGAGTACAGGGTTGAAGATATATACATGTATATTTATTATGTCTGTATATATATATATATATATATATATATATATATATATATATATATATATATATATATATAAATTGAAAGTAATAAACATACCTTAAAATACATAGGTCCTAAAAAATTAGCAATACATTATACAGACATAATAAATAATATACACATCTAATAATGATGCCCAATTCAACTCATAAACCATAAAAGTAAAAGTAAAAATAAGTCAGAGAATCTGTCGCGCCTTTCTGAACTCTATAGACAGAAACCAAAACATTCGAATGTTCCTTTCTTGCCCGCTCCACTGTACTCTAGAATCTCCTACCATCTAATATCAGTCATTCTTCTTCTCTCTCCTCATTCAAATTCCACCTTTTCCAACACCTCCTCACTTCCCAAAATGGAGCTTAATTTTAATTTTAATTTTAAGGAATTTTAATTTAAGGTTAAAATCTTGACCGGAAATAAATAATTTTATTTAATGTTTAAGTTTCAACTTTGGGAATCAATTCATTATTTTTATCAATTTTATAATCTCCAAGCATGAAATTTTAATTGAAGAAATATATTCGATTAGATCTGAGCAATTGTTTATAGTTGTCTTAACTCTGGGATTGTTCCATTATTTTTATATTTTTATTTTCTATGTATATTTTTATTTTTATTTTTTTGTTTTTTTGTGTCAGTACAATTATTTATTTTTTTACCAGAAGAATATATTTTTTTCGTTTTTTATTTATTGTTATTGAAATCATTGCATGTATTAATTGATTTTTATTAATGCAGTCTTTGGCCAGACATGTTTTCTGTTTTACTTGTACAAGCTTGTTATTCTTAAGGGCTTAGTTCCAGAATAAAGTTTATTTTTCTATTCTATTCTATTTATATTTCAGCTGCTAGAAGTACAACGTTCTGCATCATTTGAAACTGTCCATCTTGCATATCTAATTTATTTTTTTACTAAACTATATTTTCGAAGTCATTAATATCAATAAAACATAATGAGTCCTTATTATTTTTTCAATTTATTTTATTGATAATAAGTACTTGATACATGAAAGACATGATTAAGGGCTTGAATGTTTTCTATTTTATTTAAGATAAGCAAATATTCAGTCATGTCACTAGTAGTCATATGTAGGACAATAAAAATACAATTTTGGTGAGTAAAAAAGATATTAAAATGAGCTAGAATTCAATATGTAAAGGAAAACAACAAGAAAAAATACACCTACTGCATTAGTCGTAATTATGATGTACTTGACTACGAACCATGGAGAAAAAGATTATTTCTAGTGTAGTGATTGGGCTTAGAAAGGCCTCTTTTAATTCTCTTGGGGATGATCTAGGAGGTTTTTTAAGAAATGTGTAGTAGCATATTCTATAAAACTGCAATTAAATTTGTGAAAAATTTTTTGTGCCTCACCAATAATACTGCTGATGTCAAAAGTCAACAAGAAGTCATCAAAAGTCTTTTTTCTATTTAAAGAGATGTTGAGTAACATTTTTTCAATCTATAACACATTTATATTTATTTAAATATCGATTTGAAATAGGGCTCCGCAAGTATATAGCGTTGTATGCTTATTTTATCTCTTAAGCCATCTAAATACAAGGCGCTGCTCAGCAAAATTTATGAAGTCATGGACAGCTTTACTGCCCTTTCACGCATTAAAAAAGGACTAGGATCTTCCGGAGGATCATCAACGTCAGCGGCAAGCATAATCTACCGAGTCTTGTTGCCGGGCGTGACCCTTGAAGAGGCTAAGGGCTTAGCAGCCGATGAAGAGCACGATGCGCTGAGGAAGTGAGCGGAAAATATCCTACAGAGTGGGCTGTGACTCAGAAGGATGAGGGTGGTTATTAGAAGAGCCTCGAGGGATCAATCGCAGGGAGTCGAGCCTCGGTTCCCTGCTAGGTGCAAGTGAAAGGGAGTGTTCCGCTAAGAGGGACAAGGCAGTGGTAATTGAACTTTTGATGAATGTACCCAACGATATTAAGGAGTACTAGGAGATCCAAATTAGGTATAGTCAACTCCAAAAAAATAGTTCGTCCTTCCCACCTTCCTTCCAC
This sequence comes from Rhaphigaster nebulosa, assembly GCA_948150685.1. Classification (NCBI taxonomy): domain Eukaryota; kingdom Metazoa; phylum Arthropoda; class Insecta; order Hemiptera; family Pentatomidae; genus Rhaphigaster; species Rhaphigaster nebulosa. The sequence continues at coordinate 129,796,570 of OX411309.1, forward strand.
ATTTTAACATTACAAAATATCAGACAAACCACGGCATATTGTGGAAATTAATATTATATTAATAAGTACAATAAAACTTAGTTTAGACGTACTATAGGCACAGTAACTATATTTTTTTAGTCATACCTCGGGACACGTTATTTATTCACAGGAAGGGGGAGGGGGTATGATAAGTAATTTTATAGATAAGGGGGTACATATTTATGTAATAGAAAGGTACTTCTTTTATGGTTTCGCATAAAGTTTCATTGATTTCTGAGAGGTCATAGTTGCAGTATCGCATTTTGTATTAATATCTAAAAATAAAGCTAAATTATCCACTTTCGAGATAACCACGGGTCCACACCACTATGAACTATAAGTAATTACAGTCTTGTTGATAAACATTACGTAAAATTATTGGTTATTTTATAAAATATTCCGTGAGGGCATGATCCCATTTTAAAAAGATAACTCAAGAGGAAAATCAGTAAAAACCAATCATATGTTTAAAGTACATATTTATGTTTTCATTTAAACCAAATCTGCTGTTAATATTAATCCCATAAAACTGTAAGCACGTTCACATATAAATTGATTTTAACTTAATTTAATACATTAAGAAAACTATACTATGACTATTTTTTTCGGAAATGAATTGATTCGGTTTAAATTCCGGACAGAAATGAGTATATTCAGGACTTTCTCAGGACATTTTGGACGTATGGTCACCGTGACCAAAATTGCATTGGACTCATAGTTTCCTAAACATGAGTGACTTGTATAAAAGAAAATATCGAGTAATTAGGATACATCCTCTAGATTAGGTATTGGGGGAAGTGAAATCTCAACACGCCCGGCGCTGGGGTAGCTGACTATTCAATACTTTGGACGTTTCATCGTCATAAGATGAGGGGGTTAGAAGCCAAGGGGACAAGGTAAATTGCATTAATTAACTCTAGATATTACTTACTTACTCTAGAAATTACTTAGTAGCAAAGAGATCAAAGAATAAAATAATTTTTAAATTTCAAAATTTATTACAGTAGACCTGATTCAAAGTAGGGCCTTATAAATAAAAATTATTCTCAGAAAGTTTTATATTTAAATGTAAAGTATAGGTCAGATACATTAACACATAGTACTTAAATGCAAGTGCACTTAAATAAGACCGAGACTTAAAAATATAGTTAACGATCTCAGATAATATATATATATGCATTTTACGTTACTAGAAATTTTCTAGCGCAGAAAACTCCAAAAAATTAGTAGGAGCGAAAAATCACTTAATAATCGGTGATGAAGATTAAGATAAGATAATTTCAGGAAGACCTGTTTGCTATCGATGCTATATATCAATCTATACTGTGTGCTTCATTCATGTGGTATTTTTTGATTTTATAATTACTTTTTATTGAGTAATGTTGCATTCTGTCTCAATAGAGGACAATAGTAGTAATAATTAAAGAGATCATTCACGTCATATTTACAGAAAATTCAACAAATAAAATACTAACTAAGAAGAATGATAAAGATTAAAAACTAAAAATGAGAAAAATATATAAGAAAAATAAGAAGAAAAATAAATCATGTAGGTATTAAATGAAAATGTAGAATAAGTATAGGCCATACCAGAGGTTCTGCATATTAAGAATAAAATACCTTCAGCTCGAAAAGTATAACACATCCTCAAAGCAAAGGAATAGGCCAGGAAATGGGCGGCGATTCCTGGATAAGGCTGAAGATGTTACCATGATGATCTTCATGTCCGATCTCCTGCAATTCTCATTCAGCGCAGCACACGCACACCAGCTGGACGATAACGAATTTCCGAGATACATTTATTTATTTAAATCTACAAGTTTCAGGAAGATATTCCGCACAGCATCATATTTTACGACTTTCTAAAGCACCGTAGAGGGCATGCTTAATGTATAAGGTTTTCGTGTTAAGTATGAGATTAATTTCCCTCTGACACTGAGAATTTATCTCGGGCTCGGTAAGCGAGGAAATCTTAATAGAATAAATCTATCCAATAATTATCCCCCGGGCACCGGCCCTTTACGCAATGCAAATTCGACCTTTCCATGAATTATTAAAATGCACTTATGCAGGTGCATGTAAATCCGCGGCTCTGATAGGCAATATCTTGACAAAAGATAAGCAAAAAATGATTAAATTATATAGTGTAATGGATGATAATTCACGCCAATAAATTCAATATTATCGATAGAGAATTTAAATTACTACTGAATTATGTATACTACAAGTGATCTACATACAATTTTCTTCTAAAAAAAAAAAAAAAAAATTGTCTTTCTTTTTTTAAAAGTTTGTTTTGTGTTTTCTACCGTTGAGCAAAATTTGTCAACACCCCAGCGATATATATTATTCACAGTGGGGTGAAATCGCTATAAATTTGTAAATATGTTTTAATGATAATAACTAGTAAAAAATTCATTAAAAAAAACAACTTAATGAAATAAATGAGTTAATGAAGTAAAATTTTTATATTTTAAAAGTGAAATTTCGGATAAAGAAAAATGTTTCTTTATTCCTGCCTAACGGTTTCCAGTTATGAAATACTCAGTGGTATTAACAAATTTTTATTGTTATAATCTCTGTTTCGGTCCTTACCAAACAATGGATCATTATTTTTATTTATTTTTTCATAACGGTAACAATTAGTTTTACAAAAATTTGATAATTTAATTAATTAAAATTGCCAAAGTTTTGTACCACAAATTTTTATTTAATAACTGGAGACCGTTAGGCAACTATAAAGAAAACAAAAATTATCCATATACAAATGAAATGTCTAAAAAATAATTTTTTTATAAATAATATTTTCCTATCATATAATATATACCAGAAAAAAATAATAGGATTTAGTGAAGTGAGAAATCTGCTTCCATATCGTTTTTTAGATGAATTTTACAACTAGATAACAACAATTCAGCGTTTCGAGAAAACTAGATATTTGAACTTTCCTGGATATAGAATGAAATTTTTTTCCTGATCAGCTTATCAATTTTTTTAAAAGTATAAACCTGTGAATCGTCTGCAATAGTTACATAGTCGTAGTAGATATTCTGTTGGTCTAAACTTATCAAACTTTTCTATTCAAATTACCTCTCTCCCTCTCCCCCCCTCTCCCCCCCGATTAGCAAAATTGTAGTTAATTTAACGTAATTGTATAAATCACCCCACAATATATTTGCCGATGCATTGATTATAATTTTAATAAAAGTTAAACATACACTTATGCGATTTTTTTAATTTGTACTTTCCGTTAAACGTGACCTCGTCAAGTGAAAAAAGATTTGTTAGTCGTATTGGCGTCGAATAACTTCTTTTTTTTTCTAAACTCCCTTTTTCTCTTATTTTGTTATGCTTCTTATAATGATCATTACTTCTTCATCATATCACATTCAACATTAAAAAAACTATGTCAACATTCCAAAGTAACTTAAAACTTAGTTTAAAGTAACTTAAGGTTACAAAATTTTTTTTTTTACAAAAGATTTAAGTTTACCTACTTATTTGAATTGTCTAAATTTCGTTATTATCTGTTATTTTTTATTAAACGTTTATTTATAAGCATAGTATCATATCACCACGGATTGTCAGCTGAAAATTACAATTCTTACTTGAAAAATAACATTAATTTTGTATTAGATCCAAAAAAATTTGATAAATACTGCTTTCTTATTCTGACTAAAGTGGTTGGAAACTTTTATATAATACACCCTGTCTAACCTAATTAAAGTACGTAAAAGCGTTAAACAAACAAATATACATATACACTTACATACTTAGACAATGCAGATGATATAACAACATATTATGTAAAGAATTATATTTATCAACGAATTTCTTCAGGTTGCATAATGGTAGGAAGATTTTGGGAGGATTTGCGATATGGTCTTCGTATTCGTATATTCCATATTTTTTGGTAGCGATACTTATTTGGTAGACCTTTTCTATGTCAAAGATCAACAGATTTATTTTTTTTGGACAATGAGAAACTTAAGACATTACACCATAGAACAATCAACATTAAGAAATAAATTAATCCAAATCTACAATAATAAGTTTAGACCCACGATCAGCAACGACAACGAGCGATAATCCACCAGGAAGTCGTAGAGGAGATAGAGCAGGTGTACAGGAGCGTAGGCGTGCAGACGGAAAAACGTTCGCGGCTGAATCATTCAGTGACGCCGTTCTTCAGTTTCCATTCAAAGGACCATTCATAATCTTGAAGGCATTGGCCTTCTGGATTCTACATCAGACTATAAATCAGGTTACGTATAATTAATCAAAAAATTGTAATTCTATATTTCTGATAACTAAGACCCTTTAAATATTTCATACAGATAACGAATGAACGATGGTAATAGAAAAATTAGTTATGAGAAGCATACAACTGAAATGTTGAATTAAGTGGATTACCCAGTGGATACCTATTTATTACCAGCACTGATGTCATTGCACTGTAACGAAATATACTCAAGTAGTTTTATCGAATACAAATATATGGGGCATTATACATAACAATAAGATTTCAGCTTACTGAACTTGAAGTTCTAATATTACTAGCCAGATGCTTTTCTAATCGAGTAACCGAAACATATATTGAATCCGTTAATGGATGGTTCATTTTCAAAATGTATGCAACATAACTTTTATATGTCACTTTGGAGATGATTTTAAATTCTACAGACAAAGGAAAAATAATAATAACAAATTGGTTCTGGATATTTAATTTCCAACATTCAAGCTAAGCAGTAAAAAATATATACATCGTGTATGTTTTTTTTTACTTCCTTGTACGAAGTAAAGAAAGTATTGTAATCGCGAAAATTTTCGATTTTCAGATTTCGACGGAAATATCCATTTTGACCATCCCTGAATCCATTTTGACTAGTTTCGTCGTGGCGTCTGCACGTACATACGTTCGTACGTTCGGTACTTAGGATTGTTGTAAAATCTAGTTGTGAACCTCCCTTTTTGGACACTGCTTAATCACCGGAAGTGGTACTCTACTTGAAGGTCATAATTGATTTCCATCAAAAATTATATTAAAATACTTTGCAAGACTTCTCACATTTGGTATTTATAACTTATGTATTGATTTAAATAACATACTAGATTTTGGTCTATATTGGAAAACCGGAAGCGGTGCTTTACTTGAAGGTGATATTAGACTTTCTTCAAAAATTATATTAAAATATAATGTAAAACATCTCAAATTTGATAAATAGGACATTTATAGGTATTGATGCGAATGTATTTATTATATTTTGGTCAAAATTGGTGAGCTGAAAACGGTACTTTACTTGAAGGTCATAATAATAAGCTTACATCAAAAATGATGTTTAAATTAAATACATAAATCATATGTTTTGGTAATAAAGGTTACAAACGCAATTTGGTTTCTAATCAAATTAAACATTTTTATTACTTGTTTAAGTGTTAAAATTTAGTGTAAAATACTGGTTTTCCTCCCTATTTGTGTGTGTGTGTGTGTGTTTGTGTGTCAATAGATGGATGTCGGGACGCCGAGTGTTGTTTTTGAGATACTGCGATCTTCGGAAACTAGTAACCAAATTTAGGATCACTTTTTGAGCCACCGATTTATAGTTTAATAGGCGTACAGGGAAGTCATGTGTTGTCCACATCAGATATTTTCACTCTGTTAGGTGTGTAGGGAATGAATGGAAACTCAGAGCTCTTATTGTCCTTGAGTGCGGCAGATTTTATTTTAACGTTATTCAATAAAGAAAAGCTTCTGAATTCAAACACTACAATGTATAGATAAATTCCAAGTTCTTAACATAAATGGTATTGGTATTGGTTTCAAATTTTAGTAATCCTTTGAGTAAAATGTTTTACAATATTTTTTTATAGTTTGAAGAGGGTTCTCTAATCTCCCATCGTTTTGGATTTTCAAATTAGTGGGGGATGGCACACCATACTCCTCCCATGGTGACATCCCTTGCTGGAGCTTCCTGCGCCAAGTGGTAAATCCGGCCACTGTAAAATTTATCTTGTAATAAATCGGCGAGTTCCGTTAGAAAGTAGGGGTCTCCGACCTATTTTTCTCCAAGTAGCCGCTCATCGAAGCCGCCGCACGGCAGTCCAGAACACGTAGCAAGACCTCAAATAGCAGATATTTAAATAACAGCTAGAAAGGGACTATCATGTTACCGGGGGCGTTTGCGGTCAATCAGCTTCACCGCACACGGCACCGTTCGATGACGTTTCTTATGACCACTTCGTGTCCAGCCAGCTCCTCTTGGCAAAACACAGTGATAGAACATCCCAAAATAAACAATTTATCGTGCTGTGGAAGGATAATTGAACTGAATTGAAAAAGATAACTATCTAGTTTTATATCTTAATTATAATTAATTAGCTAACAGATAAGACTGGCCTGCCGAAAAAACGCACTTAAGCATAAGACGAAGAATATGAGAATATAACAAGAATGTAAAAAGCATATGACTTCTGACACTTTTACTTAAGTAAGCCAGTAACAAATAGCATTACACCGTATTTTTAAGGTATAAATTATTATTAAGGTATAATAAGAAAGAGTATATACCGAAAGAAGCAGTAAATAAGAGATACACATAAAACGGATTAAACAAAAATGTAAGTAGAGCTTAATTCCATGAGCAGATTAAATGCAAACCAACTAAATCCTAATCATCAAAATATTATTAGAGATCTTAGCGTTCTTTCAGACCCCTTTCAAGAAGTAACATCTTCGAAAAAATCCTAACAAGAAACGTAATTATTACGTAATTTAAAGTGTCAGTGGAAATCCGAAAATCCATTAGCATATGTTAATCTCAAATCCCGTTCTCGGATTTGAAGATTGCCTTCGGTTGAAACAGATATATTATATACGTGTTTTGTTTTTCAAGCCCTGTCACTTCTTAGACAATTTAATATAATTAGTGTAAATTAAATCATCTACCTTGAGAAAGAAGTTGCAATAGAGACATACTATGTTCCCTTTGCAACCAAAGTGCCATCTAGATAAGACGTTTCCAACTTAGGAAGATATCTTGTTATGGAAGCAGGACATCCCGCGATAGTCAACCGGGGCAAAGCTGCATAACATCTCTGCTGCCTAGCAATGGCTTCTATGAATTCTCATGCACCACATAAGTGGTGTTTCAGCATGGGGACCGAAAAGGTAATGATTAAATCCTGAGAATAAATATACGCGTTGCATTTTGTCTAGATAAGTTCATAAAGGTATTACATTATAAGAAATTTTTTTGGAGTGTACTAAATGATAATAATGATATTACAAATCCATAGCAGGTGTGTTGTGAAGGTTAGGAAGAAGGTTATAATCGAACAGCTGGCCTGAGCAGAGAAGTCATGTCAAATGGATTTGTCACTGCTCCAATTATTTTTTAAAAAAATTACTTCATCTTTATATTTATTTTAAACCCATTTTTCATCTGAATTTGAATTTAACTGTTAAAAATACATTTGATACCTTCCGTTGGTTGTGCTGTGTTATGCTGTTGCTATTGTGTAGATTCTTTTTGACTGTTTTTTTACAGCTCAAGAATTGGTTTTGTAATTTAAGACCTGCCATTTGTTTCACAATTTTGTATTGATGAAGGAAATAAATAGTATGAAGATTGAATACGCCTTTTTTCCTTACTTGTCTTATATGTTTAAAATATGAAACAGTCATTTTAACCGAAAGGGATCATCGTTTCTTCTGTCAGACCACGTTGATGTGACTTTGTAGAGCATCAACACTGTAACTAGTAGCCTTTAAAATTTGGTCCTTATAGGTATTTATGCTAGTATTGGCATAGGAGAGAGGGAAGTCCAGTAAGTGAGCCTATAATATTATTTATTTATTTGCAACTCATTATAAATAAATAATGTATATATGTAAATGCATTTACCCATAGAGGGCCATAAGCATACCATATGGATTTTTTTTTTAATTTGGATGCACTATTTACACTTATAATACATGTATAAATTACACTTTTTAACACAACGGCTTCTTACTTATGTAATATTATGGCCCTATAATATTGATATACGAATGCTAAAGCGATCTTTCATTATTTCACAATTTGTCAGCTCTTCTTTCCCACTTAATATCTTGTATCTATAATACTTAAATCCAAATCTTAAATCCAGTTCTCCAATGTCCTGAATGTGACCTCTGCTCGCAGCGGACATTTAAGTAGCTTTGCCTTGGAATACCTTCGGGTAATGTAAGGACTAGTTCATATATATTGTATACATATTGTTCATTTATGTATGTGAAATAGATTTTATATAAACGGAGGATAAGAAAAAAAAAATAAATAAATCCAGGTCTCACAAATAGTAGTTACTCTTCCTTTTTTAAGATATAACTTTTAAACTATTTAATATTCGATGGATCAGAAAAAAAAGAAAAACAAAAGTCTGAAAATGAATAAATGCACCATAAAGTAGTTTAAATATTCGTAGAAAGAGAAGTTTCCATGGTATTCGCTAAAGTAATGGTGATTTTTCATTTTTAGGTACAATTGTTTTTTTGAAAAACTTTATCTCGAGAACTGATAAAATTATACTCAAATTTTAGCAAATTTATTTTACTTTAAAAAAGGGATTCATAATGTTTTCAAAATATTGAATACTGAATAAAAAATGAGCCAAAACATTAGTGTTTTTCTTCATTAAAAAAGTGAACTTCCGATTATTGAAATATTTCAATATTTATTTTTCAAAGACAATTACTGTACCTGTTATATGGAATATGTAAAAATCAAATGTTTTTTGAGAGAAAAGCGGAATTGATGTATTTAAACTCGATTAAAAAAACAAAAAACGATTGGTATTCATCCTTTGTAATTCTTTCACTAGGTATAAAACAAAATGCACTTATTTCATCAGCCTGTGACTAGACATCTTTTCTCATGATGACAGCAGCAGTCCACAAGAGTCTCGCCTGCTCTTTTTTATCAACCTGACATCTCAAAGAATCCAGCGAAAAACGAATAGTGTTGATAACATTGAGAAATTCGACAATTAAATGACCCTTTTTTTTTTTTATTTCGTCTAAATTTTGCACAACTTTGGTGGACCTCAGCGCCAGAGGTAGTAGTGGTCATGGAATAAAACTATAGGTATCAAAGTTGTAGTAAATTTTATTCTCTACAAGTTTTATACCATAGGTTTTTCTCAAAAATATATGATCACAAAGATATGAGCGAAAAATAAAAAAATCTCGAATTTGTTTAGGTTGATTGCCCACCACGGCGCGCGGACAGGAAGGCTGAGGTCGAAAACATGGATTTTTATCTATAGACTTGATATATAAAATATATCAAAAAATAAGTAATAAATGACCATTCCCACGGTAGTCCCAAATTATCTTCCTCAATCAACTTGAAAATACCATACAATAAGATACGAATAGCAGGAAATAAAAGTGAACCCTCACAAGCCAGAATCTGACCTATTCCAGATATTGCTCCTATAAACACTTAGAAATCACATAAAATTATTTATAACGATTATAATAGGTCCCATGAAAAGCCTAAGGGGCAAACTTCAAGAGTTGATTCTGAATCTTATGGCATCTGACTGATTTTAACTTATGTAAATAATATTTAATTGTTCACTGACAAGATGTGAATTATTATTAGAATTAGAATTCTATTATATTCCTAATTACAGCTTGGAATAAAAATTACATTACAAAGAGTATACCATTCCCACGAATTTGAAAGTCTAACAAGTGAAGCAGCCTTGCTATATTTGATCAAGACAGAAGATATTAATCTGCATTCAACAAAGCAAAAGGAAAAAATTATCTTCTTCTTAGACGCGAGTCCAATCCATTTAGGACACTAACGAACCACTTGAAGCACTGTAAAAGAACCTGCAGCACAGTTCAATAGAGGGTCATTGAATACAATATTAATAGCTGTTGAAAAGTGAATTATTGATAATGCTCGGCCATGGACTACTTTTTTTCTTTGCTTTCTGTTTCGAAGCAATTGTTCGGCTTTTGTTGAGTTGAGACCGATTTTTCATCGAGTGATTCATTGAAGTGGGCATGAAACCCCAAACTGTAGAATGTTCACAGTTTCAAACGTAAGAAATTACATCTTTAATATTCGTAAAAAATGAGATAGCCTTTTTAATATAGTTGTTTGAATAAAATAAAACAAGTTTTCAGCTTAAATTTTAGATAGTTAAAAATAAAGTAAGCATTCAAATAAGTAATTAAATTAATTGTTGGTGAAATCATAATAAAAAGAAAACTGAATTATAATTAAAGGATTTTTATTATTTTCCGATAAAATATGCAGTTGTTTTTATTACTTTTTTATTGCAGACGTTTCGGCCCAAATATCTGGACTATCCTTCAGAGCTAAAATAGATCAGATAGGTCCGTACAAAATAATGCAAACAAAGTAGAATTGGCAGAAAAAGGTAAAAATATAAGAAATAAGATTAAAAATATGATTAAAATAAATAATAGAAAGAATGGAATCACCAGAGAAAGTAAATGCCTTTATAATTATGTATATAGGATAAAAAATGAAAAATTATATAAATCAAAATGAGGATTCTATAACAATGGAAAAGAATAAAATGATAAAACAAGTATCTGTATAGCTAGGATATAGATAAAGTAAATTCAATTGAAAATAAAAATAATACATGAATTTCTAAGAAAATACATCTCACCAGAGAATATTTGATAATATATATCGCGGAAAATAATTGTGAGGGCAAACCAATAGGAAAAGTGTAAAGAAGGAGGAGGCGGGAATAACGGTTTTTAGACACCATTAAATGGAAAAGAAAAAATAAAGAAAAGAATTAAAAGAAATAACAGATAATATAAATACATGTTCTGAAATAACTAAATAATAATAAGTAGTGAAAATAAGATAATTAAAGGAACCTTATAGAATATCTTATCTGTACAATAAATAAGTAACACCGTGACTACATAATAAATAACACACTTTAAATATATAATTAAGATAATAAGAAATGTGATTAAATGTGCAGTTTAAATGCGCAGGGCGGAAACATCGGCTTGTAATAAAATTTAACTTATTGTACTGTTTTTAAAAAACCACTGATTGATTTATAGATAATTTAAAACCCTAATAAATTTTATTTTAACTTCCAATTCAGTAAGAAAACTAAAAATATCATCGCATTGAGTAAGATTTATAGTATTTTTTTTTTTTAATAATTATATTTTCTTGAGAGCATTTATATTTTTATTGGTTTCCTCAGTACTAAAACTCTTTTGAATGGAGTATAGTATCCATTTTTTGTTTTCCTACCGCTACTAAGTAAGGAAAGTATTCAATTGGGGTCAAAATTTCAATGAGCAGTATTCAACGGATCTATGAGTTTACGAGCCCTTGAGTCCAAAAAAAGCATTTTCGACCAGCGGACTGTCTGTGTGTGTGTTTCTGTCTGTGCCACGGTTACCTCCTAAACAGGTAGACCGATTTTGTTACTTTGTTTTTCGTTCTGTAGAGTTTTTGCTCCCGATGCCTATGAACCAAAACGGGTATCCTGTTCACAATAGCGATACACAATTTTTGTATTGGACTTAGCTCCTAAAACGGTAAGGAAAGTCGTGGGGGTGGGCACACCAGATATCTTTTTTTTTTAATTTTAGTGTATATTATCTGCTTTCTCATACTCAAAATAATAATATTACGAAATCTTGTGTTTAAATAATTATCTGATTTGAAAAGCATACATAAAGGCTCTACAAAGTTCTACGGTTGAACGAGTAATCGCAAATGCACCCTTTCGAACGGACCAGTCCTGAATTCCAAAACAAACAACTTCCAAGCGATGGTTATCCTATTAGCTCGTCAGTGGATAGTTTCAGAAATAGCTGAAAATCGATCTAAGCCACAGACATGTTTGGGAGCAAACATTCCTGAAGAGTTCGTTGAGTAATAGGTTAAAAGGTAACCGGAGTTCTAAACCAAAGCTCTAATTGAAACCAATTTCCAAATCAATTATCCCTCTTTCAGTAGCAGAGCATAACCTAATGGATCTGTTTATTTCCACTTAGTATAAACGCCTGAAATTACAGTTCCTTAATATTCTTTGCATCGTTACCAAGATGGGTCAAGCCCAATCAGATTCTTATCGCTTTCTAAGGGTCAAAAAATACAACAAACATCGTTTATAACATATCCAGTAGAATCCAAATAATTCCTTTTTTTCGAGGGTCCGAGGGTTTATGTATGAATTATCGAGATGTTCAAACGGTCAAGATTGCTAATAACCGGGAATAAAAATTATGAAAAAATATATGATTTTATGTGGCGTTAAGGAATATGGCTATTGATTTATATGGCTCTTAAGAATCAATTATTTCTCTCAACTCGTTTCCGACTCACAATTTTCCGACTCACAAACATTTCCCACTGATTTTTAAATTTTAATCCGTCATTATTTTACTTTGCTATCAGAAGTCTAGGATGCGAATTTCACCTCGCACTTCAAAATGGATGTTAGGTCGATGAAGGAACGTTTAGATACACCAGTTTATTAGTCAACAACGGCTACAGCATCAATAATTTATTTTGTTTACATAAAGAAAAAACACTACTTAAACCTTGAGAAGCATGTTCAAACCCGAACTCAAGCAAATATCGCAATTGACGAAAAGAAAGGACTTGAAATGATTCCATCTCGCTCTCCTACCACTCTTTAAAACATTACGACTTAACGAGAGTTTGTATTTGGAAATACGAATTATGACAAGACGTTTTCAATGACACAGGAAGATATATAGATTATCGAAGCGTGGTACGAAATACCGGAATTCCACTTTATTATTAATTATCTAGAAAAATGAAACGATGTTCAAAACCAAAATATAATCAAAAGAATTACAAAAAAGAAATGAATTCTCACTGTTGAATAACTTCGGCTTCAATACACTCATTTTCTTTTACATTAAGTACTTACAATATACTCAGAACTTGAGTTCATACCAAACCTTATTTTTCATACAAATCTTCAAGAAAAATAAATGGCTTATATATTTTTTTTTATCTTGAATTAGCTCTACTTCACTGAACCTCCTTGTAAATAGTTAAATATTGATAAATTTATCACTATTTTGATAGTATCAAGTATTCCTAAAATTAAATAATGTAGCAGAGAAAAGCAAATAATATAAATCTACCAACATTTTGATCCTATTAAACTAAGATGAGTGGTACATATTTCATAAAATGCTAAATATTATATTTTAGTGAAATTGTTAAATATGTAGTAAATTATTACGAAAAAAAAAAAACTTACGGAGGTTGGAAGAAGCGGGGTTCACCTGTAAAACAACAAAAAATAAATATAGAAATATATTATATACTAAACACTAAAATTTATTTATTCACTGTCGTAATTCTGATTAGAACATTGCATGATAAAATAAAATAATCCCGAAATAAGAGTCTTTAAAGAGAAGAATGTAGGATCATAAGTTAAATTATAAATTTCGAATGAAACTAACATTTAGAACAGTTTTTTAAGACGAAAAAAATAATTTTGTACATCCAAAAATATTTCTATTCAGAAGTACTTATTCCAAAAACATCTTTATGATTTCGGCGTATGGGCCACTTCAGTTACTATTATTCTAGTCGCTAGATCAGAAACATTTTCTCAACAACAGATCTTCATTATTATGTGAAGACTGAAAATAAAGTATTTGTCCAGTCTTACTGAGAATTTCCAACCAACCTGCTCAGAGCAATAAGCTCGAGTGACCTCTCGTGAGAGAGAGGTGACGCGATCTTACAGTTCACTGCTGGTGTACATTTATTTAGTTTCACGATGAATCTAAATTTAAAATATACTAATACTTAAATTTTCAATACGTGAATGCCTATTCGAACTCTGAAAAGTATCATAAAATCACTTCAGCAGCCATGGGCATGTCATGGGAGCAACCATCGACTTATTGTCGGTTCCCTCGTCCCACTTCCCAAAGGGGTAACTATGTTCGTTACGTCAAGTGCGATAGCTCTTGTGTGCCTGGGATTTTTTACTTTTGCAACGAATCCTTGAAGGGATCTTTGAGATTTTCTCAAGATACTAAGTCTTTTAACGGATTCCTTAGGATTCTTGAGAAGGTTTGTAATGTTTAAATTTTGTAAAATATGTGACCTCCTGACATCAGCTGAATTGGGTTGGTCATCATTCTGTTCACCATTGAAGGTCATAGGAGTTACTCTTGCGGTTTCCAGCATATTCTAGGTAAAGTGGATAGTCAAGATTCAGTCTTTGCCCGGCAGAAAAAAAAAGTCAACTATGGATGCCCGAATCGAACCATTACCCACTTCTAACACGCTTCAAAATACAAATAAATGCGAAATATAAATGAATTAGGCTGGCTGTATGAGCTATGAATCGAGTCTGTCAACAATTGTCTTCTTTGTTGTAACAGTTTATCAGTTATAATTTTTTGTATTGAGTTGTGGACCATGTTCTAGACAATTATCTTTGCTATACAAGTTGTTCTTTAAAAGAATAAAAACAAAAAAGAAATACTGCGAAGCGATTCAAGCCTAGTAGGCAAATAAACGATTGGCCATTATAGTCCCGACTTGCTATTGTGTGAACGTGCGACAAGCACGCAGCATATGTACACAGCACGTCTCGATCTTATCCTCTTCTAGGTTGCATTATGTTTAGCCCTGCTTAGGATGAATTTTTTTTTTTTTTTTTTTTTTTTAAATATAACATTATTTAATTATTAAATATTTATTTTCAATATCAAATCCTCTTAATTTGGAGATACACAAAAGCTTTCGATCTTTCTCTTATAATGCAACCCTTCATAGCTGGAGTTTTTCTTTAAATTTAAGCAAATAATCTTCCGGAGGATTCTTTCGACTCCAGAGTTGAATTTTTAAATCTCGTATAATTTTCAAAGTGTTTTTTTTATTGCAGGTATTTAATGAAAAGTAGACCATCGTCCGATTGGGTAGCTGTGATGCATTATATTATTTCATAGAAAACGACTTAATGTTAGCTTAGTTGACTAAAAATCTTCCTTTTTCGTTTTGAAACAGTGTTTTTCAAGTTAATTAGTCACCCCTCTCTCATGAGTGTTCACTCGAAACTGAATGGGTTTGGAAATTCCAAGGAAGACTGGACAAAAACATTATCTCCAGCAATATTCTCTTCAGTCTTCACATAATAGTAAAGATCTGATGTTGAAAAAATGCTTTTGCACTATCAATTAAAACAATAATAACTCAAGTGGCTAATACGCCGAAATAATAAAGATGTTTTCGAATAAGTACTTCTACCGCACCCATACCAGTTAATATGACATACTAACTGAAACGATAGATTTTTGAGTGTGCAACATTATTTTTTCATATTGAAAAAAATAGTTCTGTCAGTTTCTAACAGTTCTAGTTCATTTAGGGATTTTTATTTTATTTTGCATCCATCTATTTCAAGGTTGTCAAACAGGTGGTCCGCGGGCCGCATATGGTCCCCGAGGTAATTTTTTGTGGCCCATCATGTACTGAAATAAGGTGGAAAAAGACAATTGTTAAGAAATTTTCTCGATCATTATCCTAAAGTCACTAAATTACAAAATATGTTTTAATAGCTTATCCATATTCCTGAATCCTCAATTTAAAATATCATTTGTTGAAGAGTAGAAAATTAATTAATTACAATTAAATTAATTAATTAGAAACATCATAGGGCTTTTAACTGTTTTGCGCATTAATACATGCAATTAGTAATTTTATAAGCAGCCCAGTGAGCGACATTCTACACCAGAATTTCTAGTTTTAGAGCAAATTAAAAATAAATAGGTATAATTGTTGGTAAAGTAAAGATTGTTGTTTATTAGTCGCGGCAACTAATTTTTGTTAGGAACGTTGCAGATAGTTTATTAAACAGTGAACAGGAGAAATGTTAGATTTTTAATATGTTTATTTAATATATATATATATTAATCATAATAAATTACAATTTAAAGAAACAAGATATCAAAAATATATTGGTTACAGTATAACGCAATGTATTCGTCCATATTTACTACTAAATTGAGGTTTCTCTAGTTGGCGTAAATAACAAATGTAATCTAAAACAATAATGATATTATTAAAAGTTTCTTAGTTCATTGCAAAAGAAGAATTATGTACAGCAAAAAGAAATTCTTTTAATTTCTTTATAATTAAAAATATTCTGATAATTAAAAATTAACAGGTGAATTTAAATTTAGTTATAACTCCCTGTTTATTTATCCATGATAATATAAATATTTGTGAAAATAGCTTACACGAAACATGAATAAAAACTCTTTTATAATGCATAAAATGTATAAATGAACAGCTAAATGTACAGCTAAAAGAAATTCTGAAAATTAAAAATTTACAGGTGAATTTAAATTTAGTTATAACTCCCTGTTTATTTATTCATGATAATATAAATATTTGTGAAAATTGCTTACACGAAACATGAATAAAAACTTCTTAATATTAATAACGAAAGGAACAGCAAATAATACGAAGTCATGAGCGACCTGACCGGACCTTTCTCCTTCCAGTGCAACATCATGACCAACCTTCATTGCACTTAAGCGCACTCTGTGCAATTTTAGACTAAATGTCAATACACCCTCTCTTCCAGTGCGATTCACAAGGGAACTCGATAGTAACTGTATTTCGATATCTTTATTACTAATAATACTGACTAATCAAACATTTAAAATCGTTACAAATTATTACACAATAGTTTATTATTTACACTTAGTAATATTTCCAAAATATCTATTACGTCCAAGTAAAAAAAAAAAAAAAAAAGAAGCCGGAGAATTAGTCGACGAAGTTCATTACGCATATAGCTCAACTAATACTGGTCCGATTTAAATATTTTTTTGTTTCCATTTGTAGGGAATTTCATCAGCTTTTGTTACAATATTATAAAAAGAGATGTGGATAAGGAGAAATTTTCCTGAAAATTGATAACTTAAATATTGAATTACCCTTGTGAAAACACAGTTTTAGTTATAAAAATTTAGTCATAAAATAGTTAAAAAAACTATTTTAGGAGAAATTTATAACTAATTTCTAGAACATTTTTAATTCTTTAAAAATGAATACTATCATATATGATCAATTTATGCAAAATATACGCACATATGAGAGTGGAGATCCACTATTGAAAAATATGTTTTATTTTCAAAGATTTTGCGCTTGGAAATTTTTTTAATTACCTAAATTACCAACTAAATAAATTTTTACGTAGAATCCAGCGAAATTAGCTGATATTTCCAAGAAGAAAAAAGGACGAAGTCCGAAGAGTAGCGGACTAGGATCGGATTAAGGGTCCTGCGTAGGCAGGCAACATCCTGGAATAAGGTGCCTCCTCTCATGTCAGGATAAGCTTTTTTTTAACATGTTTTGTCCTTTTTATTTTCCTCTCGGGCGTTTTTTAAGGACCACGGGACAATAACTAAGTAGGACTGATCTCTGCGGCTACAGTGTCCTTTTCCAAGGCAAATCCTAACCTGTTTCAACGCTTTGGCAGTCTAAATGCCTAATAATTCGAATGTTATTACTCACAATGTATTTCACTGTTGTTTACATTTTTTTATTACTCAATTTTTCAAAATTCACTTTATAAAGTAATAATATTTTTATTTATTTTACCATTTATTACTTTACTTAGTGATTCAAATGATGTTAGCTGAAAATTTGTTATAACTAAATTCAAAGAGAAAATAAATAGCATTGCCTAAAACGAATATTTTTATTTTAAAAATTGTAGAAACAGTCTTATGAAGTGGGAGAAGCATATCACACCATATTGTACCCCATACTTTTATTATGTATTCCCATCCCTTAAAATTTAGAGAGAGTCTCATAGACTCTGTAGCCAATGTAAGGGTTAATCAATTAAGCTGCTTTATAAATTAATCGTTCATTAGAAATTAATAGCCGGACACATTTGTTCAAATAATGACCTCGAAAAAATATAACAATAATATTTCCCTCACTTGATGATTTTGAATAAAAAATTAATCATTCTATTATCAATCAGAAATTTTTTCATTTTTATTCAAAAACATGAATACCAAAATCGGTGCAAGGGATGGGCATTCTTTTAGTAAATTGACAATATAAAAACTGTTACTGACAGCGACTCATGTCATATTTTATTAAAAAAGTAAACAGATACAACAGATTCAATTATCATTTTTGAAAATTATCATTTTACAAAATTAGATGATAGAATTTCAGATCAACTCGATGGGTATAAAACGAAATCCGAATCGATTTTTTTCGAAATTTTCGAAACCAAAATGATGTTGGTGCTATCGACCTCAATATGTTCAAAAAACGGTACTAAAAATTTTAAAGTAATTTTTAGCATTTAAGTAGTTAAATTGCATTTTTAAAGTAATCTGGAAACATTGTATAAGCAAAATGCCTCAAGGTAAAATTAGGCAATATGTTTAAAAGCAATAAATCCAATTTCAAAACCTAACATGGACGGTCCACATTATAAAATTATATAGTGCGTAATATGATTTATTATTCGAATTAGCACACATGGTCACAAAAATATTGCAATCTTGATTCAATAATCTTATCATTTAATGTGATAATTCGATCGCCGTCTTTCACGATACATCATCACATGTCACAGACCTTTCACTGAGGTGTACTACAGAGGCAATAAATTGTAGTCATGAAATCCACAAGTTATTGAGATAAATTGCAACGCTGAAATTTTGATTTGTGCCCTGTCATAAGCATCATAGGTCAGCCTCCGACATGAGGTTTTGAAGAATATTGCTAAAGAAAAATATATTTCTTCGGTAATGCTTAGCATCTGATATGAAAACTGATCAATTTCAAGCATCCATATTTAATTTTTTTCTTACAAACCGACAAAAAACGGTGGAAAAGATAAACCAACTATTAATAAGTTGTTTTAACGAGAAATATTCGTAAGTAGGGATCAGAAATGATCTTTGATATTATTCTATAAATATTGAAATATATGTCCTTATTGATTCAGTTATAAATGTTAGATAAATTAAATAATAATTATTTTATTTTTAAAAAATTCATTTTTGTAATTCTTGAATTATTTAGTTAAATTTGGCATTTATAAGAATATTTGAGGAATATCTGTAAATAAATAAGAAAACATTGTATCTGCTTATATAAAAATAAGTAAATTTAATATTTCGCCCACATATCTAATTCATTTAATTTTTTAACTTAATTTAATTTCATTTAATTATTCCAATATTCATTTAAAACAAATATTTTTTTATGTGGGTATTTGCATTTTAAAAAAATATTTTATTCCATTAGCGTTAATTTTTTAACAAACTAATTTTAAAACTTTTTTTTATTGGTGTTATCTAATGCTTGTTAATTTATATTTCCCTATGCATCAATTCAAAGTAAAACCCCTCACTTTCAAACATTTAAAATATCGATGCCCGATATTCGAAATGTTTATATTATTTATTGAAATATGGAATATGTTGGAATACCATCGACACGATATATATTTTCGTTCAATATTTACATTCCTAAACTAATTTTTTCCATGAAAACTAAATGGAATTTCCATAGAAAAATTTATTTTCAACTTGGCATACCAAAAATATGTTGTGTACAGAATTGTGATGCTGCAAAAGTATTTCATGTGATGTTAAAATTCCTTTAAAAAATGGTTACTTATTATCGGGTGATAAGTGATGCATGTGATGCACTCACCGCACCAGATTTTTTTTTTTTTTTTTTTTTTTTTTTTTTTTTTTTTTTTTTTTTATCGGCCTTCTAGATCTTAACATATTAAGCAGCAAGAAAACTACATATGAATTATTTTTAAAAAAAATTAATCTTTAAAAAAAAAAAAAAAATAGGACCCAAGTGAATCAGTCAACGCCTACAGGAAGTAATCTCGTGTGGGAAGTTTAATTACACACTACTCCAAACTTCATTTTTTTTTTTCAAATTATCTTCCATGGAGTCATAAAACAGAAGATTCCAGATTTTGAGTATAGAAAAAAAAATTGATGAACAAAACGATTTCAACAAGTAAGAGTACACTTATTAATTAGACAACCACAATTATAGTCAACCTGATGATGACCTGAGGAAATACTTCATGTTTTTATAACTTTATATCTAACCATCTAATGGATAATTGATTATATGTTGTTTAATTAATGCGCAATGGTGGAAAATCACACAGAAATTGTAATTTGGTTTACCAAATGAAGTGACTTGGAACAGTGGCACAGCGATGATGAATTATTATTTAAATTAGATAATCAAAATAAGGTAGGAAAAAGATTTCTGTACTTCGAACATTACAAGAATTTATTCAAGAGGAATGAGAAAAAGGAAACGAACGACAAAGAACCGTCATGGCAGATTCAAAAGGTAAACATGACATAGGATATGTAAATAAAACAGCAATAAAGAGGAGATAGGAATAATGAAAGAGAGGGATCACAATGGGAGGTAGGAAGGATGTAACGGGCCAGGTGATTGGTCCATTATAGCGAGCTGTTCATTGAAACGAATCAGGTGACTGGCAGTTAACAGGGCTTCACGCACAGTTTGTCGACGTGCGGCCAATCAACGCCTTCCTTGGGATCTTGATGGTCGTTTGTCTTATAATCCAAAAAGGAAAAGGAGCAATATTAGAAAGAAGAAGCGGAACTTAAAGGAAGAAAAATTTAGTAAAGAAAATTCGATGGAATTTCACTTTTAACAATAATAAGAATCATTCATAACCTATAAGGCTTGGTATTCGCCTAATTTTGATTGCATATTCAAATAAAATAATATTCGACTTTATATTTTTTTTTCTTTCTTTATCCATTCTAATTTATATGCTGCCGTTATATTTAAAATGTGTTATTATGCCCTCAAGTGATGGGCATCAATCGAGGTGTTTTCCAATCATCATTGTTGCAAAGGGGACAGTCTGAAGAAGCTGCAAATCCAATCCGATGCAAGCGTTTCTGCAAGAAATTGTGGCCCGTTGAGGGAAGTTAGGAAGGATTACGTCCACCTCGTAGTCCTAGTTACGTAGTCCACCTCTTTCCTTCAACCATTTCAGAAACATTACCGTTCGAAATTATTCTGAAATACTTCTGTAAAGAATAGCTCCCGTTAGATTTATATAGACGATTTACATTTATGAGTGTGTGATCCTGGAAGGCCGAGCATTCAATGAAAAAACCTTGTACAAATCTTGGCATGTCACACAAAATTTTCTCTTCATAAACTTATAGCTAAGTATGGCTGAGCTAAAATGTTTTAATTTAACTTATATATATTTAACTTACTTATATTTAACTTTAATTTATACATTAAACAATAGCATATTTTTTATTATTTTTTGTTTTCCAAATATCAATTTGCACCGGTCATATCGTCCTTACCATCTCTAACTATCAAATATGCAAAAATGGGATTTTCATATTCGTTACTTTAAAACGCGCCAGTTGAGGCATGCATTGTGGCAAAGTTATGAATTCTTAACCTCCAAAAGACCCACGGCGTCAACCCTTGAGGTTTAGTAATTCAATACTTCGCCACAATGCGTGCCTCAACTAGAACGTTTCAAAGTGACAAACATGAAAATATCATTTTTGGATATTCGATAGTTAGAGATGCTAGGAACGATATAAAGAAGTGAAAATTAATTAATTTGTTATATACTGATTTTGTTTAATGAGGTATTTAAAATAATTGTTCCTGTTTTTTTATAGTAGCTTATGTTCTATGTGGTTGGAACAGGACGATCCAGAAGCCCCGAATGTCTGACAATTTTTGGAGAGCCCGACCCTTAATAAATTTATAAATTATTAATAATTAATAAATTATTAATTTATATTATCAAATAATAATTCATTGTTAATATCGATAGTTAAAACTATTGAAATAACCAAAGTTTATAATAAGCCGTGGTATTGGTATATGGAGACGCTAGTTAATACTTGTCGAAGGACCTGGCATTTCCAAGCCCAGGATTGGAACACCATTTGCCATTCAAAAACTCTCTTATTAGATTCAATATATTTTGAAAACGCGGCATCAAAGCAAAAGCAAAAACGGACGCGCACCCGAAAAGGACCTATTCAATAAAAGATTAGATATAAATTTTAGAATTGAACATTATAGTGAAAGGTCCCGTCTCTCTATCAAGTAGGTCAGGAACCCACTTAAGGACAGGTGCGCTAAAGATGATCCTACTCTCAGTCTCAGACCGAGTGAACCCAAAACCTAATTTGCTATTACCTAAACCTTGTAGCATTGTTTCAGAAATTATTTTTTTTATTTTTAATTTGTTGGAGTAGTTTTGAATATGACTGCAACATTCTAAAACAAACGCCTTAAGTCTCTCAAATAGCAGTAAATAACGAACCAATCAACATTTCGTTGGCTCAGGCATCACCAGGAAAGAAAAAAATAAGATGCGATAAATGCAGACCAGAGGTAGCACATCTCATATCAAATTCTAAAGAAAATCTAAACTAATAGAGATAGCATGCCATTCTGAAATAAACTGTCACATTGGATCATATTGGTCTTGAAGTTTCTAGAAGACCGGCATTTTTCATTTCTTCGGTTATCAATTTTTTACAACCCCATTCAGTTCATCTGAAAGTAGAGCTATTTGGTGTTTCAAAATAAAAATTTAGTAAAAATTTATTGTGAAAAGTTCGCGCTAGTGCATTCGATCCAAAGTGCATATCGAAAATTTCCATTAAATTTTTTAAATCAAAAACGTGTATTGTACAACGAAAACTAATCCTGCTCGGTAATAAAGTAAAAAAAAAAATTGGGAAAAATCAAGAAATAATTTTTTTAGTAGTAAACTCTCGTGTTGTAAAAGATTTTGTATTTTCTTTACCTATGTATTATACATACCTAATTATAAAGTATTGTAATCGTGAAAAATTTCGCATTCGTTGGACTTAACGGAAGTGCACTTAATATCATCGATTTATAAGAAACTGAAATTACTTATTTAAGGTAGGTAAATGATTCGGCTGTTACAGAAACTTTTTCGCTAAAATCGATCTACCGAATGTGCCACTTTATATCATTGATTTTACATATTTTTACAATTTTCTCGAAAAAGGCTCTAACGGTTTTGATGAATCTCGTTATACCAATGTACAATTATTGTCTTTAATATCAGCTAGGTGTTATCCTCAATGAAATAGTCTGGAAGGGCTTAAATGCCCTTATTATTATCAAATTATCAATTTGATAATTGATTTTGGCTTCTTTGATTTTGTTTAATAATAACAAATAAACTAATTAAATAATTAACCTTCTTTCATTGTTAGAAGTAATGAAAAATGGATACATGCAAACTATAAAAGAATTTGATATTGAACTAAAGGAGAAAAAAAAGGAAAAATATTTTCCTAGATTAAAAATCAATTTCCGGAAATAAGAGTCCTAATATAATAATAATAAATTATCGTAATACATATGTAAAATATACTGTAGGAAAGCTAAAGATTTTAGAAAAATTAATTTGTAGAAGGTACAGGAGAGAGACGAAAAAGGTCTAAACCTTTGTGATTGTTGAGTTCAATAATTTACTCTGTCTTATTTCTGTGACGGCGAAAGAAGTGTAAATATATAAGAGTCCAAAGATATAATAAAATCAGTTTTAAAAGTTTAAAAAGAGTAGGCGAGGAGTTAAAAGAAAAGACCGTTTGATTTTCCAACTCCTACAAAGAACAGAAGAAATCTCCAGCTATCTTGACGAGATGGCATCAAGGATTTCTTTCCAGCTTCCAGTTTCTAAAAAAGGAACCTCCATTCTTAAATTACAGGTATCTATCCCGGTATTATTATACAATTATACAGTAATCAATTCGCTGTCAGTGATTGCTTCTTTGATGGAATAATCGGTTATGTAAATTGTTAAGGTTTATAGAAAACTATAGTTTATCAAGAAGGGCGTGTAACAAACACTAGACCCGTGGTAGAATATTAAAACGGAATGTCTGGTACATGTTAATTAAATACCTATCAACAAGGTTAGGCTTTAGAAACTAAAGAAATGTTAAAATGTATTTTTTACAAGATTCATTTTTATGTTTTGTTAAATAAGAAAATCTCTCTGATTAGCTGGCAAATCAATCTTTTTGTTATAGCCAAATAAATAGAAAGAAAAAAATACAACGGGTGCAAATAAAGTTAAAAACTATAAGAAAAAGTTGGAGTGCCAGTACATTCTGACTTTTTTTTTTCGCACAATTAACTGACATAAATAGAAAAATATATTTCGGATAGTCATTTCTAGTATCACACCCATGATAAAATTAAATGGTCGCAAGGCTTTTGATTAGAACATTTCATAAAAAAATCTTTCAGGTAGAATATTCAAGATGATTTCTTTTATTTTTCCTTAACTTAATTTTTCTTTATCCAGGTGGTTTACATATTTTGCTATTATTTAATTTGGCTATCTATTTATTTCCATTTGTGATGTAGATACCCATTTTTTATTATTATTTTTTTTAAATTATTTGTTTATTCACTTTGTATGTTTACTATAATTAAATTCTTACATCCTTAATACCTATTGCCCTTGAGTGTGGCAGCTTGTACTATTTTTCAATAAAACTTTTTATCTAAAAAAAAAAAAAAAAAAAAAAAACATTCAGGTCAATATTCCACCTTCAATTTTTATTCATGATAGAAAAATTGTTCATTCTTGTCTAATGATGTCAACCAATATGTTATTAATATACAATATCAATTTTAGAGCTATTTTTAATACTCACCAGTCTAACATAAAACATGTTAATGTAAAGGAGCAAAGTTTCATATTTTAATAAAATATATTAACCAAATATGAGAAAATAGCTTTTCCAAACGGTTAATATGCCTTAGAAGAAAAATAAAACAGATTAAAATACTGAAATATTATCAAACCACTAACCATAAAACATAATAATTTAAAATATAAAAAAGAAATATAATAAAAAAATAAATATTTATTTAAACATTTATGTATATTAACCTATCATCATCCACGAAACATATATCAATCAGAGTTTACACATGAACATTTTCTGAAAGCCCGCCTTCGAATTCTTAGAATAGAACCCATTTAGAAAAAAAGAAGGTTCATCAAGAACCAGAAAAACGACATTGATGAGGTTTGGCCAAGACAGACGTATAATGGCCTCTCATAGTATAATCTTCAAGAACCGACATTTCGTCTTCAGCTTAGCCTCATCTTCAGGCTCTTCGACTTTCTCCTGACCTCCAAACACCTTGGCCGATAAGTGGACCACGGATGCTTAGGTGTCTCTCTCAAACCACAGATTCCATTAACATAACGGAATCTGACCTCGTCTCGGGATTAAATGTTGCTCCTTCCTTTCTTTCATATAGGCCACGCCTTGCTCCAAAGTCATCATATGGGAGTATCAGATCATAAGTACATTTTTTAACAGTTTTTTTTAAAGACAATAATCACTAGCTATAAAAAGGTTAAGAGAAATACATGATTAAGGAACTTTATAAATATTACAAGAATTATAATATCAATCCTGGAGTTGAGATGTAAATTCTAAAGTTCTGTCTGTAAAAGGTCGATGCAGAGCTTGGCCAGATCAATTATATGTGAGGATGCTTTGACCATCATCAACCCGTCATCCTCCATAATTGCGCAGGTATAAATGATGTAAAAAAAAAAAATGCGATGGCATGCAAATTTTCGTATATAAATGTAAATGAATTTTACAATAAAACAAGCTGCAAGATTCGTAAAATAACAACAAACAATAGTATTTTTTAAAAATATTTGTTTCTGCTTTTTATTTATTTTTTTTTCTTAATTCAGTCAATAAAATGAGATGATGATATTTATTTCGAAATAAATATCACCTATAATACTCT
Source organism: Rhaphigaster nebulosa (assembly GCA_948150685.1). Taxonomy (NCBI): domain Eukaryota; kingdom Metazoa; phylum Arthropoda; class Insecta; order Hemiptera; family Pentatomidae; genus Rhaphigaster; species Rhaphigaster nebulosa. The sequence continues at coordinate 129,822,540 of OX411309.1, forward strand.
TATAAGATTGTTGACTTTTATAGGGATGGAATGAGAAATGAAAGAAGGGACGGTAAAATTAAGCTTAACCCCTCTGACAAAAATCCTACTTCCAGCTCTGTTTAAAACTAAAATTATTATAACTAGTTTACTCCTACAGACTAATTCAAAACCTTGCAATAAATTTGTTAGTCATGAAATAGCTAAATCCCGGAGTACATTAGATCAGGCGAATTACGAGCTCGCATTAGAACCCTTGACTTATATTTTTGCTTTTTCCATTTGTACTTAATAAGCTGCTTGTTGAGTTAAACACGTCCATACATGAGGGTGAAAGGGATCGATTCCATACCGTAATAAGATGATAATTGAAATTTAAAAAAATAACAGTTTAAATTTGATTAGGTAATATGTTGGTAATAAATTACGATGATTCCATATTCAATTCAAGCGATTTGGTTGATGCAATGTTTTCAGTTCCTAAACTTCCTAGCGTTAAAAAAGAAAAAGTTTGATAATCGGTAGAAGAAATATTTTCAATCTTTATTTACATATTTTAGAATTTTAAGTCAGTGATATTCAAAACTGTTGTTGTTGTCGTCCACTATTTCTAAGGACCACTGCCTCTCTAAAGCTACTAAAAAAATTCAAAAGAAACCTAAAAGATTTGTAGAGGTTAAATCTTAATCACGAGAAGCGCTCAAGATTAAAACAAAATCCAATTCATTTTATAAAGATAGCTCCAGTAAATCAAGACCAGCTTGATGTTCCATATTGCTTATATGAGTTCAAATAAACAGAATTTCATCTCGAATTCTCATTTATTACTTTCACTTACCTATATATAAAATATATAGTATGGGAAATTATTGAAATCATGAAAAATTTCGAATTCGAGTTTTCAATGGAAATACACGTTTTAAGATACCGTGAGTTCAAATAGCCAAGACTCGTTTTTGTAAATGATTTGTGTTTGTGAACAGCCTGGAACAAAAACGAAAAGTTGTACGAAACTGAAATTACGTATTTAAGGTAGGCATTTGACTGTAATGTTTACAGTAACTATTTCGCTAAAATCGACTTGCGAAGTCCTACTTCCTATCATTGATTTTAAACTTGTTTACAATTTTCTCAAAAACGGCTCTAACGATTTTGATGAAACTTGCATAAAGTCCTCGTTAAAGCTCTATATTTTTCTATAAGCGTAGAACATCAGCGAGAAAATGCAGAGAAAAGGTCAGGACGAAAAAAAATTTATTTTCGTATGATTCAAAAAGTATGCATTTTATGGAAAATGGTGTATATGAAAGTTAATCAAATTCCTTATAAAATAAAACAAAAATCACAGAAATCGGACCAGTATTATCAAAGATATAGCGTATTGGATTTAACGGAAGTGCCACTTAATATCATCGATTTACAAGAAACTGAAATTACGTATTTAAGGTAAGCATTTGCTTGAGATGATACAGCTATTATACTTTATCTAATTGATTTTACACTTTTTTATAATTTTGTCAAAAATATACATTTTTTTTTTTTTTATGAAACTCGTGATACCAATTTACAATTAAATGGTCTATAATGTCAGCTAGGATCTTATCCTCATTGAAATAGTCTGATAGGGCTTAAATGCCGAATTATAAAAATGGCTTCCTCTACTAACATACCTTTAATTTTGTTTATTAATAACAAATAAACCAATTAAATAATTAATCTTCTCTCATTGTTAGAAGTAATGAAAAATGCATGTATGTATACCACGACAGAATTTGATATTTAAATAAAGGATAAAAAAAGAAAAAATATTTTTTCAGATTAAAAACAAATTTTCGTAAATAAGAGTAGTAACATATATGTATAATATACCGTTGGAAAGCTAACGATTTTATAAAAATTAACATCTAGCATATAAAGTTGTAGAAAGCAGTGGAGGGTGATGAAAAAAGCATAAACTTCAGTGATTATTGTAAATAATAATTTAGACTTTTATATCATTGAATGGATAGTATAATTTGTATAATTAAAATACATGAAATTTCCTCGTAACTAATTGGAAACTTTAAAAAAATTATTTTAAATAAGGAGGCAAGCGAAAGTAATGTATGTAATCATACTAGATTTTATTTAAATTAATATGACTTCTATTTTTAATGTTTTGATAATGAAATCGAACATATAAAAATTATAATTAAATGCGATTCACATTTAACAATTCAACTTTCCCCCATCCTAAGAACACAGTGGCCTATAAGGATGAGACAGCGAAAGAGAAGATGCACCAAGCTCCCTTTCACTGAGGCTAAAGGTCGCTTTAGCCACGAACTATCTGCATCCCGGTTCGTCCGAGTCAATCGCATTTAGTCAATATGCATCCCACAAACAGAACCAAAGCATGCCAAGGTATTGTGAATGAGAACTACAATAAAATAATATACTAAAATATTACTAAAAATAGGTGCAATGAATTTACCTCGAATTATAGTCTATCTAAGTCATTCAGAAATTTAACTCAAAACCCGCATTTTGCTAAACTTTATATTCAGTTCCTTGATGCAATGAACACAATAATAGAGAAATGGAAAACCGAAGAAATACATAAAAATATTAAAGACGCCGTTTCAATCGCTATTACACGAGATTATAACACCAATTATAATTGCATGTCGCGCGGTTCGGTATTGAATAGCATAAATTGGAAATCTTGCTTTCCAGGAATAACGAAAAAAAAATCAAATTGAAAGCCCAAGCAACCGATTCCTTTCATAAGATATAACAATCACATAACAGTAAAAAACATGAGCAGTAGAGTTTTTTCACTAAGATTGTATTTTAGATTATCTTTAATAGTAACTAAAATACAAAAATTAAAAATATAAAAATGGCGAGAGCGGGAGGAAAATGTTAAAGACCCCCAGCATTTCTCTAGCACAAACTCAATTCACATACAAATTTTCAACATTCTATTTGGAGGAACTGTAGAGGTGCGCGAAACCGCGAAAAATCAGTATATGTAATTTTGGCTGAAGTTTCCCTTCATTTCTATGGTAGGAGAGAACGGGGATACATGGGGCGTGGGGTAATACTGGACACTTTCGTATTGCCCGCATTATTCCCTGTAGGAATTTGAGCATTACTGTCAGTATTTGCCTAATTAAAGTGGGCCCAATTGCTCAGTACATGTCAGTCTCTATTTCAAATCGAAAAGGAAAGTAGAATTTTATATTTTTGTAACATTTCTTTCTGATATTACGCGCTGATGTAACAAGACATTGTTACACTTGAAGTGCAAGAATTTATTTTACATAATTATGCCGTGTTATGTCATGGATCCACAGTAATTTGAATAATTAATCTTATGATTTGCTTGAAAAGGTGGTTGGGGGATACATTGGACAGTGGGGCTGCTTAATGTATATTAATAAATTTTGTTCTTTATTTTCTTTAATTTCTTTATGTTCTATATTTGTTTTTATTCGTTCGTTTAATATTGTTTGTGCGTTTTCCCTCTCAACTGTGATTTACTTTTATTTTACTTTACTTTTTCAAATTCTAATAAATAATTTATATTATTCATGTTGTTTATCAATTTTTACTTCTGTCCAAAGTTACGCAAAACTCAACTAACCCCTGGGGATAAATTGGACACTTTGAGTGGCTGCATATTTTAATTGTTACAAAGTCAGCACATCAAAAATGAATATCCATTTGCATGCCATGGCCAAGATAAGGGTTTCAGCTAATAAAACACACCTTCTTGATTTTAAAATGTATAATGATCTTAGTTGGATACTGAACTTTGTTTATAATATAAAATGTCCAATGTATTCCTACTCTCTCCTATTGGCCTGCCATAACAAAAAAAATATATATATATCATATTATATATGTATGTGTATTTATCAGATATTCCCGAAACCAATTTTTCATGAAAATAATTACAAGCATAAGAATTGGTTTCAATTAATCCGTTATTTTTACGATAGCGTCTTATAAATCTTATAAATTAACCCACCAACTCATTATGAATATACCTTGGAATAATTATTTTACGCAATAATTTATTTTTAAAATCCTTCATGCGTTGTTCTCTTGTTTTCTTCCTTTTACATCCATAAAAAGAAGATTTAAAGTATAATATTCTTGAAGCTTTTAATTGCACTTTTATTTCTCATTGAATTTTATTTCATTTAGAAATTGTAGATTCCAAATACTTCTCCAGATACATAAAGTTATTCCCCCTTAAAAAATATCGTCAATCTCGATATTAACTATGAAACTTATTTCATCCATATTTATAGCACTCGGACTATTTATAATAACATCTATCAGCTTTTGATATTTAATTTAACCTGAAAATACCAAGTCATTGGCATACCGATGCAATGGAATTTTAAGACCCACAGTTAAATCTTCTCGAAGCGGGTTACCTTTCTAATGACGTCATCAAGTGCTAAATTAAGGAGTGGGAATTTCCAGTCTTAAATCAGGACGGACGTCAAATTTCTCAGGTTAAAATTTATCAAACTTTTAGAATATGTTTGCATGAATGCAAATCCAAACTGAATTGACTAGTATCTTAGGCGTTTCCTCATCTCTAAAAAATTTACAGAACTTTTGGTGGTGAGTAGAACCGTACTTCTTTTTTTTATCTAAGTAAAGCTGATCAACTACACCTATGCTTGCTAAAAACTTGTCTATTTTTTGCCAAAATTAATCAATAGCCGAAGAGGTTTTTTTTTTTTTCTTTTTTTTTTTTTTTTTTTTTTTTCTCCGCATAGACAGGTTCCGATAATTTGATAACCTATGATTCGAGTCGCAACCACTAACGCACTAACGCTAATACTTTGTAACCTTTGGAAACAACGAGTTTCCCGTGAGCTTTTGTTAAATTTGAAACAGTATAGATTCTTAAAATTAAAATAAATTAATACAAATTATTTGTCTAGATCTTTTTTCCTAGAAAATTTATTTTAGAAATATCTGCAAACTGTAGCCCTTGATTAATTAACTAAAAAATTTTAGATAACGGAAGAAATTCTCTATATTTTTGTAGATAAAAGAAATAATATACTGATTAAAAATTTATTAATATTTAAATAAATAAGATTGCAAAAAATATGTCTCTATCAATTCTAATAAAATACTTATGAATTTAAAAAACAACACAAAATACTTATGAATAATTGAGATATTTCACGGGCAAAGTAACATTAAATAACAAAAAACATTCTAGAAAAAAAAAACACGCCAATTTTCCACTTACCATAACTGTAAAAGAGATAATGGGGCAGCTAATGTTTCTTTATTCACCAAATCGGGAACAAGAAATGGCTCATGTTAAGGTATAATAAAAATTAATGTGAGCAGGTACCTACTAACTTTAAATGCTCTTCCGCATTTTATATTTCATTAAAAATTTATTAACAAGGCCACAATCATCAGTATAAATGTGTTCTTAAAATAAATTATGAAATTATCACATATTCAAGCAGTGCTCAACTGCTTAAACTATTTTATTGTACATACTAATATCTTTCCAAAATTTGGCATATATTTTAAAACATCAGGAACAAACATAATATCCACCTAGCTAGGCACCTCATGGGCTATTCCAAGATTGATTTATTTGTATTATATAATTGTAATAAAATATGCGTTGCTATGTTTTTTTTGTTTTGTTTTTTAGTTAATCTTGACCACCAATTGGATCATCTTAAGACTTTATTATTAATACCGTCAACTCTTTATCTACAATCTGCGCTTCATGATGCATATGAATGCATCATGAATATATTTTGCATCATATATATATATATATATATATATATATATATATATATATATATATATATATATATATATATATATATATATATATATATATATATATTGAGCGTTTTACAATTTTACTCCTAAAGTAAGGCGTAGTAGTAAAAGTTAATCCTTCGGCAAATATTCAACCATTTTAGGAAGTTTTATTTTTATTGAGTTTTTTTTATTATTGCGAGTTTATTTTACTTGTTAAGGTTATTTCGTAAAATATAGTTTTTTTCATTTTCTGAGGGTTGAACAACCAAATTGCTGAAACAATTCAATGTACCTCAATGATTCTGATGACAAAGAGCTCTTCTATATATGAAACTTATTCATGTAATTCACTTTTTTTTTTTTTAAATAAACCTGTCTAGCCCGTGCAGAAACCTAGTCTTCCCTCTTTGCTTTATTAATTTGGTTTATGGCAATGCAATATTATCTTAATGTTAACAAAAGTGTTTTTATATATAAAACTCCACCTTTTCGTAACTTTTCCGAAAGATTTAAGCTATACGAACTATGCATAAACTTAATTTAAAATATGCATGTAAATTTATAAGAAGATTAAATAAAAGCGGACGATTTCATTTGAAATGTACTTTCAGAAATTAAAAGTAATAATATCGCACCTACATTTTTTACACCCTTCCATAAAATTCAATGATTCTGTTGTATATTGAATGACATACTGATTCGAAAGCTGCAATACAATGGCCTACATGCAAAAAAATAATCACCTTTAAGTTGATGATGGCCCATTGACCTTTCTATGATCACATTTACAATTCCATGAAGATTTGAAAAATATTCATCTTCCTTGAACGCTTCAATCAAAGGGGCCAATTACGATTGGACACAAGCACTGACCTATCATCAACTCAATGCAAACATTCAGGTCAAGCGAACGAGCGGTCACGAACGACTCCCACATGTGCAGCGAAAGTACGATTTGCCCATTTCATCGTTTTAGGTTCCAAACTTTCATTCTATCAGCAAAATAAGGATAGTGTCTGATATTTAATTATTGTACTTATTTGAGAAATTTGTAACAAAAAAGTTGTTATATAAAATTTAAGTTTAAATAATATCTAATAGTTATTGATATATAACTAATTCGAAAAAACCAATGGAATAACTCGATAGATATGTCTCGCCAACAACTGCCATTGATAGAAAACTATATGATTGTGGATCCAATAAGAAGAAGAGAGGATACAGTTGTCCACTAACCCTCAATTTTCCGCTCCAGGAATGTCCGGGGGGTCCTTGAAGAGCAGATTACCACCGTTGAAGAGGGTCAGTACGTGTCCTAACGGGCATGATCCAATAACGACGTTCGCGATGAGCAGGCTTCGACGTCAACCTTCTAGTAGGACGGTCCATTGTAACATGATGGATACCTACAGACTGTCCAGTTTTTATGTTGCATTGCATACCTTAAAGGAATACGCTCTACTTGGTCTTAACTTTCATCTTGAAGTCCTTTCGAAAATCAGCGCACCCCTTGGGCAGCTAGAACTATAAGGGTCTTACACATCGGACTCTAATCAGTGACATAGAAGTCATAAAACTTCCGTTGTTTTGTTTTCAAGATTTTAAAACTAAAACCAACTCTAATGAAGTTATACACGATATTTATATTACCGATTTTTAATTGCCAATAAGCCGTCCACTTGAGTCAAAGTTTAAAATGTTCCTCACTGTGAGTCTTAAAAGTTCGATGTGAAGGATATGAGCATTAAATCGCGTAATTTATTTTATAATAAAACATTATCAAATAACGATTCTAGTTTAATATCAACCCTTTGTTTCATATTTTTTGACAAAAGGCCCTTCTCTCCAAAATCTCCAATAATTAAACAAGCCAAAACCGTCTGAGGAAAATTCTTGGTGAAAATTGCAAACCATTTAAAAATTATTATTATACCATGAACCAATTCCAAAGCATTCAAAAATATAGCATATGATGGAATATAATTTATAATTCAAATAAAATAATTAATGGAAAGCAAATCTAAATAAAAAATTTGCGGATTTCCAATCGCTAAGTCTTATCAATTATAAATTAGCGTTTGATTAAATTGAAAACTACCGAATCGGCAAATGAATTGCTTCGTCTGACACTGCAGTTCAATATTTACTCTTCCGTTTTGCAGCATTTCGTCGCTTTTCAGCAGCAGCATTTACATTGTTTTGATCCATTTTCACGTTCTTACATTAAACGTATTTGGCTTTTTATGTACGGTCATTATCAGAAAAATACCTAAACCATCTTTATTACTAGCATTAAAGTAAACAGACAAATTACTGAAGCTTTCTTCTTTAGATATGATTATTATAACTGTGGTGTTTGGGTAAAGGGATACAAGTAATTTTTTTGCGAAAATGAGTTGAATTTATATTTTGTTTTTTATAATAAACTTTATCTTTAAGAAAAAGGATAGAAATCAATAAAACAGGGTTAACAGAAAAGTGAACAATGTTTCATTAACTTATATCCTTTTTCACAAAAGTAAAGTTCAGGTCGTAAATAAGATATGTACGATCCTTCATGGTATTCAATGGCGATTTTAATGACGATTTCAGATTTTTTTTACAGGATGCCACCCGCGTAATAAAGAGCTACTTTCTAATTAAAAACATGAGGAACGATGCATTATTTCTGGTCAGTAGGCCAAGGATCTTTTCCACATTATCATAAAGCTCTTCCCTCTTTCAAAAGGATTTCCCAGCTGGAGGCGAGGACCACAATGGTGTGATGTTCCTCCGACAGACAGTCCGGGTCAAGGCGCGTGCAGAGAACTCCGTGCATTGTTCGTACAGAATGGTTCAACACCGACCATTGTGTCTAAGAGAAATTTTATAATTGAATATGAAGAAAGTGGCTAATTGCCATACAGTATGACTGAACGTGGCCAAAGGGAAAGTCGTATGGTATGTTCTTATAAGTGTCATCGTGGTAACATTTTTTAAATCGATTAATCATCGATTTAAGTTAAATCAAAAATTGGATTGTATAATATACAATAATATTAACATAATTTCAGCAAACCTACTATTATGGATATATAATTGCTTTCAATCCTTCTGTTTTTGAACAATAAAATGCTTAAATGGATGGTTTATTAACAAATTACAACAGTTAGATATGAAGGAAATAAATTGCAGAAATATTTTCTCTCCTAAGAACTACCTCAGTTTGAAAGGAGAGGCAGTAAAGTTCATGGGCGATACAACAGAATCATTATAAAACGCTTACAAAGTAAACAGAAGACAATGCAAGCAGAAAACAATATCAATATTAAATTAATAATAAAAATATTTTTACTGAATTTAAATGTGTTTATTATTAATACTTCCATATCTGAGCCTCGAGGCAAAACTACTTTATAGAACTCTTGCATATTTAGAATGTATTTTTAAATTGATTGGTTTTGGCGATGTTTGAAAGATTTGTTGGTACTTCATGATAGAGTTGTGTCGAGGCTCACATTGTTCATTTAGTAATAAAATAGTTTTCTTGGATTGTTTTATAAAAAAAAAAAATAGAATAAAAAAATGAAAAAAAAAATAAATAAAAGGTTTGCGAATTTAAATTTTAAATAAAAAATTTTTTTAAAAAATGTAGTAAAGGCTAAGATAAACGAAAACTTTTTTTATTTAATAGAACTACAGGATGAATAAAAAATAAACTGATGTCTTAATAATTATTTACTAACAAAACAGCATAGCCTAATTTTCAAAATTCAATTTACTGATTCCTTCCTAAATAGACCGACTTGCAAACACCTACCAACGTTCACAATTAATCATTAGGTTTTGAGAAATTTTCATTCATTGAAGACTGCATCCACATACCACAATAATTTTTATGCATAAAGGATATCGTACAAAAGAAAATCTGATTTGTCGTCGAAAATGCTGTAGGAGCAAAACATCGTTGGTTATAAAACATCAATGGCAAACACTGATTGTTTAAATAAAAAAATTTATGTCTGTTCATTATTTTTGTAATAATGAAGAAAAATATAAATCAATAACTAAATCAATTAAAAATTTTATTTATATTTCTTTTAAATACTAATATATAAGTATTTATATTTTGTACGATCAATAAACTTAAGATATGAAAAATATAAAAAAAAAAAATATTTGTTTTATTTATTCTTTGAGAATTAAATAATAAGAATAATAGTTGAGATTGAAAATTAATTAACACTATTTCTTTCATTATAATTATTGGTCATAAATTATGATTATATTTGTATTTATGCATCATAAATATACTGAAACACTATGTATAAATTATTTACTTTTTATATTAGACAATTCTTCTTACTTCGAAAACAACAACTTTTTATTAATCGATATAAAAATCTATTACATTGCCACCCTTTCAATATTCCCTATAGCCAATAGCACACGAAGCTAAGGGGAACACGTGAGATGAAGACATGAGGCCAATCTAGGTCGATCCTCCGGCTAACGGTTCGCCCTAATCCTGAAAGATCCTCGTACCAGGGAGGACTTCCCGCACGTACGATCATACACAGTGCGATTGTTAGTAAAGATGTCAAGTGCATTATCAGGATATTGTACATTTTTTTATTATTTTATTATGAACTGATGAGCGAGATATAATCAAAATCGTAAAATGCATTATGTATAATATAAAACATGAATTGAAGTATAATTTAAATGTACTAAAAATAATTTTGTTTGAACATTATTAATTTATCTATATTTATTAATATATTTATTTAATTAAATAAATAAATATATTCTTGGAAAAAACAAATCAAATTCGTTTTTAGCTTTTAAAATCCTTAAATCGAAATTTTTCTGGAGGATTTTTATTTCCTGCCGATGTCAGGCGTTCACTTAAGCATGCACAACTCCTCAGGATTTTATCCAAATTCAACGTTACTACTAATTTAATATTTAGCATCATAAATTAATATAAAGTCACTGAGAGAACGTGTGCACAATCGCAATTTTTTCTCTCTTTCATATCAAATTTATTTTGGATATAGCATTGAATTACTGATTGCCCAAAACAATTCTCTTATTAATAATTACTAACAAGGGAAGGCTGCGGAGGTGGCATCACCGATTTTAATTAAACTTTTTTCTGCGATACAAAAGTCCGGGAACTGATATGAACGTCTGCCACCCTAGATCGGTTACAATCCAATTTTAGTTGTCAACGAATTTGTCATTTTCGTCACTTTTTCCAGATTTTCCTCAGTAACTCGCTCTAGTAAAGTAGGGAAAAAAATAAATAAATATATTCTTGGAAAAAACAAATCAAATTCGTTTTTAGCTTTTAAAATCCTTAAATCGAAATTTTTCTGGAGGATTTTTATTTCCTGCCGATGTCAGGCGTTCACTTAAGCATGCACAACTCCTCAGGATTTTATCCAAATTCAACGTTACTACTAACTTTCATTAGTAGTACTAACCTAATTAAACTAATTTAACTAATAACTTTTAAATTTTTTGCCTTTATGAGGGAGAAAAGGTAGTGTAAAATAAATAAAAAAAACCTCAAACATTTTATTTTATATCTCCGCTTCTAATTTGTTTACGGAGGTAGAATTTGCGCCATTTCGTCTCGTTAATAGCGCAGAAGGACTTAAACTTTCAAGTTTCGTATTGGTAGAGTCGTGTTGAAGTTATCGCAATTTTCGTGATTTTCAAACAAAAATACAAGTCCCATCATTATTACAAATGATTAAATTTATAATTTAAATCCCTAAAATTGTCTATTTACTATTGTAAATAGGTGCATGCTAGAATCTAACAGAATGAAAACACAATCGGTGTTGCAACTCCGAATAACAAGCACGGCAGGATTTTTCCATGATGATACGAGAATTCAGACCACTGTGCGACATAACAAAGTGAGGTAAAATATTTTTTTGGGGGGAGAAACAAAGTTGATATACATTTTTTGCACCTCAAAAAATCTTTGAATACGAATTTTCATAGCAATAGAAAAATAATTTTTGGTTGCTCAAATGGCTCAAACCCCACCTCCGTAAAGAAATTAGAACCGGAGATATAATAAAATAAAATGTTTGAGGGATTTTTATCTATTTTATAACACTTTTTCTAACTTGTAAAGGCATAAAAACTAAAAGTTATTGCTATGGGCTGAATTTGGACAAAATCCTGAGGAGTTATGAATGATTAAGGGAATGCCGGACATCGGCAGAAAATAAAAATCCTCCAGAAAAATCAAGTCCAAAAATTTTTTTTTTCTTTTTTTTTTTTTAATGAAAATTGTAAAGATGTCAAGTGCATTATCAGGATATTGTACATTTTTTTATTATTTTATTATGAACTGATGAGCGAGATATAATCAAAATCGTAAAATGCATTATGTATAATATAAAACATGAATTGAAGTATAATTTAAATGTACTAAAAATAATTTTGTTTGAACATTATTAATTTATCTATATTTATTAATATATTTATTTAATTAAATAAATAAATATATTCTTGGAAAAAACAAATCAAATTCGTTTTTAGCTTTTAAAATCCTTAAATCGAAATTTTTCTGGAGGATTTTTATTTCCTGCCGATGTCAGGCGTTCACTTAAGCATGCACAACTCCTCAGGATTTTATCCAAATTCAACGTTACTACTAATTTAATATTTAGCATCATAAATTAATATAAAGTCACTGAGAGAACGTGTGCACAATCGCAATTTTTTCTCTCTTTCATATCAAATTTATTTTGGATATAGCATTGAATTACTGATTGCCCAAAACAATTCTCTTATTAATAATTACTAACAAGGGAAGGCTGCGGAGGTGGCATCACCGATTTTAATTAAACTTTTTTCTGCGATACAAAAGTCCGGGAACTGATATGAACGTCTGCCACCCTAGATCGGTTACAATCCAATTTTAGTTGTCAACGAATTTGTCATTTTCGTCACTTTTTCCAGATTTTCCTCAGTAACTCGCTCTAGTAAAGTAGGGAAAAAAATAAATAAATATATTCTTGGAAAAAACAAATCAAATTCGTTTTTAGCTTTTAAAATCCTTAAATCGAAATTTTTCTGGAGGATTTTTATTTCCTGCCGATGTCAGGCGTTCACTTAAGCATGCACAACTCCTCAGGATTTTATCCAAATTCAACGTTACTACTAACTTTCATTAGTAGTACTAACCTAATTAAACTAATTTAACTAATAACTTTTAAATTTTTTGCCTTTATGAGGGAGAAAAGGTAGTGTAAAATAAATAAAAAAAACCTCAAACATTTTATTTTATATCTCCGCTTCTAATTTGTTTACGGAGGTAGAATTTGCGCCATTTCGTCTCGTTAATAGCGCAGAAGGACTTAAACTTTCAAGTTTCGTATTGGTAGAGTCGTGTTGAAGTTATCGCAATTTTCGTGATTTTCAAACAAAAATACAAGTCCCATCATTATTACAAATGATTAAATTTATAATTTAAATCCCTAAAATTGTCTATTTACTATTGTAAATAGGTGCATGCTAGAATCTAACAGAATGAAAACACAATCGGTGTTGCAACTCCGAATAACAAGCACGGCAGGATTTTTCCATGATGATACGAGAATTCAGACCACTGTGCGACATAACAAAGTGAGGTAAAATATTTTTTTGGGGGGAGAAACAAAGTTGATATACATTTTTTGCACCTCAAAAAATCTTTGAATACGAATTTTCATAGCAATAGAAAAATAATTTTTGGTTGCTCAAATGGCTCAAACCCCACCTCCGTAAAGAAATTAGAACCGGAGATATAATAAAATAAAATGTTTGAGGGATTTTTATCTATTTTATAACACTTTTTCTAACTTGTAAAGGCATAAAAACTAAAAGTTATTGCTATGGGCTGAATTTGGACAAAATCCTGAGGAGTTATGAATGATTAAGGGAATGCCGGACATCGGCAGAAAATAAAAATCCTCCAGAAAAATCAAGTCCAAAAATTTTTTTTTTCTTTTTTTTTTTTTAATGAAAATTGTTAAAAGACGCTAAAAACGAATCAAACTTGTTTTTTTCTATTTTATGATATAAAATATTATAATCATAATAAATCATAATCATAATTATAAATTATATTCATAATCATAATATAAAATCATAATCAAACATTAATATAAAAAATTGTTGAAATTATATAAAAAAAAAAAGTTTCTCGGTTCCTGGGGCGCATTGGCAATAACCCTCAGACAACTTTCAATTACTTTTCGACGTAGAATCATCAAAATTAGTTTCAATGAAATCGGTAATGCAACGTCCGTAGCTTCCCCTGGTAAGAGGGAATACAATAATATTCTAGTTTTGTCTAAACTACAAAAAAATCTGAAATAATTCAATATTTATTTATTTTCACTACCTAAAAAATTATGTAGTACGTTGTACGACATCAAATTTAAGACATTTTTGTATTAATAATCGAGTTAGCGTTAGAATAACTTAATCAGATGATGAAAATTGAATCTCGGTGGTTTCTCACTGTGAAGGCTATTTAAAAATAATATTTCATCCAATTGAATCCAAGTAATGAAAAAGAAGGGGCCTAAATATAAAAAATGATAGCAATCAACCAATTAAAAAGATATCATGAGATGGTTGGCATTAAAAATCAAGCTATTTTGTATAAAGAAACTGTATAATTTACTTAAAAGAATAACGAAAAAACTAGCTATATAATTAAAGGCTAACGGTATAACTATAAAATATAAAAAAATATATTGAACTGAGAAATGAGCTAATCGCCTCGAAACATTGTCCAAAAGAAAATAAAGTTTATGAAGTTGTAAGAGTTTGAATCATATTCTTGAAATTAAAATTAATATATAAAATAAATAAAAAAGTTAGAAAGCGAAATGACAACTTTTTTATTTGATTTATACACGTAATTACTAATTAACTAGGAAGTTTAAAATAATTTCTTCAGAATTTTTTTTAAAATTTTATTATTAAATAATAAACTGTTGCAGCACTTTTTTCGTAATTAAGTAAATAAATATATGATTAATTGAAATCAGGATTAATTTTAGATTCAACCATTAATTTTTTAAGCCACACATTGTCTGCATTAAACCGTCATAGCGTGAAATAAGTAAGGAATTATTGTTAAAATATTTTGATTTCATTAATAATTATTGTTACTTATATAAATATATTTTCGATGATAATATAATCTGATATAATGACTATAAATTATCGATATAACACACATTCACTCTCCGAGACAGTACCCTTTCACATCCAGACTTTCTAAAGAGGAGGTCTAGCCTTGACTTTTAGGATTCTCAACTAGAGCCGGGGTAATTGTGCTAAAAGCCGACAGAACTTTTATATATTTATAAATCGTTGCTAAAAGGAACCCGTTTTCTTTTTTTAATAATTTTTATCACAATTTTACAATTTTATTACTAATTAATTATTTGATTACATTAATATAGTAAATCGACGCAGACACTCCACACACATATATATATATATATATATATATATATATATATATATATATATATATGATAAGGGCAATCAAGAAAGGATATACACCGATAAATAATTGGATCAAAAGCAAGGAAGGTATACTCCTAATGTCAAACATAGAGATTCTCCTAAGATGGGAAAAACATTTCCAAGATACTGTTGAATAATAGTGGTGAAGACACCACTGGATCAGCCTATCACATACAGAGAAGCGTAGCAGAGAATTGAGAATTTGGAGAATTTGAATGGGTTCCCTCAACTATAGAAGAGTTAGATGAAGTAATCTGGAAATTAAAAAGAAAGAAAGCTCTAGGTAGAAAAAATATAAATGCTGAGCTATTCAAACTTATTGGTAATAAGATGCAACAAGAAATGCACAGACGTATAGAATATATTGGGAAAGAAGAAAGCACGCCGGAAAAATGTAATTGTGGTATTACCAATGTAATTCACAAGAAAGGCGATGTGACGGAATGTAGCAATAAAAAAGGAATCACTTTTCTCAATGTGGGGTATAAAATCTTCGCCGTGTTATTGTACAACCGACTTGCACCCTCTTATGAAAGAGCAGTAGGCGATTACCAATGTGGTTTTCGGAGAAATAGACCGACAATAGATCAGATCTTTGCTCTTCGGAAGATAGATGATAAGATGTGGGATTACAACATGGTGATATGGCGACTGTTAATTTATTTTAGGGCTGCATACGATAGGACCTACAGCTCCATGGTATATGAAGCAATGGCGAAAATCCCTCCTAAATTGATATCTTTAACCCAGATGACAATGGGACACTCTAACTATCAGATAAAAGCAAACAGAGAACTGTCAAAACCCATGGAAATAAAGAATGGATTAAGACAGAGAGATGCTCTGGCCCAATGCTGTTCAATTTAGTTCTGGACAAGTTTGTGAAGAGTGCAAATCTAGACGTAAGCGGTACGATCATGAATAAATCACTAAAAACAACGGCTTACGCAGATGATGTATTAATTGTAGGAAGAAGCAGGCAGGCTATTGAGAGGGGAAGAAAGAAGAGCTGGTCTCGAAATAAATATCGACCAAGACCAAATTAATGATTGTAGGAAGAATAAAAAGACAGCATCCTGCAATATACGATATCGCTGGTGAAAATATTTAAGTACTGTCTGCTTTTCCGTATCTCGGATCTCTAATGACTCTTGAAGCAAATGAGGCAGAAGAAGTAAAAACAAGGTACTAGAAGGTAACAGAGCGTACAATGCACTAAGAAAAGTGGTGAGGAGCAACCACTAAGGCCCGCATGTATAACTACTTCATAATTTTCAAAAATGTTACTTCTTCCAAAAAATTATATTATACAAGCGATTTTTTTAACATTTTTCCAAATTATATATAAATTGTCTGCATAAGTTAATAATTTTTGTCTGAAACTTTAATCTGACTCTACCCTTCATAAATGAGGACGTGACGGCCGAGTACGTTGGGGTGAGGGTCCCAGAGTGCCCGGTTCGGAACGTTGTGGGTTCGATTCCTACCTTAGTCGGTTAATATTTATATTGTGGCGATCCCGCGAAATGAATCTTGACGCTCCCACTCTGGTTAGTACGCGGCAGTGACGCAAAAGTAGCCGTCAGGGGTTGGCAAAAACCATAAGGTCCACTTGCCGGACTAGTTCCCCCCACCAATACCAGTACCATTACCTTTCATAAATATTTTGAATTTTTTAAAGTTATCTTCGTGATGCATTAGAATTTCCAATATTGTTTGTAATTAATATGAATTCTGGAACTTTTTGTTGGTTTGTTTTTTGTAATAGATTATAATTTTTTAGTTCATCTTCCTCTAACCACAGTTTGCCATTAAGCGTGGAATTGGTGATTTCTAATGAAGGAAGAAATTGACTCCAAATGGTTTAAATGCTCGAATAAATTTAATCTTTTTTCGTGATTTTCTGTGAAGTTAAAGAATAAGTTTTATTTTTTCAGCAACTTAGGCTTCCTTCGTTAAATCGATCGTTTATTCTTTGCTATCCTATGACGTAACGGACTCCAAATCTCATCTTCAGAATTTCTCTATTCATTACAAGTGCCGTGCCATACAAGTAATAATTGTAGTAATATAAACTACTACACTGTCACATAATAAACCCATAAAGCATAATAAAATCCATTTCGTTTTGTTCCTAAAAAAATCCTAAATGCCAAAGGAAAGCAACGGAAAAGTAAATGATTTAACAGAGGGAGTCTAAATTGTTTAATACCCAAAAAATTGTACATTTAAATAATTATCTAATCTTATTTTTTAACGAGCGGGAAGACCTGTCCCAAGAACTGTTTGAAAAATATATAAAAAATAATGATTTATTTATTCAACTTCGTTTCAGTAGAAAACATTGGAAACAGATAGCAGCAAACAATAGCTGGACAAACAAAATTAAATGCAATATAACCTAATATAACCTAATAAATTAACTTATAAACATATTTTTCTCTCATACCCAAAAATTGAGAAATAAATAGCAAGAATTAAAAAACATCACTCCCTCTTCCCCTAAATCTCCTCCATCGTTTCTTCTTTTGTTATGCTTCTTTCATAACGTCTATTTAATAAACATTAGCCTAAAATTAACCTAATAAAATGTATTTTGTGAACTTAAGGAAACAATGACAAAAACCTACATACACATGCTTTTTATTAAATAGATTTGTAAGAAAACTGCTGACAAGTAAGCTAATGGAAAGTGAAAAAAATCATATCACGATATTTTTTGAGGTATGTGCGTGTACATATTATGTGCATTATTCTGTATGTTATGTAAGTTTTACATGTTAATATATTAATTATAAAATATATTACATATTTTATTCCACCTAAAAGGAGTTTTGCTTCAAATCATAGGATGAAATTCGAACTTTAAGACCTCCTACCTAAACTTGCTCGGCCAGAATCAACTCCGATCATAGAAGTTCACATGAGAGTAGAAATTAATTAAACCCCAAATCTTGAATATCTGACTGGTAGATGCCCAGGTCAGCAATATTCGTTCATAGAAATTGGGATTTTCCCAGAAAAATTGAACAGTTAATAGAGAAAATAGGGGGAAGGTGAGGGGGAGGGCAGAAAGCACGTGCACAAGAGCCCGCAGATCTGGTTGATACCGTTAGTTAAATATAACACCAATGAGCACGCTGTGTCGTATCTTTGTCACTTAGGCCACGAGAAGTAACGGTTTGCCGGTAGCCGACATCGACTAGTAACTGATAGGTAAATATAAAAGAACTATTATTTCATAGATATCTTGTTTCCTCCTGTATACTCTAGACCAGGGATTTCCAAACAGCCCGTGGGCCAACACCGTCCTGTGAGCTTCACCAATCCGGCCCGCCAAATTTTATTTTGATTGCATTGTAAATTTTACTTATTTAAGTAAATAATAATTAAATGTTTTTATTTAACGGCTACTTAAGAAATACAGCATCTAATATACATAATAAAATGTAATTAATGATATTTAAAATGTTCGTAGGAAGAGCTAAATGGCTTTTGATTCTTGGGACTTATTGGAGAAGTTAGTGTTGCCCTTGGGACTTAGTGGAGGAGTTAGTGTTGCCCTTGGGACTTAGTGGAGGAGTCAGTCAGGCCCTTGGGCTAAAATTTTAGAGGGCCCTGATCAAGACAGTTTGTTGAAAAAGTTACATTTGATTAAAACATTTAGCTTTAAGTTTTCTGTACAAATTTATATATATATTAGATTGACTTACACATTTCCTCTCCTAGAGGAATAAAATCATTTTCGTATATCTTGAAAAACCCAAACAAAAGATATTCATAAGAAAAAATCAAATATTAATTTAATGGTAAAATATTAAATTACAAGATAATTCAAGAAATAAAACTGTTTCAATAGTATCAATATTCTTCATTTAGCAATATTGCAAAAGTTAAAAAAAAAAAAGAAAGTATTTAATATTATATTACAGTCAATGTTCAACGGACTCTGTAGGTATACTTGAAGTATATATATTTTATAAAATATTAGTCTTATTTTATAAAATAAATAATATTTATTCGAACTACTTTCATTTCTTACCTCACTTTGCCTGATCAACAATTGGTATAATATAATATCGACCTCGTAAAAAGGGGTAAGTGCCATTTAGAAAACTTTAAAGTAAACAATGTTTTTTTAAATAAAAAAAAAAATATATATATATATATATATATATATATATATATATATATATATAAAGTATTAATAATTAAATATTAATTTTATTCTATATTGTGTAGAGTAGGAGTTTATTTGGACGGCTCAACGTTTATAAGTATAATATATTTTTAAGGCTTTTAGCACTGGTCAAGGGCCGAGTGACGACTGAGAGAAGTCTGGCATTTACTTCCCATAATAAATCGAAATGTGAATTTCGAATTTTTGGCGCCTTTTTCAAAAATATATGTCGATATGAAATGTCTGGATTTTTGTAGAATGTGTGCTTGTAGCAAACACACACACACACATCTATATATGTGTGTTTCCTATGGGCATATATATTAATAAAATTTAACGTTCTAAGCGGAATACAGGTAACCTTCAACTAATACTCTTGACATTGCTGAAGAATTTAACTTTCAGTGCAGATTTTACTGTAAAAAAGACATAAGACTGTAACATTAATTTAATGTTAACAATTATATTCAAAATTACTATTTAAAAACAAAATAAATCATTACCACTACAAGCCTTGAAGGGTCTTGGGTTTAGTGGTTGGTAAGGGGTACTGTCCATTTCTTTACTAACATGTATACAAGGATGTGATATGATGAGCATCAACAAAATTACCGATTTCAATAAAAAATTTAAATGAAAAAAAAAATCTTTTTAAATTCGTTAGTTCGAATATGAAGATACTATATTTGTATAAATGTCTTATGGATTTTATTTGGAAGTGTGTCAAAACCTTGTATTCGTCACGATGGGCTAATTCCTCTAACATAGTTTTCCTTAAACAAAATCCGATATATACCTCTATAAAAAAATATATATATATATATATTTATAATATTAGGAGTAAATATTATTATCTCTATTTCCGCACATACTACTCATACATTTATAATTATTTTTCCACACAGTTAACTACGAACTATAAGAATGCGTAGAAATATTTATATAGAGGCCTAGTTGGCATATGTCTATTTAATCTATATGTTTAAATGTCATATGAATTCTAATTTTATGCATAATAAATTAAAACAATAGGTTACTACTATTTGTTTTCGTATATGGACTGTAACCTAATGCATTTGTATAATAATTAATAGTAACTCACAATTTCCTGGATGATTAATGTAATCGTTTGATATACTTTTAAATCAATGCATATAAACCTCTGGATAAATCTATAATCCCAGTAAATAAACGATTATGTCAAAAATCTTAAGTTTTCGTGGTAGCAGTTTAAAAGGGTAATTAACGTTGGTAACTTTTATTTTAAAATTGTGATATTTCTCTAAACTACCATATTTTGACTTCGTCATTTATATATTCTCCAAAAGCAATCATAAACAATCTCACTATGGTCCTAAATAGTTATTTCTTTCATAAGTAATCTATTCACTGCCTATAGACATATTTGATACCTAAAATAACTTAAATAAAAAATCATATTTTAAGTTTATTAAAAATAACACCTTTATTACCGACGGACAAACATGATTTTTTAATATAATTACTTAATACAATTTATTACACTTACTTCTAAATCTGATATCCGTCTGTTCGCTTTTTAATTCGATAAAGATATATAACTGCAGCGATATGAATACGACATACACAAATACGATGCTAACACTGACAAGAATACGTAGACTGAGCAAGAGCTCGGCACAGACTGAACTTCGCTGGAACCGCCACCTCCCCCACCTCAGCACCTGTGTCTCAGAGAACAGGTGGACTGGCTCTCTTTTACTACAGGCAAGTTTACCGTCCAACAGTTCTTGACCGATGAAAAGTAAAGAATAAATGATTTTATTAACTAATACCTATCATATGGTTCATGTAATTCCGAAAAATTAACCTCAATTTCTTGAGTAAATATTTTTAAAAAACATTTTTGAATTTGAACGATTTCCTACTTGATATCATTTACAACTTTTTTTAATAAATCAATCGTATTGTTCAAATTTAATTTATTAGATTTAATCACATAAGCATTAAATAGATTCAAAAATTATTTGTTTCTTAACAGTAGGTTTCATATTAAAATATCAAATTTATTGCTTTTTCCTTAGAAGTGTTGTGAGAAGATTTTAGCTTACAGTCTAGCTGGCTGGAAATCCTTTCAACAAACAACAACCCAATTAATAAAAATGGTAACGAAACTAAAAATCCAGCCGACTCGAATATAAGTTTTGGAGCGAAAACG
Source organism: Rhaphigaster nebulosa (assembly GCA_948150685.1). Taxonomy (NCBI): domain Eukaryota; kingdom Metazoa; phylum Arthropoda; class Insecta; order Hemiptera; family Pentatomidae; genus Rhaphigaster; species Rhaphigaster nebulosa. The sequence continues at coordinate 129,844,241 of OX411309.1, forward strand.
TTCCAAGCTACTAAATGCCTCATGTGCACGAAAGCGCAGAGCATGGACATGAACACTCGAAATCCAAGAAAGATGGAATATCGCAAAATCAGCGTGAAAACCCCGTGTATCCTCGAACTTTTCTCATAATAAATGTCCATTTCACACTTCTTCGAATCGGAATAGTTGTTCGAAAGATTCGGGTATAAATGACAAAGAGTATAAGGGATAATAAATAGAACTGGGAGGAACATGGCGTGAAATATCTGAGAAGAGAACGTGTTCAACGCGACCAACACTCCTGGTATGAAGGTTGAAGTTATGTCGCCGAAAATTCCTGCGGATTCCCACTGTATAGTGGAAAATGCGGTCTGGTGACCAGTACCGTAGAAGAATATCGAACAAGACAAACCCCAGCAAACAACTGAGAACCACCACAGATTAGGAGGACTCGAATTGTTTGGTTTGTTCAACTTTAACAAAGACAGAAGTACAACCAACGAAATTGTTGTTGTCAACATTAATACCGCAGCCACGGCACGATGACCTCCGAGTAAAATTGAGATAATTAAAATGACAAAAATGCTTATGTTGATGAAGGTGGCACTATAAACCGTTGGGAGTCCGAACAAGGTAGAAGGTGCTTCGTTACACAGCCCTCTCTGCTCCCTTATCAATCTTTTAAGGGAAGAAGTTGTACAATCCTTTACTGTTTTACTTTTCAAACAAACGAGTAAAGGTTTTATGAAGATTGTAATTAACAAAACAATACAGGATAAAAATGCCAGCTTCGAAAACAAATGTATTCGGAAAAATGGCAACGAAGGATATTTGATATCAGAAGGCAGAGATCCAACGATCCAAAAGCAAGCACAACATCCAACACAAAAAAATGGACAATGACGTATCAAGAAGAAGACCGGATCGGATCCTTGTAAATTTCCACAATATTCGAGAATTTTTTTAGAAACTGCAATGTAAAAAGCAAGCACAAAAACACTGATAACACAAGAATCAGGTTTAGGTACCTCTTTGTATAAGACACACCTCGGCACCTGTTCGTCTCTACAGCGCCAAGACAAGAAAGACAGTCGGATCAGAATACTTATTAAAACCAACAACCCTAACACCTTTCCTCTCGATGACCAAATAAAAGTTTTTAAAGTAACTTCTTTTTTACCCATTTTTTTCGAACCAATATCGACAGGCTTGGTGTTGTAAAACGCTATCGACAACAGACTGATGAGGAGAAAACCTACTACCGAAGACTCTTCCACTATATAGCTGTTAGATAAAGAACTGGCAGCCTGAACCATAATAACAACCATAAAAGATGATGACATGGGATTTCGGTTATTGATATATTTACACCAGCTTATTGGTTTGATTGCGATGTTGCAATGAAAAATAGCGAAAAAAATAGAAAAAGAACAGGTGAGACAGATAACTGGCACAGTAAAGTTGGAAACAATATTAATTTTATGAAGAAAAAATAAAGTTAAAAAAATTGACATCATTATAACAAAAACTAACCATAAAAATGTCCCGTGGAAAATGTTTTCTAGTTGCCTCCGTTTTATACTTGTGAATGCACATCCTAACACTAAGATGAGAAACATGAAAATTATCCCTATTGTCATCAATACTATGTCAAACTGAGTCCATGCATTTTGACACATTTCTCTCACTTCTTTCAAATATTCTCTTGCAGCAATTGAAAAGGTTTTGTCATCCATCAAATTTGAGGCGAAATTTTCTTTCATCCTTTCATATGTATGAAATAGACGATCCATATCACCTTCAAGAAACGAAAAACTTTTTGCCGTCGAATATTCGTTAATATACAGCGTCACCTGGTTGACATTAGACCACAGGTCTAATAAAGAGGGTTTACCATTATTGCTAAAGTTACTCAAGATAGTTGTTCCCAAATTGGAAAAAGGTATTGGTATTCCAAAGAGATTAGCAATAGTAGGTACCAAATCGATCTGATATACTTGTTCTGCATCCAGAAACATGGATATTAGATTTTCTTTCTTCGAATAAACGAAAAGTGCTGATGTTATTTCGTTCAAACTGTTTCCAGAATGTTCGCCATTGTCTGTCATACCATGATCCCCCAAAACGAAAAGAACAGTGGATTCATCCATTTCATTAATAACTTTCGTGACCACTTCATTCATTTCGGAAAGCTTCCTCGCCATCTCGGGATGATTGGGTCCGAGAACATGACCGCAATGGTCAACTCCTAAAAAATGTGCAATGATCACATCCCAGTCCGTCTTCTTCATTTCGGGAAACAACAACTCCTTCACATCTTCATCCTCACTATCCAAATCCCAAACATTGAACGATGGAAACGGATAGCTTCGATAAAACCCCTGAGGATAAATTCTTGTCCAAGTATCATCTCCAATAAAAACACTTTTTAGACCAGAAGAATTGAATTGATCGATCAAATTATCTTCTTTAATATTCGATGAACCAAAGTTATTTCCAATATCCACAAACGTTGGAAGACTACCTGTCGTCAAGCCATGGAGCCTTTGGTAAGTGGTAGTTGGAGGATGGGCAATAAACTTATAAAGCCTGTAGTTCGCTGGCGAAACTTCATTAACAATCTTGAAATTATTCCTGTAACTTTCTTTTTCATCATTCTTATCCGTGAATTCAACAAAATCATACCTTAAGGCATCAATGACAATGACAACAGCTTTAGTCTTATTTTTCTGGGTACACAGCTGAATGGTTGAACTATTGAGCAGTTTACCAAAGTCTCCATTACTAAAATCAGAAACGATACAAGTTGCTTTCCTATCTAGCACGAACCGATCTTGAAGAAAGCCTTTTGTAAATATAAATATAGCACAAAAACAAATGTAGAATATCCACAAAAGGAAAAGGAAATATTTCGTAGATAAAAAACATGTCCGTTTTCAAATGCATTGTTGTTCATATATTAAACAAACCTGTCTTAATTGTTACAAAAACATATTGAATAATAATTTATTTATTCATAAAATGACAAATTTTAATTCGAAAAATCAAGAAAAAAGACGAACGAAAAACTTAGTTTTCGTTAAGAGTTCCTTTTATATTTAACTTATAATGCTTAGAACTGATTCTTAAAAAAAAAAAAAAAACACATATTTATAATAATTTCAATAACAAGGACTCTTATTGTCTATTAGAAATACAAACTCAAATATTACCTAATAATGAAAATTTTCTAAACATTTGGACAAAGATCATATGAAAAATTTTGAAAACGGACTGAGAAGGAAAATTAATATTTCAGATTTACTATTCGTTTCCAACTACTCCCATTAGTAGATAAATGCTCTAAAATTTTAACAAAAAAAGGTGTGTGTGTGTAATAACAAAACTAAAATTATATATTGATAATAAAATGATAATTATTATTGATTTAAATTAAATTAAGAGCTGAATTAACAGTGTTAATTATAACATACAAATTATGATCTTAATTTAATCAAATCAGATTGCGTTAAGAGGAATAATTATTTAATCATTCAATCAGGAATAATAATATAATATATTTTAAATAAAATACTTCATATAAAATTTAATAATTGTTTTCTCGATTCACAACACAAAAGGAAATATGAAAAGAACAAAGATCTATAAAAGTATCGACGAACAAATTAATAAATCAATTTAAATGTTCTTACCCTGGTTTGGAGACCTCGAATCATTCATTTGGATTTAAATATTTTCGCAATCGCCATTAAAAAAAACATTTCACAGTAAAGAGTTTCTGATTTAAAAAAGCAAAAAAATATATAACTCTTATTTCTACTCACGCATCATAAGACGAAAGTGAATTATACGCAATTAACAATGAAACTTATGACATGACTTATAACGTTTATTGAATTTATGAAACTCAAATCGTACCGAACGAATAAAACAATACCTGATTCGATTAGCGTAACTGGCAAACAGGCCATTATCCGCCAAATACGAGTGTTCCCAACTGTTTAAAAAAATAAAAATAAAACAAAATATAAATTTTAGAATCAGGTTTTTGAAAATTATTATTATGATTATAATACACACATCAATTTTATTTATTGCTATATCTGATTTTATAATGCTTTGTTTTTCAATATATAGGAATTGCATTCTAAAATAAATATATCACTTTTTGTATATTAACAAACTTATATATATATATATATATATATATATATATATATATATATATATATATATATATATATATATATATATATATATATTATATATAGTATATATATATATATATATATATATATATATATATATATATATATATATATATATATATATATATATATATATATATATTATATATAGTTATATATAATTTTTTTTTGTATATTAACAAACTTATATATATATATATATATATATATATATATATATATATATATATATATATATATATATATATATATGTTTATACTTATCTTATCATAATTATATTTTTTACTGATTACAAGATTTAATAAAAGAATAAATGATAATATAGTTGCATTGTTTTCGTATATTATAAAACTAATATTAAATGTTATAACATCATAAGTTAGCTGAAATTTTAATTTTTTTAATTCTTAATCAATAGAAGTATAGGTAAATCTTATTCTAAAAACATAAAACACACCAAAAACCTACTAATTTAAATGCTGAAGGACCTGGACAGATGGAGAAATATTTTTAAAATTTGGATTTAGAAAACTGGAAAATGCCTATTATATGAATCTGATGATATAATTAATCAAACCTTAAATTTCACAATATTTGACTGTCATATAATTCGAAATGTGAGATTAGCAATTGTTAAAAATGTAATTATCAATGGTGGCATATGGCCAGCTAGAAACACAAGTGTATAGACAAAATGCTAGCAGTTAAAAGATCTACTTAATTACACTAATAGATTCCAGTAATTAGAAAAGAAAAAGATATTTTATTCATTTATAAATTTCATTATTTATAATATTGATTAGTTTATCAAATGTTATTTGGGTCATTTAAAAATTTCGGTCACATTTATGTCACTGGCCAATAATAGGGTCAAATTACAAATGAAAGCAGTTAGATATTTTTTTTTCATGATCTATCCATTTGGAAGCATACTTATTATTCATTGTTTATTAAATATTTTATTTATACCATCCAGAAAAAAAAAAAAAAAAAAATTCTTATTTCTCACTCTCTGTTGCTATCACAATCCAGAGGTAGTCTAATAATAAGTTATATATAGTGAGCTATTTTTGGGAGAGACTCAAAATCTAGGGCTGTTGAGAAAGGACATGATGGGTAAGCTTGATATTCATAAGAAGAAAAAACAAAATGATTACTGCAAATCACCTAATCGGACCATTTTTAGAATTTCACTTGTACTGAACCTCACTCCCAACAACTGAAGGAAAACAGAAATGCTGTTCTGCTTTGAACCCAGAGGCAACACCCCCTTTTTTTTCTGCTCTAGATCTCTCTCCAGTTTAGTTTAGAGGGTTTCAAATCATTGGAATATTTTTTTTTTTCACCTTCATTCGCTATTGCATTAATTTTCCAATTAAGATAAGCCAATTTTAATCAAACTTTGTACATTGAATGAAGTTTGATAGTGATTTGTTTAAAATATTATTGATTAACTGTTTCAAAGGCTTATTAAGTTTTTGTGCCCATGAAAGGCACTCCCTAGAAAATCCTAAAGTTTAGGGAGTGAGATGATTGAATGTAGGATATAATTTTTCAATTAAAAAAATCGATTGTGTCTAACATGAAGACCCTCCACTTTCTCTCTTACAGCTCGGCAACTCAATACCGGAATCGCACTATATATAACTTGCTAACTAATGCCATAACTGCATCATTTGACAACAAATCAGTGGCAACCTGGAATCATTAAGCCATCAGGTCACGGAGTTGGAGGCTGCTTGATGAGAAGGTACACCAGAAAATGATATTGACAGCCTACCGTGATTGGTAGAAGTGCTACAGGAAACACCAGAAACAAAGTGCTTTGTGTGGTCGACGACAAAGATACTTCAGCAATCAAACACATTCTTCCACAGTCAGTTTTCTCATTCAAAGGCACCATGTAGGTGCATCATGTATTTTTTCATAAATAAAGCCCTAATGAACTCATAATGCAGAAACTTAGCTGTTTTCATTGATTTGGTTGCAGAGAGCATCTTCTGGGTATTCATTACTTTTCGTACATAACATCTCAGAGGATCTGGTATCATCATCACTATTGAAGAATATGGAATGCAACATTCTGTGAGGACCAACAGCAAAGAGCAAGCCAACTGCCCGATGTTGAATGCAGAGTTCTTTCAGGACTATCATCTGCAGAAAAACAACTTCAGGGTGACAAATTTGAAATTCTTTAAGAGCTTTTCAAACCAAATACTTCTGCAAACCCTCTGGCGAACATTGCTCCAGAAGCCTAGGCTTTGATTAAATCCATTGTTGTGGAAATTAATCATTTTGTTTGCAGTGTGGAGAAACGTAATCTAAAAAATGATGTATGTTGGGTGTATGACCCAAGAAGCTTTGAAAACTCTCACAAAAAAATTCAGATTAAAAGATAATGATGACTCTGTGGGAAGCTTTAAGGAAGTAGTCACTGCACTTTATATACCTCGTATTATCGTGGCAAAAAGAAAAATAGGTGATTGTTTCGGCACTGGCATTGATATTTGCGAAAAGTGAAAATGTTAGTTAATGCCAAAAAAATTCTGCAGTGCTTTTTCCAGTATTTTGAACTACATGTGATTTATGTACATGAATCACATGCATTTTGAATTACATGTGATTTATGTACATGAATCACATGTATTTTGAACTACATGTGATTTATGTACATGAATCACTATGTATATGAAGTGAGCCAAAGTTACACAATTCTAACTGAAAAAAAAAAATCGACATAATTAAGTTCTTAAATTATCTTTCCTATCTGAAATGTATTGAAAGTATAACCCCAAATTAGTTAATTGAATTGTAAAGCTTTCTTAAACACAATCAATCTAGTTTAACTCGTTATGATGACTGAAAAATGTGATAATGCATGCATGTGATTCTAAACTCCTCGACAAAAAAATCGCATCACTCACAAGTGATGCACACATTTAAAAAAAACACATTTTTATCTCTAAAATCATGCCACGGTCCAAAACAGATAAACTTTTATTTATTTACAGATTAGTTAGGGCTGATGAACTGTTTACCAATGTAAACAAGAGTTGATATCTTATTATTTCAATTCCAAACAAGAATAAATCACTCAGTGTATTTTATGTTTTTCACACTATATTATGTAAACACATACAGTTAAATATACTATATATTTCATTCTTTTTTTGCTATATTTTTTTTTTCATATACAATGTGCTAACATGCATAATATCTTTATATCCTTGTAATATCCTATATATCCTTGTTGGGGATATATTTTGTCAACCAAAAATTAAGTTATTATATTTATCAAATTAATATGATCTGTTTGATATTGATGAATTTCTTCACGATATCTACTTGTATTTTCTAATAATACTGCCTCATGCAATTTTCCCCATGTATTAACTGGTAGGTATTGTTCCTTGAAAAAGGATTGAGTTTCTACTGGTATCAGTCTGTTACTTTAACGTGCAAAGAAATATCTATCAATACTATTTTCCTTTCTTATTTATTATTGAAGGGCTTAGAACAGATCCTTCTGCATTAGAGCTCATCATTGCGAAACAGCTACACTCTAAGCTGTTTCTAAAAGGGCCCAGTAGAGAGAGAAGTTCATCACTTCTATTAATAGACAGGATCATTCTGGGGAGTGTGACAGGACTTTACATTGGTCACTATCTCATGTATTAACATCTTTTTAATATAGGGTTGGTTGAGTCACCAATCTGCAGATCCTGCAGTATGGATAACGGAAGCACTTATCACATGATATCCAGATGTGATACTTTTGCTAGAATACAGTACTTTCATTTCGGTTATGATTGAGACATGGATCCTAAGTTCTGCGAACTGATTAACCCACATAATATGACCAGATTCACAAAGGCTATTGGCCTGCTTTGACAGAGACTGAGAGAGCATAAAATAAGCCTCATGGGGCCATGCATCTGTGCTGGGAAAAAAAAAATTATTAAAATAGCAAACAAATTGAGAGGAACACTGCAGTTTGTTATAGCAGATTGGTACCAGAATAACTTGACACTACCCCTAGAGATAATTAGCACCGAATGATATTTGTAGTATTAGCAGGAGCTATCAATGGTTTCGATTTTCAGAATAATGGCATGGTGTACTACTTTCACAGCACTGGTTTCTTCTGCAAATACTCCATGCTCACGAATGTTGATCAGCCCTAAGGCACGTGAATGTAAAAAAAAATGAATGATACCTTTCATAAGTTATTTGAGAAAATAAGTTTCAAGAAGAAGAAATATCAAATTCTGTTGTTTGTAACGATAAAAAAAACATTTTTTTTTTTCTAAAAAATCACAAGAATAGAATCCATCAATAAAACAAATAACTGGAAGCTTGTCCAAAACACTCTTTATTTGACGTTTGACACTTTATACTATTCTCTTATTTATTATTGCAACTCTAATACTTAGCGTTATAGAATGAAAATAGATTCATTTCAAAGTGCTTTTAATTCTCTAAAATGTTTACTTCAATAGTTCTCTAAAAAATTGTTCCTTCAGAGAAATTTAGAACTTCGTTATAAAATCGTGTTTTGGGGATTTGAGGACCATCGAGGCGCATCGGGTCAAAAAAGTGCCCAATATGAATTCATCTTAAAATTTAATTTTCTACCAGAATCCGTAGAAAAAAAAAATTCATCCCATTTGAAATTCCTGAGTTAGGTGCGCTGTAGAAGAACTGGAGAAGATTCCACGTGCGGCAATGCCATAAAAAGGAACTTCATAATTCATGACAAAGACCCTCCAAGTTTCGTCCCGTTATTCCAAATACTCTGGAATCTACAGGGGGTGATCCATGTCCGCTGAGATACCCTGTATACGTATATTGGAATATTACCAAAACCGAAATGCTAAAATTAATCTGTAGCTCTACTTCTGAAGTCCCTTGAATTTCGAATTATCGAGAGTTTATGTAATAAAAATAAAAAACATAAATTATATTTGAAAAAAAAAGGACGAAAAAGGAAAAAGTGTTATTTACACACAAAATTATAGCATAATTAATTGGATAGAAAAATAAACGGGGACTTGAGGAAGGCTACCAATGCAGGTTTAGTGTACTTTAGCCCTCTTACCTTGGTCGCTGACTGGTATCCGAGCCCGGCAACCACTCAGCAGCCAGACGGCGACCAGGGCCAATTTCCCGCAAGAGAGCGGTCGGGCAACACAGTCTCCCAGTTTATTATAGACCTTATTACTATTACCTTACCTTCTTATTATTAGGAAACTTATTATAGCGTGTAGAGTGAACTTTTATAGCGACTGGTCGCCCCTAGGTCTTCTGGTCGTCCACCTTATACGGTCAATATCGAATTTCGTCAATATATTGATCGTTTGAAGGATATATTGTAATAATATTTACGCGTGTGATACATATCCCATATCAAATAATATTGACCGTGTAAGGGGGACTTTGGTTGATTGTTATTTCAATAATAAAAGGTTATTGTAAGGTACATGCGTACTAAAATGTTCTTCTCAAGTTGTATACCTATACTATTCCAAGCGCGATAGTTTATTTTTCGAAATAATTTTCCAATAGACTTTCTCAACGTGATAAGTATGAGAAAAATTATAGAAACAAATTGCATATGTTTTACACATAATCGGTATGTAGCAACATGGTGTTTTTTACTTTCTTGTACGAAGTAAAGGAAGCATTGTATTCGCGAAAATTTTCGGTTTTCAGATTTCAACGGAAATATCCATTTTGCCCATCCCTGAATCCATTTTGACTAGTTTCGTTGTGGCGTCTGTTCGTTCGTTCGTACTTCGCATAACTCAAAAACCGTTAACCGTAGAAAGTTGAAATTTCGTATTTAGGATTGTTGTAAAATCTAGTTGTGAACCTTCTTTTTTGGTCACTGCTTGATCAGCGGAAGTGGTACTTTACTTGGAGGTCATAATTGATTTTTATCAAAAATTATATTAAAATACTATGAAAAACTTCTCAAATTAAGTATTTATAACTTATATATTGATTTAAATAACATACTAGATTTTGGTTTAAATTGAAAAACCGCAAGCGGTGCTTTACTTGAAGGTCATATTAGACTTTCCTCAAAAATTATATTAAAATATAATGTAAAACATCTCAAATTTGGTAAATAGGAATTTTATACCGATATGAATGTATTTAATATATTTTGGTTAAAATCGGTGAGCCGAAAAGGGTACTTTACTTCAAAGTCATAATAAGATTACATCCAAAATTATATTTGGTACAACTACAGAGGAGCGGCGCACTATCAGAAGAGTCTAGAGACTGAATCGAGTGTCGTCTCACTAGCGATCTCTTGGTCCATTCTTGTTAACTACGTGCCTCCTTTTTCTTATAAATTTGGTTTTATACTCACCGCTTAAAGCTGTTTTTTTACAAGCAATTTTTCGATTGCTATGAAAATTTGTATTTAGTAGTTTTTGTGGGTGCAAAAAACGAATATTAACTTTGTCTCTCCCTAAAAAAATATTTTACCCCGCTTTGTTACGTCGCGACAAATTTTATTCCGATTTGCTACACCCATTGTGATTTAATTTTGTTAGATTCTAGTTTGCACCTATTTATGATAGTTACTGGGTAATTTCATGTTTTTTAATTATGAAATTAATCATTTATAATCATAATGGATAATATTAACAGTATTTATTTTTGTAGAAAATTAAATTAATTATTTAAACAATTCAATTGCGATAGTAAAGTGGTAATTTTATGGTTTTTAATTATGAATATATTCATTTACCTTATTTTTAGATAATTAAATTAGAACTAAATTAATGAAATTAATTATTACAAATGTTTATTAATCATGGCCTTGAATTATGAAGATCATTTTAAAAAAACATTAAAAAAAAAAAAACCTGTACCACAACAACCCGTGAAGGGTCTTTGGGCTCAGTACTTGGGTAAGGACCGTACTGTTTCAAAGCCACCGGTTGTGTAAGGAGGTGATTTGGCCGAGATCACGCTCAACCGCCAGGTTTTTCCCCCAATTAAGGGTACCCACTTTATAGAGGCTGGGTGAGCCCCAGGAGGGTCTCCCGGAGCCCCAGGAGGGTCTCCCGATCCCACAGGGTCGATCCGCGACTGAATACAGAATAAATAATTATCTGCCTCAGCCGGTCTCGAACCCAGGACCTTGAGATTAGTAGCGCAGTGCCTAACCCACTGAGCTACCCCGCTCCCCTAAAAAAACATTACTTGATTAATTATTATTTAATTGTATAAAAATAAGTGAAATACTTATATTCTTATGTGAAAAAGGAGAAGATGTTAAGGATATTAAAATAAAAAGTAACTTTTTTCTTTAAAAAAACAAACAAACAGTTATATCCAAATAAGAATCAATTTGAAAACTGTAAAACAGCTTTAAGCGATGAGCATAAAACCAATTTATAAGAAAGTGCTGAAAAAGGAGGCACGTAGTTAACAAGAATGGACCCAGAGATCGCTAGTGAGACGACACTCGATTCAGTCTCTAGACTCTTCTGATAGTGCGCCGCTCCTCTGTAGTTGTACCAATTAAAAATATTTTTATTACTTCTTTTAAGAGTTAAAAATGAGTGTAAAATATTGGTTTTCCTCCCCATTTGTGTGTGTGTGTGTCAATAAATGGGTGTCGCGACGCCGTGTCGTTTTTGAGATACTGCAATCTTCGGAAACTAGTAACCAAATTCAGGATCACTTTTTGAGCCACCGATTTATAGTTTAATAGGTATACAAGGAAGTCATGTGTTGTCCACATCAGATATTTTTTGTTTTTTTTTCACGTTTAAGATGTGAAAACGTTTTTTTTTTTATTAAAATAAAAAATATTACGTAACAGCGATTAAAAATGCAGAGAAAATGAGTTTTAAGCAATTGAAGTCGTTCAACAATTTTTCGAAAAAAAAAAAAAATTAAAACCCTGAAATATGAACATTTTATTAAAGGGTTTGTAATCGTCACAGAAACTTATTTGAGCCTTAAATTATGACCTAGGTCTTAAGGTCTATCTACAATGAAATTTGTATGCAAAACAAAAAAAAAAAAAATAAATAACTTTTCCCGGAAATTAAGAAAATGTAAAACCAGAGATTTTTTAAAAAAAAATTTGAACATGGACCAAAATGGTACTAGAGTGATTTTTCTAAGCGCTATTTATTCCCGATGAGTTTCTCTACAAGCCTATTTTCATGAATTTATGTGAGGCTCGATTTAATATCTAAAAAGCGCGTTTAAACATCATGCTTTTTCCTACTCCGGCTGTTTGTTGACAGAGAGTGGAGGGAAATGGATAAAAGACAGAAGAACCCTCTCTCTATCACTTTCTAGCGCTCGAAGTCCGACCGTGAGATGTCCTTTTCCCACCCTTCGTCACTTTACCAGCGCTACCTCGCCACTAGCGGCAGAAATAAAAAAACACTTTTCGGCACTTTTATGTTGTTTTTTTCACAATGTTGCAACATACCGATTTTATTATTAACATGTACAATTTGTTTCTACTATTAATCTTCTAATTATAACGTTGGGAAATTTCATTGAAAAATGATTGCAAAAAATAATATTTCTCTATCGCGCCAGGCTAATAATAGAGACCTAAAAAAAATAACAAATGAGGAAAAAATATATTTTTCAAAATAAAAATAAAAGCATTTATACACTTTTGTAAAACACTCAATACATAAAGAATATAAATGTTTGCCATAGTAAGTTTAAGTAATTTAGCATCTGGCTTTTTCTCAGTACGACTGATAGAGGCGAGTTAGCGCAGAGAAATTGATGAAGGGTGGGGGAAACTTCTCAGAGGACCAGAATTCGAGTGCTTGAAAATAATAGAGCGAGAGTTCATTTAATAGAGTTCAAAGAGCTTCGCCACTCGTCATTTCTCCACCCACCACTCTCTGGCCACTAGCAGCCGGAGCAAGAAAAAGCACGATGATCTAACCTCTTTTTAGGTGATATAAATATAAATAAACAATTAGGTAATATAAATCAAGCCTCACATATATTTCAAATGCCACAAAACAAGTTCCTGGGACTATTACAAAATTAGTTGTTGATTGACTTCAATTGTTTAAAACTCATTTTTTTGTCTTTTTAAACTCTATTACGTACTACTTTTTTATTTTTAATAAAAAAAAGTTTTTCACTTAAACGCAAAAAAACAATACTTTTCTGCAATTATATGATTTTTTTTCACCATGCTGCTACATTTTATCTAAAACATATACAATTTGTTTCTACTATTTCTCTCCTAATTATCACGTTGAGAAAGTCCACTGTAAAAGTATTTAAAAAAATTAATACCTTTTCTCTTTCGTGCCTGGAGTATACCAGCAATAGAGGTTTAAAAAAAATAACAAATAAGGAAAAATTATATTTTTCAAAATACAAATATTTATTCGCTTTTGTAAAAAAACTGTATAAAACTATACATATGTGAATGTTTCATATAATAAGTTTAAGTTATTTTTATTAATCGATAGTTTCGTAACCGACTCAATAACCTGCTTAGCCCACGTGGCTGGACTTTTTCCAGAGCGTCAGTTGCACGGGGATATTGGAGATGTTCAGGTAAATTGGTCCTTAAGTTTAGTCATTATTCAACAACTATAACAAACATTTTTACTTTCAAATATTTGCTCTTATTTAAGTAACAACAAAAATGTAAACTGTTTAAAGCATTTTAAAAATTTACTCTAAAGCTATAATTCAAGATATGTCTTATTAAGCTAAAGCTCCATTAGTTATTGTTAGAGGTTTCAGAGTTCTATAGAATCATTATTTATAGTTCCACTGAGTATTATATTTTCTCAAAAATTTGCTCAGAGCCCAACTGCCTTCTTTAAAAATTATTTTCAAATTAAGACTTACCATGTTTTAACCCAACTTTTTCAGTTCAAAAGTTTTCGAAGTACATTATGTTGATAATAATACTTTTAATCAGAAGTCTGTAATAAGAACAATTAAAATTTTGAACAGTTTACTAAAAAAAATAAAAATAGTTATTATATTATTAAGTAACATTTTAAAATTACTCATTCACACTTCACCTCAAATATAATAATTATATTTTGATCTTGAATGATCATTGACAAATTATTTTTCAAAATTACTTCATAGTCATAATGTCGATTCCATGTGAAAAATTTGATTTTTTGTTATTGTTATTTTTCTATAGTTTTTCGGTTGATATGGCCTGTAGTAAAGTTATGAATCTATTACGGCATTAGAAAGTGCAGTTGCATTTTTATTTAAAACGTCTGCAAGTCAAAAGCTTCCATGTTAAAGTAACAAATATGCATATTATTATAAAGGTAAAGCAATAAATACACATGAAACTATGAAATAAAAAACCAATACCAACAAAAAAAATTTTAAATTAACGAAATCGACCCTTATACACAGAAAGATCTAATAGCTTCTTTGTTCTGCTGAAAAGTAGTGATTTTAATGATCGTAAGTTTACTGGGGGAAGGGAGGGGGAGCGACGACATATCCTCATGTAATTTTAAGTATAGTATTTACAGAGATTCTGACAATGTTATGTTCCTAATTTGCTTAGCCATTGCCAATTAGTTATTAAATATTTTTGCAGTTTTGTTTATAATCAAAAAGATTATTAAACAAATATATAAATAATTTTGTTTTTCTAAGCTATCTTTTATTTAATTATGGTATTTTTTCATTTCTTATTTTTGTCTTTTATTTATCCTTATCCATCATACAATTTCGTAAAATTTATATTACAAACAAAACCTTAAGTACACATAGGAGCCTCTGTACTTAAAGCCTTCATAAGGGAGAGAAAGAAGTACAGAGGTTTGTATGATTACTAAAGTTTAGCAATTTGTTTTTTATTTAAATTTGACGAAATTGTCTAGTGGGCAAGAAAAAATCAGGAACAAAAATATGGTAAGAAAAATACTGTTGTTAAGAAAAAATTAATCTGATGATGGGATAAGACCCAGAAGTGTCATGCGATTTATAGATTAGTAAAAAATCATAAACTTTTATATTGTAAAAAATCATAGGAAGTTATAAGTTCATTGATAATTGGTATAAAAAATGTAATATATTTATTTTTTAACTTTTATATTGGTACGGTGTATTGAATAAGATAAGTACACAACAATGTTTGATATATTTTAAAATATTCTGTGTGGTCTCCTATGATGATAACTCTGAATAGGAATTGCCGTCTGATGGCCATGATGCAGAGAGAATGTCTGAGGCGGCTCTAAAAATGTTTTTTCTGTTAGTCGTTAGCATCAATATGCTTTTGTATTAGTATGATTCCTAAGGCTATCTTGGTTTGGGGTCTGACCTAAACCAGAAATCAGATTTTTTGTGATTATGAGGGGGGAGAGAGGAAAGGGAAATATCAATGTGTGTTGTATACAACACATTTCTCTGGATCGCAAAAATATAGAATTAAGATTAGTTTCATTCATGTTTTCAAGTTACTGTTTGTGAATTAATACTGTTTTTTTGAAGTTGTGTTAATATGTTAGCATTTATTTTCATACCCAAGTTTTATAAGAGTTACTTAGATATTAAAAATTAAAATTAGTAAATCTAATTAATGTAAATCCCCCAATGATGATAACTTGAAATAGGAATTGCCGTCTGATGGCCATGATGCAGATGAAATATCTGAGGGTTTGGATTTACTTACTTATTCGATCATTCAAACTTGTTATTTTGTTTGTTGTTGTTTGTTTTTTTTTTCAATAAATGTAAATGTTGTAAGTGAAATAAAAGAAAGAATTTAAGCATTAAAAAAATAATTTACAACTTTCCTGAGGGAAAAAACCACAAATATTTTTTTTAACTTCAAAATTGTATTCTATTACCATATTATGTAGGCTCTTTTTTATTTACCAAAGGCAACTTTAGCCTACTACTAAAATAAGTTTTTCCAACTA
This sequence comes from Rhaphigaster nebulosa, assembly GCA_948150685.1. NCBI lineage: Eukaryota > Metazoa > Arthropoda > Insecta > Hemiptera > Pentatomidae > Rhaphigaster > Rhaphigaster nebulosa. Next base: position 129,860,359 of record OX411309.1, read on the forward strand.
TTGCATATCCTCAACAACCCTTTTATATTTATTATGAGATTTTTATTGATTTTTTAAAATGTATCTGTTGCAGTTAATCATTGTTCCTGAAGTCGGCCAGTATAACTAGACTATTATCAAGGACCAAGTGAAGGATAGTGTTAAATGTCAATACTCCTATCTAGCCTCACCACTTAAATTCCCATTATCCATGTTTCTACTCCTTTCATAAGAACTAAATTATCCCCACACCTGAAGGCTTTCTAGATTGCAGACTGCATACCCCATATATGGAAACCTCATCGCTCACCATTATTGGGGACCATTTGAAATCTTTAAAACTTGTTATCCCTTCAGTCACCTTTCCGACATTGATTCTCTTTTCTATAAACTCAGGGAAATCCTTTTCTCCTTTCAGAATTCTTGTGTCACACAACAATTCCCTCCTCTCCTCGGCCTCATCATTAGAAACCAGAATAATAGTATATTCACTCTTTCAACCAACTTACTCTGGCAGATTACCATTCTCATCACTCTTACCATGAAAAATATTTATGCAGTTGATAATCTCATACCTGGTTGCCTTCCTCGGATTTCTATCTCCATGATACCAAAATACATTGAATCAAACAGATCCTCTTATCAGATAAGTTTCTCTCAATATCATTTACCAACTTATCTTTTATAACGAAAATTGTCTTCCCTCTGTCCCTTCCTTCCTCCTCTGATTTGCCACAACCATACTTCATGTTCTAATACAGAAGCCAAGGATTTCCTACATTATATCTCCTTCCTTTCTTTTAACATTAAAAATGAAACCCGTGACCCTACTTGCTCAAAACTTTTTTTAGCTCGCTTTATCATTATTCCACTATAATCCCTATAACATTAATTTCTTTTGCGTAGATGAACAGTTGAAATTCGATAATTTCGGACTGTGTTGGTAAATTTGGTACGTATGAACTTCTATCTAAATTTTTGTAAAGTTTAATAAATATTTATTCATGTTTTTTAAGGCTTTGCTCACCTCTACAGACCCTCCGAATTGAGTTAAAGGATTGAAAATTTATATGTGTATTGATGTTGTGTTAGAAAAGTGCCTTTTGAGGGTCTCAATTTTTTTCTCCCACCCCGCCTTTTTAATTTTGCATTATTAGTTATTATTAAAGATAATTTAAAGTGCGATCTTTGTAACTCTGCTGTTCACTGTTTCGTACAGCATTGCAATTGAGACGCATTATCACTATCCGCTGCCGAAGGTTGCCGCACTAACAATGTCTAGCGTCATTTGTGATAACTGCTTAGTATTCAATTGTAACATTCGTATTCATTGGAAATGTTTAAATTATAACTACTTTAACTAGATATAGTTTAAAATTATTATTGCTGTCAACTTCCGGTGGTCTGGAGAAGTTGTACCAAATGTACCAAAAGCAGTAATAATTTAAAAAATGGTGAGGAGCCACTTTCAATTGAAAAGGATCGTTGGGGATACAAATATCTCTTGAGCGAGCGGAAGTTGATAGCTGTAATCTAATTAAAGTAGTAATCATTGAAATTACGGTAAGGCCCCGACCTCAACTGAAAAGGATGTTGGATTTATTTACCTCTTGAGTGAGCATGGCGAATCATAATTTTAAATAATATCTATTTAAAGGAGTAATAATTTCAATGAATATGAATCATACAATTGAATGCAAAGCAGTTAGTTAACACAAATGGCACTAGAGATTGCTAGTGCGGCGACCTTGGGCAGCGAGCAGTGAAATACATCCCAATTGTAAAGTTGGCCAGCACTTTTTTATCATTACTATTATTATACCCATTACTGTAATATTATTTATACATATTTTGTCGATGTTGGTTGCCCTAATCCAATCTTACTTGCAATGTAAGTCGAAATGTCCACCAACAATAAATCATATACAGAGGTATGGTTCATTGAGCCCCCACCCTCCTCAATTATATTGTAGTTTGATTAGTAATTTAAATTTGAAGCATTCAATTGTAATTTTATTGCGTATTATCGTAAATTCATTACATTTTTTTATTGCTCTTGATGATGATAAGTCTGTATAGGAATTGCCGTCTGATGGCCATGATGCATTGCAGCATTTCTGAAGAGAGAATTGTGCTCTTAATCGATCTTTCACAAGATATAAGATCAATTGCCGAAATCTTGCTGAGAATATTTAGATCCCCTATGTTGTTTTTGATAAAGGTGTGTTGATATTTATTTTCATGCCTGTCGTTTTAATTGGTGTTGACTTTTATGTAGAATTAGAAGAACTAATTAATGTAAAACTCCCAATGATGATAACTTGAAATAGGAATTGCCGTCTGATGGCCATGATGCAGATAAAATATCTGAGGGGTTTGTAATTACTTAATTTGATCGTTTCGAACTTAAGTATTAGTTATTTTCCAATAAATGTAAATATTGTAAATGAAATAAAAGAAAGAATTTAAGAAACAAAAAATAATTTACAGCTTTCCTAGGAAAGTTTGGAAGTTCGAAATTTTATTCTATAATCATATAGGTGTGTGTGTAAATTTGTAAAGCCAATTCAAGAAAGACAATTGTTTGAAACATTTGAATTACTATTTTTGTAAGCAAATATTAATTGTAATTTAAAATACTAGGATTATGTAGTTATATATTCTATTATTAGCAATGACCCATATCATTGCTAATAATAGAAGTGTTTTTTTTTTCATAATCAGGTTTTTTTATGTCCAATGAAACTATTAATTTTAACAGTAGCAGGGCTTAATGTACTTAGATGTTTGATGTCGATAACACCAGTAGCAGGGCTTAATGTACTTAGATGTTTGATGTCGATAACACCAACTATCTTTGCCTACATACCTCCCTCCTACATTATCTTCCCATCTACATTTCAGACTAAATCTAGGATATGGTGTAGGTTTTGTTTCAACTTTGCTTGCCCATTTCAGTCACTTCAACTATATCTACTGAAAATTGCAACCTAATAATTTTTAAAATGTAAATAAATAACTATTTTAAGTTTGTTTGAACAATGTAATGAGATATTGAAAAGAAATATGGCAATGGTTGAAATTGTAACAATAACTAATTAAAATATAAAATATTTTTCACAATATGTATTTGTTATTTTATTCCCTTACAACTCTATATTCCCTGATAATGTTCAGTGGTATTCATTCTAATAAGGTCGTAAATATCCCTTGGATGTGTTACTTGGATCTCTATTTTACAATAAATTAATATCACACTTAAATGTTAATTCAGCATTCTACATATTACATTGCAGAAGCATTAATAAATTTGGCTGTGTCACTAGGATGATAAACTAGCATAGGCAATACACCATATACATTCTGACTCAAACCATAAAAGAAGTTATATACTCTTATCGTCGGCATACAACTATAACTGATCAAGTCATTAATTTTTAAGGTTTTTATATAATCATGAAACTATGACAAAAGAAACAACATTGTAATTGCTACTAGGCACTAAAATTACAGCATTCATATTAGTCTATAATAACATATTGCTAATATTATATATACTACTCGACATTTGAAGTGATATACTTAAAAAAAATTGTAATATTGTTTACTTACCTACTCATTCAACATCCTACCTTCCTATACAATATTTCTAAACATAATGAGAAATAATCAGGAAAGGGAAGCTTTCTCAACCAAGCACAGTATTTCAGGATTACCATGAGTTTGTATTCTCCTTTCATGGCCATTCGCATATTTTGTTATTTCTTCACTGGTAAGGTCTTTTTGCAGATTGTACTATGTTACCAATACTTTGTTTTGGGAGGTCTGGATTGTCAGTATTTTACTTTTCTTGTTACAATTCCAGAGATCAATCCCACATGGGTTTTAGAATTTGTTTGTACAACAAAAGTTAGTTCTCAATCTCTGTCAATTGCGAATTTCTACCTCAAAGCCAGTCCTTTTTTTCTGAATTAAAGTTAAGTTCCTCTTTCTTCTTTTTCAAATGTTCTTTCCAGTTTAATCTTGCATTCAGTATCATTCCTAGATACTTAGCAGTAATTTTTTTTTGTGTGTTTTGAATTACAGGAAACAAATGTTATAACTTCTGAATTTTGTATTCAAAATCAGTCTAAACAAATTTAGATTTAATCTCTGATATTAGGGCAACAGTCAATATGACTATCAGTTTGGTTTCGGCCTCTTAACACTTTCTCCAATATTAACTATGAGTTTTTAAATCGACTGGAAGGAAGGTATCAAAGGTCGTCTAACACATTTATCTTAAGTCATGTCCACAACAGAGTATTGTTGTCAAGAGGCAGTTTCGGAATTAGCTCATGCAGATCTCTGTTTCCCTTTTGGGTCATGGCTTGATCTCTTGGATGCATTAAAACTGGAACAAAGTAACCACATAATGAGAAATATAAAATACTACAAAACCACAGCAGATGATAAAACAACTATGTGCTAGACTGGACCTAATTGCCCCCTGAAAACATCCAGACTTGCAATTCTGCTCAATATTGTTTCAGAGAATCCCATTTTTCTGTTAAAAAAAATCGTTATCCCATAGACCAGCATTACTACATTTCAGGCACACAGGCATGTGCGAATCTGAATCGCAGCAGTGCTGATTCAGCCCCGTAACAAGGACGCACAACATAACTTAAGTTTTCTCATTAAAAATATGGAGATAAGTAAACAATATCTTGATTTTTTCAGCAGTACCACTTCAGATGTTGAGTAGTAAATTAACAATTTCTTGTTAATATATAAACCTCATATCTCGAAACAGTAAAATTTGTTAAATACCAATTAAAATAACCCATTTAAAATACCACCCACACTAATGAACAAAACAACACAATAAAGCATAATTGCAGAGGAATATTCAGGGGGAATTAACCAGTGTGGTACTATATTTATGGTATATCTCATACCTGTAGCTGGTGATTTAACAGAATAGGATTGGAAAAAGACTCATCAATTTAAAAAGGTAACATTGAAATAACAATGTCATTTAACATGCATAGTTATGAGATATATTTATAAGGCAAGTGATAAAAAGGAGAAATCATGTCACTCAAGTTATCAAATCCTTTTCTTTTATTTTAAAAGATTTATAAAATAAATTTCATATACTTTTTAGAAGTCTAATCAGTTCACTTTAAATATATAGAGACGAAAAAATCCTCTTCATCTTCGATGTTTATTTTTAAAAAATTAAGCAAATTAAATAAACCTCAAGAATTGAAAGCCTCCTTAAAGGTAGACTTTCGCTGGTACTGCCCGCGGATGCGACTGGTAGAGCTTACCAATCCTATTATGTCATATCTATACTACCGGACAGTACCAGCGAAATATGTCCCTACCTATTCAAAGTAGTAGTAAACTGTCCACAAACTTTGCCGGCCCCAACCGCGGGCAGTACCAGTGAAAGTCTACCTTTATCAAACGAATGCATTATGAAACAAAACTTCATCGATTTTTAGCAATTTGTTAACAGAAATTAATAGTTTTCTGTTATAAATATTGAACTCTTTATCTCTTATGACAAATTAAGAGTAATAATTTTTGCTGTTAACTATCATTATCTGAAAATAGTATTTAAAATGTTAAAAAGTGTTTTTAATTGACTGTCTCGGAATGATCTAAATCAGTTTGAAGATTTCAATATTATAATAAAATACAATTGATTGATAACTATATCAAATTTATAGCACTCAGTTTTATGAAAATTTTATTTGCACATAACAAAAAGTAATTTTCTGATAAGGAAACATTTGAAGGTCCACAATTCTAACAAGGTTGCTCATACCTGGCTTAGGAAAAAACACAGCTCACTTCTATTTATATCAAAGATAATTTTAAATGTATCTTCTAATGGCTACCACCAAACAATGTAATAAAAGTAAGCTCCTTTCATTGTTTAAGCCAACTGATATAAATGATCAAACTATTTATACAATTGGAAAGCAGTTGTAACCTAAGGTTTATTGAATCATTGTATGTATTCTACTCATTGCATCAATTATCATTCATTTCTACATTACCTTTTCTGCAACTTCGGCAGTACTGATTCAAAAGCAGACTAAGACTGGAAATATTTAGAAGGAAGATAGAAAGCAGGAAAGTCCCTGCAACAAATTGTATGATGAATGGAATATTAAATATTGTCCTAATATTTACTTAATTTAAATTTCATGAAGGTAAATAGGAAGATAGGTGATAAATAATAGGCACAATATACTTAAAATAATTTTAAATATTCATAAAAAATACTAACTCCTTATATAGGCTTCCTGTGCATTCTCACTTGCACGAATATCTCAATTATTAAGCAATGACATTCTTTCTTAAATAAATCAAGAGCCTGTTGTCTCCAAATGTATATTAGGCTTACTTAAGATATAATAACAATAAGATTCATCTTCGGTTTCTTCAGGTGATGTGCAATCAACTGTGAAATTCATTGATTTATAGAAATCAATTGCTTCAGGATTGTGTTTAAAACAAGTCAAAACTACTTTCTTCATGTTATTTTTAAATGCAATTAATTCTATGGCTTCAGACATAAACTTTCCGAGACCTTTCCGCCTTACTGATTCCTTTAACTGTAACTCATATAGATACAGAACATCAACACCATAGTCCATATCAAATCTGAAGTGAGAAAATGCAACAGGTGTTTTTGCTTCATCTCTGGCTATGAGATACCAAGCTGCAGGTTCAGTCATTTGTGAAAGCTTTTTCTTATCATCCCAACCCCAATCACTGGTTCTGTACAATTTCTCCATATTCTTTTTCAGTATATTAAATAACTCGTCAACGGTGCCAGTGTCTAAATCCCTCACTTTTTTACACTCCAATTCAAGATTCAAACCATTTCTATTATACACTTTGAAAGCAGGAAATTCTGAAAGTGGGTCTGACAGACGGTTAGCTCTTTTCACATTTCTTTCAGCCAGAATGTTTCGTTTCTTCTCTTTCGTAACATGGCTTTCCTTCTTCCCATTTTTTTTATTATTTTTCATTACTAAACTATGATGCTAAAACTTATCTCATATCCAACTTTAATTGTATTGGGGAAAGAGGTTTTCCCTCTATTAATATCGATTCCAAAGAGCATAAAATGTATACTACTTTAGAGAAGTATGGGTGTCAGTAATATTAGATCATCTTTGAAGAGGCAATAATGTTTAACCAACTAAAATATACTAATAATTATTACTTTAATTGATGCCTTCCTAAATTATATACATAGTTTATTACAGTATGAGTAAAATTAAATGAAAGAATTTACTTCAATTTAGAATTGAGAAATTCTTCTTCAGAAGAAAATATTTTGAACAACATGAAATCTGAAACTTGATAAATTTCTACTAATCACAAAACTCATCACGGAAATTTTCGATCAACTTTGTTAAAAGGAAGATAATTACATTTAGATAAACAATTTTAATTCTGTTATTTACTATAAAGTATTTCCTTATTATTATTTTATTTTCCTAATAACCAAACAAATGCTATTTTTAGGAAATGCCTAGACACGCCTCAGGAGCTTGATGAATAAAAAATCCCAACCAAGATGGGATTTAATATTTCATGTATGTTTTTTTTTAGGACTAAAAGATAAAGCGGTCAGTATGACAAAGCGTGCCGAGAGTATCCTACCAGTCTTAAGTCAGAAGTGGCCCCAGTTTGGATTCGGCCATGGATGTTACTTATTTTACGGCGGATGCACGGAATAAATTTCGATCTTTCCAGGTAGATTGGTAATATGTTGAATAACCAGTTTCTGCTTTCCCTGAATCATCCTGCCACAATTGGAACTCATAAGTGCGTTAAGGCATAATAAACAACAATCTTATAAGTTAAAGGTCAAATTAGAATGGTTTTCTAATACATTTCCTAAATTAAGTCCAACCCACTAATACTCCGCGTCTCATCAATTATAACGCGTTTAATACAAACTCTGCTCATCAAGCCCTACTTGACCACTCAGGTCATACAAAGCACTGAACAATATATACTAGGTGCTATTTATACCACGTATTGAAATTGTCTCAGTATTTAACGTATGAAGACAATCAATATGCTTCTGGATTTAAATTCGGAATCCGAGGAATATATCCTTCTCGTATTTATCGTATGCGGGTCTAGTTAGTGTTTATTTATCGTAAATTCCGTGAGAGGAACACACATTTGTAGTTTAAATTGTGCCAATAAGTTCCTCGTTCAAAGGAACCAGTATATAGAAAATCATATTTTCCAAGAAAAGAAGATTTAAGTGGAATAGAAATAAAATGTCGGTTTGGTCGCATACTAATGGGATGATGAATACATTACTACACAGATTTACTGTCAAAGACAAACTGCGTTTTTTTCTGAAAAAGAAACCACCTTCAAAATCTGATTAAAAATGTTTAAAGGTCCCGTAAAGACTGTTTGAGATTGGCCCAATAAACACTCCAAGATTTAATCTAAATTGAACGAAAGCTTGTGACAAATTAGATTCTCTATAGAATTGCTTTAATCCTGCTCAGGCCATGTTTGACATTTACTTTACTAAATAGCTGCTACTACTAGACAACGCTCGCCATTGGCTGTTGAGCCATTTGGCGATGTGCTGACGCGTAAAGACGGGCTACTGTGTACTCTGGACTCTCATTCTGTTAGGTGTGGTCTCTAGGGCTAAACAATCTCTCTGGTGATCAGCATCCATCGTCTCGCAAACTCATAATAGACACACAGATGTTAGCACATGGATGAAGTGGAGGTTGCAAGCGAAATAGCCGTTTTTAGACGGAAGGCGGCTACATTGACTGCACTTGGATGGTTGGGACCCCTGTTTATCCCCCATCCGGGATTGAAGATCCGTCAGTGTAAACGTGAATCCATTCGTCTTCATGGTATTATTCATAGCTGGTTTGTAGGGGTAACTGCTTCCATTAATATTGGAGGCGTATTTTGGCTTTGAGTAGTCCTTGAATTTGTAGCGCGATAGGGGTAAGTAGTTGAAGAAGTCCTGGCAGGCGAACAGCGGTACACCCTCCCTGGGTGGGATATCATATTTTCATATGCAGTGGATAGAGTCTTACTAAACATCAATTCTATGTATCAAAATGAAAAGGTAAAAAATGCGTTTTCATATTTTGGGTATGTAGCATAAATGGAATTTTTACAAAGAATTAATTATTTTGATGAGTTAAATTCATCTCGTTAAGCTTGTTTCGTTCAAACCCAACTCTTTATCAGAGATTTTCAGTGCATATACATTTGCTGAAGCTAGTATAAATGTTAAACTGTAACAACAAAGGTTGTTTATCATGGAACAAGTTAAAAAAACAAAAAACCATTGAATTTTGAAATTACGTTGTATTCATGAGCACGATTGCGTGTTATGTCATAATGTCCATGGTACATTCAAAGACCCTTGCATTTTTAAACCTTTTCATTATTACTGTTTTAAGATTTGCACAATTTAACACACTTAATAAATATTTAAAAAAATTATGCGAGAATTGTAGTAGGTTTATTCAAATGTTGGCAACAAGTCTTACCTTGTATTTGGTTTCTAAAGCATTTAATCATGCTTATAGGTTCATTATTTTTCTAAGTGGTGTCTAGTTCTGTTGTAATTGTGTAATATGCCATGAGATGAATGTTGAAAGACGTTTGTCTACCGTGTCTATTGTTACTGTGAAGTATTACTTCAGAAGTAACCACGTTAAGGAGGTTATCACTTGGTTTATGTTCGTTCAACCATAAATTTACCAACTAAAATACTTTCTTTTAAAGAACGTCCAGGATGACATTATCATGGAAGGGTTGAATTTTGAAACAAGATGCATTTTCCATGTGAGAGGTACTGTCAAAGTTGACATAAATCAGTAGTTCATTCTTTTAAAATGAAGGGAGTATTTCTTGTGTCAGTTATATGTGGTTTTAATCTGATGATAAGGTTTGCAAGCATTACAAAGATTTATTATTTATTACAGTAATTGAATGTTTATCATGATGTAATTTCATAAATCCTTTTTCACTTTATTAGATTATAAAGTTGTCAGGCTTCATGCTTTTTAATTAGTGTGTTTATGCAGCCTACTGACTGCTCTGCATATTATACTGAATATATTTTTAATATTTGATTTTCAGTAATGTGGCTAGTCTTAGCAGCCACACTTTCGATATGCGTTAGTTTTCCCACACACCAACAAAAATTGATAGAAGGACAAGGTCCCAATTCTACTGCTGTCGATCATGTCACTACTCCATTACTGAACATAGAAGGTAATTTTTTAATGGTTGAATATTTTTATTCCTAAATCTTGCTTTTATACCAATTTTTTTAGTGTTACAGTTTTTTTTATAGCTTATTACTTATTAAATAGTTGCTGTTTTATTTTTCTCCCGTTTAACACCTTATTTTTCTGAAGTTTTATTCTCATAATTGATCAACCTCTTGATTTATATTTTTCAGTGTTAAATATGTATTCATAATATATAAATATTTAGAGTTGCCATGCGAATGATTACGAATGGTTACTTCTGTTCTAGTGTTTTAGTTTCATCATTCTTTTATGATAACATTGTCGAAGTTTAATTTTAGTTGATTCTTGCTGTCTGTGGGAATTAAATTTTCACCCTTGTACTCTTATTTGGGATCTGCTCCAATGACATAACCGTAGTAATCAACTGTAAAAGTTGCATTGTTTATTTCAAAATAAATACTAAAATCTTTATTTCTGACTAATTTATTCTGTTTCATTTAAGCAATTAATGAAAAAAGTTTAAACTGTTGTTGGTGTGATATGGTTAGATTGTTTGTTTTTTTCTTGTAAAATTGAGGATTTTTAGAAATAATGATTTCTATCACATGCAAATTTCATGAAATAACGTATATCAAGCCCATTTATTGAAGTACAAATTTTGATATTAACAAATTTAAATTAACATTTTTGCATAAGGATTAAAATTTTCAGCTTAGTGCTACAATAAACAGGGTGTCCAGCAGCCTTGAATTCCTTGAAGACCGGGAATTCTACTTGAATTTTTAGTTTTTAATCTAATAATTCTGTTTTTCCATTGTTACTTGACTAATAGTGTATACAATTTTGAGGAGGATCAATGTAGTCATTAACTGTATCATATCTAGTTCCAAGAAAGTTAGAAAAAGCCTCCTTTCTCTTACTTTGTCTATTAGTCCGTCTGTCTCATACACGTTCTCGTTCTATTTTCTGTCCCAACTTATACGGTTCGCTCTACCTTTCATGAACTAGAGTTGTTATGGAATGGTAAAATAACATATTAGCTCCAACCGTTCCAGCTCTGCCATTGTACTAGGTTCTCTTAAGCATTCCAGCTCCAAAAAACTCCAAGTTTCAATTACAACCGATTTACACTCGCCTTCTTATAATAAGTTTGCCGGTTCACCACTTGTCCTTAAGACCTAGGGCAGAGTGATAGGGATAAGGGGTTACCATAATTTATTTTATTGCCAAAATTATGAGTATGAGTAATACATATTATTATTATATACACAATGTTTTGAATCTTGAAAAATATGCAAAAGAAGCAAAATAAAATGAAAAATATTCTCATTCAATCATAAATATATTTAATAATAATATTCATATTTAATTTTATTTACAATGAAACCTCTTCTAACGGAGACCCCTCTCTCCATCAGACACATCTCTTTATGGACCATTTTTAATTGTCCTGGCCTGAAAGTGCATATGTATGCATATGGGCTCGTTTTATTATTTTTCTTTTGTTAATTTGTCTAAATTATAATTAATCAATCCCTCCGCCAGATACTAAGTTTTAAAATACGTTTTCATGATTGTATAGAATAATGTACAAGAAATTATATATTTTGTTTTGTTATGTAAAATAAGTTTTTGAATAAAATTGTGGTTAAATTTATTCCAATAAGTGATTATTATTTATTTACAGTTGAAATATTGTTTCTATGCTGTATTTTCGAATTGTTTTTATTTTTTGCAATGCGATGAGTTCTCAGTGTAAGAAATAAAGAAATTTTTCATTATCTAACAGAGATACAACCTTTATAATTATTCCAATTCATTCTCAAGTCCTGATTGTCATTTTATCAGGAGAAAACCTAATACTACATTTCATGGTTCCAATTTCGTTTTAAATTTAATCCAATAATTTGACGAAAAGCGGCTTGAATTTCAAAGTTCACAGCCTTGAAATTCTTGAATTTTTTCATGCCTAATCGCTGGACACACTGAATAAAAAAAAAAAAGTTGGATTGAAAATAATCAAGGAGTAAATTAGCCAATAGAAAATAGTATTGACCACACTGTCTCCAAAGAAAATTGTAAGGTCGAGAATCAGTTGCCTCTAATAATACCTGTTCCCCATAGACCTTCTGTGGATTATTTATTTATGTAATTTGTTTTTCATGAATATTACAATGAGCGTTTATTGTTTATATAATTGTAATCTTATTAAAATAAATTTGTTAGTTTAAAAAAAAATATAGTAAATAATATTTCTACATTTGATTTTCAGCCAAATCACCGAAATATGAAAGTACAAATTCAACCCACAGTTCAGTTGATGATTCAACACCATTTGAATTCAATGGAACATATCAAAACACAGATGTGTCTAATACCTTAGATGACCTCCTAGAGGTTACTTCTTCTTTACGAAACCATGGTAATGATTTGAGAGCTTTTATTATTTTTATTACCTGCATAAATTTTTCAGGCTAAGTTAGTTAAGCACTCAATTAAAAAAAAAAAAAAAAAATAGTTTATCTCAGTTTTAAAATACTGTGCATTTTTTTGTTCAGTTAATGTGCCCTCCAAAATTCATGAATAAATATGCAAATAGTTTATTTATGCATAATTAATGTCTTTTATTTCTAAATTTTCTGTATTTACTCACATCTATGTACACTTCAACCAGTTAGAATCAATATGCTGTTAGTTCTATCAATTGTTTTAAAATATTGAGTCTTTTGTGTTTAACACTATTAAAAATATAGGTATAAAGTGATAGTTTCTGAATTATTTTCTAGTGATTAATGTGTCAAAATAAATTTATTTTTGATAACAAATTGTCCTTAGATAGTTATCTTGCTGAAAACAAAATAAAATTATGTTACTTATGCCATTGTCATTCTCAGCTTGTCTTAGCTACACAGTCCAAAATAGGCTCAACTCCGGTTTTATAGCTTTATTAGAAATCGGTTTTATAGCTTTATTAGAAATTGTAGTTCTCCATCACATACATTTTATACTTAATAGTTTTTTAATTGTTGGAAAACTGGACTTATTGCAATTTAAGTACCAATAAAATGTTTCATTCCTATGAACTCATATGTTAAATTACGTAAAGCCTCTGATCTACTTTAAGACCTGTTTCACACATCATATGGCGGTTTAATTGATTTATATTGTTGCTTTGTCGGGTCATAGTAACTCTTGAGTAGAACGAATAGGATTTTAAATGCAAACCGGTTCTCTCCCTTCAGACAGATGTACATCTGGTATATCTGCCCCGTTCACAGTCTCCTCCTAACTAGTTGACTCAACTCGAAGGGCCCATGGTTGTCCACACGGGAAAGTCTTTTCATAAATAATAGTGTAATTATTGACTATAAAATACATAAACTAAAGTGCTTCCCCAGTAAAAAAAAAAGAGACCCTTGTATATTTAGATAAAAGAACCTACAACTGTTGCATGACTCGATGCTCATTTTCATGGAGGTTTTAGTAATGTTTGCTTAAAATAGCAGAAATCTTCAAAATAACGTTAAGCTAATCCTAAGAAAAGAAAGTGCTCTAATTATAAGTTAAATGAGTGGAGGGGAACAGAATCAATCCATGGGTCATTGTAAGTTTCCAGCCCTTTTTGTTTTCTAGGTCAATAATCTTTGTATAAATGAATTGTTAATATATTTATATGACAACTGTCTCATGTGTATTAATTTAATTTTTTATTTATAGTTTGTGCCCTGTGCACAGTGTTGGAATATAATTCAACTGAAGCAATCAGCCCGAAAGGGAACACAAGCAGTTTCTTACTAAGCACTCCATCTTCAAGTTCAGAAGCTGTGAGTAATTTCAATATTGGAATTATTGCTGGTATTGCGGCTCTAGTCATTGTAATCATCACTCTTTTAAGTAAGTTAAAAGTTAGTTCTATTAAGTTAATCTAAAGGTAGAACTGAAAATGTCCCTTTTTTTCTTGTATCAATAAAAAAAAAAAAATTAATGTAAAAAAATCCTGACTACGGAAATAATCCTATCTGTCTAAAGGCAATGTACTTGCATATCTACTTAAACACATTGATGGGTTGTTAGTGAAGTTGATATATATGAATATTGAAACTAGGTATAGTAGTCGGGGGTCTTCCATACTTGCCTGACTATTACTTAAGTAGTTGGGTATCTACTCAAGACTCTTCTGTTTGTGATATTAATGTACTTTTTGCATGTTTACTCGCACAAATGCAAGAAGCTTTCTGTACGTTAACATCCATAGATGCCTTGGACGGAATGTACTTGAAAGGAGCCATAACGTGTAGTGGAAGGCACCCGACAATTTCTCCAAGTCTCAATATTCACAGACGTCAACTTCACTAACAATCTACGAATGTGTTTAAGTTGATAGGAAAGTATATTCCGTCCCTTAGGATTATACTACAGGGATAGAGTATTTTTTTTTAAATTGATTAATTTTTTATTTTAACATTTTTAATTTTTTAAATATTGGCAATTAACATTTCATTACATATGATCATGAACTTACACATGATATGATAAGAAATCACCAAAAGTTGGTATGATAAGAAATCACCAAAAGTTGGTAAGATTTAAAAATTGTCCATAAATCAGGATTGCTTTGAACGATTCAAACCAAATTTGAGTCGTCTGTAAAGGTTCTTAATCTAAGCGGTTTGCTTTAACTGTGGTCTTCCTACATGTTTTAGAATCAATATTATCCACAAAATACCTCAATTTTGTTTTTATCTTGTAATCACTTTTTTTTTTTACACAGACCTTCTAGATAATGTAATAGCTGTTTATATTTATGGTTAGAAGGAAGTTTCTTCTTTCCAACGAATCCAAGAAAATCAAAATCAGATAAACTGAAGATAAGATATAGAGCTTCTTATCGAAACGTAATTTTGTGGCTTACAAATTTTGAACCTCCTCGAAACTGAAAAAAAAAAGTTAATTTTTGTTTTTGATAATATTTTCAACATAAAGGTTTTTCGGTGTGCTGAATCAAAATCTGCCATAATTTTGGGTGTGAAAAAATCTATAAGACTACTAGTTAACCCAATAATTTAAACATTTTTTTAAATTTATTTGACCAAAAAGTAATCACAGCTTGTATTTTCAATTTAATATACATTGAAAAACAAATGTTTTGGTGCAAAAATCATGTCAATATCATTTTCAAACTCAAGATGAAAAGTAAAGCAGTTTCAGCATGTTTTATTTTTTTTCTGGGTTCCTGGGGCCCATTGGAATGAATGCCAACATGCATGCCCAATATTTTTGGATGTAGAATCACCACATAAAATTTGGTTAAAATCGATAACTCATTGACTTTGCCCTCCCATTGTTAGTTATTATTACGCATTTAACTTACTCTCCTCTAATATTATTGATTTTAGAGGAACCTGATGGAGCGCATTATATTAGGTTAAGGAATTTGATGTTTTCGATTGATTTTCCACAAATTAATTTTTTACTACAAAATTTTCTTTATAAGAATAAAAGGAATAAATTTAATTTGAATACTGAAATTGATAATATAATGACTGAAAGTAGAAGAAAGGGAGGAATACTTCCATTACAATGTAAAAATAAAAAATAATGCAATGGAATAAAATTTATTATACTATTTATTATAATACAGTTTAAAAAAATAATGCAATAGAAAAATTAAGTTGAGAAAAGTTCTCTCCAGACATGGATTGACAGAAGAAGAGACAATTGACAAGAAGAAATGGAGAGAGAGGCTTAAGGAGGAATTTGGTGGAGGGAAACTTCATACCTAAATAATTTCTATGTAAAAAAGAATAAAAGGAGCAAAACATAAATTGTTAAATTTGGTTATCCCTTTCCAGTTATAGTTTGGGAATTGGTCAATTTTTGCCATGTTCGCATATGTTAATCTTCAAGGAGAGTACTCTAGCACATGGCCTGTTGTTTGATCACCTGGCCCAAAAACGCAGAGCAAACTTTCTCCAATTTGGAGCTGATATATTATTACTCTGTGTTCGAAATTCGGGAATCTCATAGTTTAAATTTTTAGCTATCCTTTTGATACATTAACTCGACTCTTATTGTACTAGATATTATATAGGTTTAATAAATCCATACATTTAATAAAAATCAACATTTAAAGAGTAATCTTAACAATTGTAAAATTCAATACCATTCTTTTTATATATTTGCTTAGAACGCTATCTGAAAATATTGTGGATGTTGTGTATTTATAAGTGGATAGTTCAACTGATAATTTTAGATTCACATCTAGCACTAGAGACCTTCATACTTTTGTTTAAACAACATTTTTATAAATTATTTTATATGAATGATACATAAATTCAAAGTTCATGATGGCCAGCTCACAGCCCTGACCTTAATCAAGCGAATTGCAAGAAATATACTTGAAAGAAGTCGATGATTTGCTGTGTATCTTCCGACCTTATCTAACCACAATATATCAGGCAGCATGCATATGTTTTGTTCTGAAGCATGTAGCTTAGATGTAGAAAACTTGGGCCAATGTTGTGTATGTTGTATGCTTAGACAGAGAGCTGTTTGTAGATTATTTGGAGACAGGAACTCCCTGGGCATTGTCACAATGTTTAGGGAGGCAGAACTTAAGAAATGTTGACTGAACTAACTGTGTAAAGTGAGATCACTGGTATTCTTGAAGATAGTATCACTTTGCCCCTTCTAGCTGCGGCTATTTTTTTTTGTTTTAATTAACAAAGTGTCACCACGTGTTAATAATTATTTTTTCTATGATTGCATCATCTCTAACAACAGTAACCCTTACATAAAATATTTTTCCTTTGTCATTAACTATTTTTAAACTTCAATAGATGCAAAGTTGAAGTATGAATATTAAAACTTCCAAAAAATAATATAAAAAATATTTTTCTGTTTTATTAATTTAATTATTATTTTTCAGCTGTCTTAGGTTACTTTGCTTATAAGCGATTTTATCCAACACTATGTTCTAATAGACCCCAGACTCTGACAGATAAATTCAGCAATGATGAGTCAACTGGATATATTGATGATACAGCTTTTAGGGTATGAATTATTTCAACTCTTATCTGTAGATTAATTGAAGTTTTTTTTTTTTTAACTTAATAAACTTATATATTGATAGTTGTTTGTATTGCTTATGATTTTATTTCTTGATATAATAAATATGTTTAGTAATTGAGCTATTTCTTTATTGCTTTAGGAAAACTCAGAGGAAATGTACAGTTTAGACAATGATTCGTTCTTGAACAGCCTAGAGGCTATGACTATACAGAACTATTGGACCGATCATGTAAGGCATACAAAACTGTAGTGTCGTGGTCTCTTGTCATCTGTGCCCTTCCAGGTAAGTTAGTTTTTTATAAAGTAGGTTTAGACATCTTGATGATCTAATATTGTTGTTATTCCATCATTTGTTGAGAAGCTTTCAGTCTTTTCATTAAGCATGATTCTCAATCAATTCCCCATTTCCTCTCTTGAAATTTCTTACTGCCAGTAATGTAGAAGTCAAGCCTATCAAACCTAATCATGTTTTGGAACCCTGGAGGAAAATTGCATTTTTTGAGCTTTAACTGTGAAATCATTCTTATATTTATAAATTTAACTGTGATTCATAAAAAAATCAAATAAATAATAATGTCATGAAACTAGCAATTAATATTCAGTTAAATGATTCATCATACGAGATATTCCTATCTCAGTCAGTAGTTCTAGTTTGGCCCAGTAATTGCTACGATCTGTGGGGAAGAGAAGGAAGGAATGGAGTAAAAGCGAAATCCCTCCATAGCTACACAACAAAACATAGATGTTTGATATTAAAACATCGGTATTAATAAAACACTTTCCAAAAAACAGCGATGCTTCTATACATTCATTTATTTCAAACTCATTTTATTAAAACTGCCAAGTAAAAATTTTTAGAGAGGCCTTGTTTATTAATTTATAACTACGATTTTTTAGCTTCCAAAACAAAATAAAAAACTAATTAGAACAATTAAGAAATCTTTTATTTTTAAATTAAATAATGTAAAATAACTGTGTTGACATTGTTTATAAAACCTCATAGAAGATTCTAGAGCAGGCATGACCGACCCCCGGCCCATTTGAAGACTTTTTGCGTCCCAATTGAAGTTTTGAACTGTCTATATTATTTTAGATATTTAGACTATAATCGGTTGAAATATAGACTTTTAATTGTTAAATTTTTGCAATAATAAACATTGTATACTAAGTACTGAAAACATAATAACAAACAAATAATTATTTGCCTTTTACAATCGTGCACAACTTAAAGTATTTTACGCTTAGACCGCCAGAGAGTGTTGGACACGTCGCATCGGTATCTGACATTCTGACAAGTGCTATATTAGTGAAAACAAGTGCAATCTGGTCGACTTTCAACTTTATACATCATGACTGGAAGAAAAATTGAAAAGAAGAAAAGAAAACTTGAAGATGAAAATAGAAAGTTTCACAGCGAATGGGAAAATTTGTACTTTTTTGTACAAATTCATGTAAAAGACAATGTTGTATGTTTGATTTGTCGTCATGAAATTACAATTTTAAAATTATACAACTTAAAAAGATACTATGAACAAAAACATACCGAAATTGATAAACTGTCTGTTAGCGAATGGAAAGCTAAGTTGCAATCTTTGAAGAACAATTTGACATCTCAACAAAACATATTTAAAATATGAAGCCTTTTACAGAGGGTACCTATATCAAAGACTGCCTAATTGCCGCAGGTGAAGAAATCTGTCCAAAAAAAGTGAATCTTTTTACTCAAATTAATAAATTTGAGTCTATCACATCAAACTGTTGAAGAAGAATAGAAAAAATTTCCAGTGAGATTTCTGCATCGCTAAACAATCACAAAAAGCTTTGTATATTTCTCACTGGCTTTGGATGAAATGTTAGATATTAATGATACTGCTCAACTTGTTATTTTTTATTAGAGGTTTCAACAGTCAAATGAATATTACTGAAGAACTACTCGAACTTGTGAGTTTGAAAGGTACTACTACCGGAAGAGATATTAAAGATGCTGTCATAAATTGCGTGCAAAGTCATTTATTCTTGATTGTTATCAAGATATAAAATCCTTCGTAACAAAGCTTCAGCTTTATGAAAATCAATTATGGTCAAACAATTTGATTCATGTCCCATTATTAAATGCCTATAAAAGTGAGCATAAAAACTTGTTCAGATATTCTGCTTCATGAAATTACTTCAATACCAGATTCTCATGCATGCGAAAGTATTAGGAAATCTTCAAAATATTCTTAGCTCCATTTCTTGTAGAGTTGGAATCAGCACCTCCAAATTTACATATGGAGCTAATAGAATTTCAATCAAGCATCGAGTTAAAATGCCTCTACGAAGGGAATGAGATTGAGTTTTATCAGAAATATATCCTCGAAGATAAATTTCCAAATTTAAAACGATTGGCAATGTGCATTATATCAGCATTTGGAACTACTTATCGCTCCGAATAATTTTTTTTCAAATTAAAGCCGGTAAAAACAAAGTGTCATAGCAGGTTGCTCAATGAAAACATGACCAATCAACTATGATGCGCATTGACTAAATTATGCGTTGATATTAAAAAAATATCAACTAAAATACAAAAACAAGTATCACATTAACTTGCGCACTACGATGTGCATCGACTAAATTATCCGTTGATATTAAAAAAATATCAAGTAAAATATAAAAACAAGTGTCACATTAATTGCAAGATAATAAAACATTTTGAATGTTGTACGATAATAAAATATTTTGAATTTTTTGAGCTAATTTTTATATTAGCTCAGAAAATTTTCTTTTGGTCTACCAAATGATTTGGGTTGAGCACCCCTGCTCTAGAGTGATGAGAACATTCCAAATTCCAAACTCTGATTGGTTTTGGTTCAACCACTGTCATATCTCTATTCCTCTGTCTTCAGTTCAGTCAGGAAGAGAGTCTACGGCTTTCTAAAAAAATGGTAAACGCACTGAAATTTTTACTGAAATTTAACTCCACTTCTATTGTATTGTTCTGCCTAGAAAACAGTCATACATACCGAATTTCAGTTCATTTGATCTAAAGGAGGATTTCAGTTCATTTGTATTTTCAAACCAATACTTACTTGATGACTTAAGGTACAACTTGAAAGAAAGCCAGTTAGAAATGGTACTGAACAATAATAAAAATAATTAATTTGATTGTTTCTGAGAGTGTTAATAAATTTAATTTATTTTTTATGTTATGTTAACTAAAAATTGTTAGTTTCATCACTACTATATATTATTACGGTAGTATAGATCCCTTTTCCGGCTCTCAGGAGCGATGGATTTTGAAGAATGAGGTATCAAAAGAAAGGGAATTTCATGGAGATTTGACGAATTCCGATTTTGTTTCTTAAATTCATACTAGGGCTTAAATAAAAGTGATGAAAAAACTGGAAGGTTTCAAAACTTTGACGACTGAGAGTCGGCGGATCGAGACGGGATAAGTTGGGTTTTAAAGATTTTGACGCGGGCATCAAGATCATATACGCTCCTAGGGAGCGTACTGGTCCAGCGTTTTAAAGCTTAAAAACCTACCGTTTTTGAGATAACGCAGGATATAGGTCCGCACGGTATCTATGCCATCTTGCGTACGTGCCGTTGTCATGGCAACTTTATATCAAATTGAGTCTATTTACAAAAACGTTTAATGAGTTTAATATATTGTTTCCCATGTCCAACCCATTAAATTAAAGGGCACTGTTAAATATGAATACTACACATAGAAAATGTTATAGCTGGATCTAATTGCCTAACTGCTAAATTGAAGAGATGATTTCCAGTGGGGTAAGCTAATTACTTATTAAGTATGAGCTGTAACTTCAACATAGTCATTACAAACTATGTAGCTTCCCCAAATGTGTTAAATAAATTTGTTTAGTAATATTATATTGTTTATAAGAATAATTATGTTTTCCTAATATCGCTTATACTTCTGATGTATTAGGATCTAATGCGAGAGTTCTCGCTCGGGTATACTAGTTGTTTTATATTTTCATAAATTATGTTAATTAAAAGTACTAAGTAAAACAAGTTTGTTTTTGCTTTATTACACCTTTTTGCACGTTTTAAGCTTTTTTTGTGCATGTTTTGAGGATTTTATTGAACATTGAACAGTTTTTGCTTGACCAATCACGAAAGTGATAACTATAACTACTGAACTAATTTGATGTAGACAATCTGTCAGTGAATTAAGTGGAGTAATACATTCTCGTTTTAGGAGGTTTAAGTTCAAGTTAGGAATTGATAAATTATTTGCCACTTTTATAATTTTGTTTTTATTGAAAATTAGTTTTAAATGTTATACATTCATCTTCAGTTCTAAAAACATACAAAAATTAAAAAATAAGCAATTTAAGATTCAGTTTGGTGTTATGATACATATTAAATTCTTCCAATCCGTAATTAGATTGATCCTTTTATATCATCATATCTACGGTTTAAGTTCAAGGCCTGTAGATATCATACAGGTACATTATTCCCTTGGGGAATTGAAAGATCTCTTTAATTTCCTCTCGAGCCATGGGTTTGGGAGATTTTTTTTAAAAATTTATTTTATATTTTTAAGTATTAAACCTATTACATCTGGAGACAAAATATCAGTTAGGTTTTTCGCTCATAAGTCACTTCCAGCTCCAAGCTTCCTATTTCCCTCTCACTTTATCTTGTATCTGCTGCCTTTTTGACGAGTTGATAAATACTTCCAGCCATTGCTAGATCTCATGAGATCTCCATCTTGGGGTGAGACTTAGCTGCCTCAGGAACTGGCCCTGATTTAATACTGTCTTCGTCTCTATTCTATCTGTTATTATTGTCCTGTGTCAACATTTTGAACATATTCTCAGCTCTCTGGGCAATTTTTTGTCATTATTCATTCTGATATAGAACAATCCAGATATATCGGTCATTCCTGCTTACTGTTTTTAGTTTAATTCTTATAGATCTTTGATAGATTGAGTGTTTCTACTCATTTTTATATTAATTAAAATGGAGAAAGATTATAAGATTTCGTGAAGGTCGTACACTGAATCCTGTCCAAGTGCTGCTTCAATTAGAGAATTATCAACAGAGATATCATGGTTTTTCCAAATGTTCCATTGTCACCCCCACATAACCTAAACCCAATTCAAAGTCCCTAGTGGTTTGAACAAAATTTGTTGAATGTTTTTATATTGCACATAAAAATGTATGCAACAAACCAGATATAATTTAAATTGTTTATTTTCCAGGAGCCAAGTATGTAAAAGGAGTAATCTATTTTCTATAATTTATTGAAGTCATCTTACACTTACAGTCAGGTATTGTAGTTAAGATCATTGTTCCTAAATATTATAAAAATAAATCATAATTTAAAATCATTAAATGTTTAGAGTATTCCGATTTAGTTTTTAGTCCCATTAGATCATTGTATTTTTGTTTTCTCTTCTCTGTTTCACATGGTGAATCATATTTTATATTTATGGAAATTTTATAATATATATCTCACAATATTTAGTATTAATTAAAATATATTTATTCAAAATATTGCCTCAATCTGCAAGCATTGCTGCAACTTTTAACTGTATATAGTTTTTAATAATAATTACTACAGTAAAAGAACTTTAAACATGTCGACATTGTACAAATATTTGTCATAATTTTGTTTGTAGATATGATTAGATAATTTTTGCCAGACATAATTTCATATATTAAAATTAATAAAATAAAATCACTTAAGCAGGGTTAATTCCGTTTCAAGTAATTTATCGTATAGCTTTCTATTATCGATAAACCTAATGTAGTTCAAATATTTAATTAAAGATGTAAGTTTATCATCTAAAACCCTTGCAATTTTTATTTAATTATTATTTTATTTTGAAGTAAATTTATTTCCATAGCTTTCAGCACCACTGTAACGTTGATGGTTATGATTGTCTGTTAAATCTTCTAAAGAGGTTTAAAATTGAATTTTATAAAAAACCTGAAAATGAAGTGAGCATCAATAACATTTATGATTATTTTAAATATTGATGGATTCAGTTTTTCACTCCTTTTAATTTTGGAATGAGTTGCTTTTTTTTTTTTTTTTGCTTTTTTTTTACCTAACTAATAGGTAAAGAACACCTTTGATAGAGGGATTACATGATATGAAATAAGAATCAGTTCTAATTTTACTTCGCCTTTCTATTCTCTTCTCCTTTTATCTTATTCATTTCCTTAAATCTCTTTGTTGCTTTTTTAATGTTAGTATTTTTCTGCTAAAAAAATGAATTTTTTATATACCCTCAGCAATGAGGTATAAACCTAAATAAATGTTTTACCTTGATACACAATTATTATTTTTGTTTTAATTGATTACTTTAACTAATAAAAAGGTTTTATAATATTCCTAATGTATTCTAATATATCAATTAAGTATCTCACATACCTGATGATTGGTCCCACGACAATCGTCGGTTTCAAATATTTCAGGCATATTGGTCATTTTTCATACTGTCATTTAATGCTTTCAATCATTCATTCTCGAAAAATATTGCACTCGAAGAAGCAACAGTTTTCGTTATCTTGTTTGATGTTAAAAAAAAAAAATTTTAACAATAAAAAATATTGGCGTTAAATTGAATTTCTGGAAGAAATTAGTTCCCTTAACATTTTATATATAAATTATATGAAACTGAACCAATCTCTTTAATTAAGTAGAACTATTTAAGAATTTATTGTGAAACAAACAATCCTTTGTGAAATTGAGTAATTCACTTGGTAGTTTAAAAAATAACTAAATAATAATTATAAATAGGGGTTCAGTAACTGCAAAGAAATGATTTTCACCATCACCCTAAGATATTTTACTACACAAAATAAATAGTATTATGAATAAAACCTTCTACATTATAAAAACAATCGTGGTTATTAAAATTCGAGTTGCTTTCTTCCACATATAGTTGAGCCTTTATAATAAAAGTAAAAGTACTGTAAATCCAGTTTGGATTGTTATGAGGTATTAAACATTTTGTTTAATCGTTATAAAATAAAATTAAAAATATACCAAATACGAGTTTTTGTAATAATATCGATCAGACCTTTCCAAGTAGTTATGAAGTTAAAGAGAAAGTGATTATGCCACTTATGCGACAGTCCAATAAATTCAAAATTTTGAATTAATAATTAGAAGAGGGGCTTCCGACAGTTTTACTCTTTATTCTAATGGAACAGTTCTTAAAGGTTGTAAAACTAAATTTATATTTTTTGTCATTTGTTTGTGGATTTGTCATTACCATCAGTTTAGTTGTAGTGGCATAAAAATTGTTTTTCAAAATGTTGAACCAACCATATTGTAACATATATAGTTGCACCCCTGCATCACTTTAAAAAAATGATTTTAATTTCATAATTTTTAAATGGGAATAGAGAAAATTTAAGTTACTAATGAAAAGTTGAACTATAGCTATAATTATTATTTTCATATATTCTTTTATAGTTAAAAGGATGATTAAAAATAGTTTTATTTATTGCAAAACGTTTTGTTATTGTACATTTAATTTAACTCAATTTTTTAGTGTTTAAGATAATAGTTGATGCTCACCTTATAACTTTGTTTGTGTTAATTTTTTTCTTGGTAAAGGGCCTATAATTATTTCCCTGTAGTCATAGTATTTTTTTTTTAATGTGTTTCGAAACTTTTATATTATAACCGTCCATAATATAAGTTATTATCTTTGAATGATGTCTGTATTTTTATTTTTTCTATAAAGTACAGAGTGAAAATGAGTGATTGTTATTTGTAAGATATAAACGATCATATATTGTTAATATATTTCACAGTATGTAAATGGCATTAGAATTATTTATCTATTTATGTATTGTTATTATTTTTGTTAGAACAGAGGAATATGTTTGTTTTGATTGTTACTCTGCTTTATTTCTGAGAGGATAGTAATTTTTTCGTTATCTATATTCTTTTTAAATTTTCTTTGTCCTGCTGTCATTTTCAATTACCAAAATTCTATATTATACCGAAGTGGACAGCTGTTGTTATTGTTTTTGTTTCTTGTTTTTCTTTTTTAATGCTGTATATTATATTTAACTCAATCAGAGCTCGAAGGTTGGGTCTTTTTGCAAGTTACAACTTATTCTAACCAGAGTGGGAAGATCAAGATTTATGATGTGGCTACACCAAAATCTGATTGGACTTGAGAGGGGTGCGACTCCAGCAGCTAATTTGATCATTAAGTATACACCAAATTATTAAAAATTGATTTGGTGGGTCGCCACTCTTCTCACATAAAATTGATTCTCGTATCATCACAACGTTTCGAAATTGAGGCATTTGCTCCTGGGACAGAGGGACCCACTGGTGGGTCACTCACGTTTGCTTGCATGAAAAAGCTTTATTGGATCATTTTTTTATTACTTATGATCAATATACTTGTTTTTATTCTAAAAAAAATAAAAAAGTCGTATCTGGCGATTAAAGGAGATTTTATAAAATCTCTACACTGTTGAGTAGATCATGAGTTGGAGGTTCTATACTGAACATGTTAAACTCAATACCCTTATAATTAACATTAACAAAAATATTATTAATGGCAATTATTTATAGTTACAGGAACTAAGCACACCACACCGTTCGTGAAGATCACATTTGTAGATATTGTTGAATCAGTGTTTCCCACAGCCTTGAATTTCTTGAAGATAGGGAAAAAATTGGGAATTATGCTTGAAAAACCGCCAGTCATTGGGCACTTTCAGTTTTTACTCTAATAATTTCATGTTTATAAAAAATTGAGAAGAAAGTTGATATAGTTGTTCCCCTTACCTTCTAAAATTCCATGAAAGCTAAAAAAAAGCCTCCTTCCACTTTGTTCATCAGTCCCTCTCTCTGAAACAAAAACTCTTTTTATGTTCTGTTTCACCTTACCTTGTCGCTCTACCTGTCGCTAAGTGAACTAGGGATGTTATGGAATGGTTGAATAATTATCTCCTAACAGCTCTGTTTTAATTTCAACCAATTTACACTCGTCTTCTTATATGTTCATCTCTTGCTCTTAATGATCTGTGAGCCAGATGAAAAAAATGCGAACCATTTTACCATGATTGTTAGTATATTATATGGAATCTATCCATTAGGGTTAAGAAAAAAACACACGTCTACCATTCAAATCTGGTTGGGTTTTGAAATGGTGGCAAAAAAAACTTTTTTTGAAATTTTAGGACTATTTTTGTTTTTTCACATATAATTCCTAAATGGTGCATTCTATCGAAAAAACAAACGGTATATTAAATTAAAGAGCTTTAAATACTGCGTCTAATGAGTTCTGAAAAATAGTGATTTGGTTAAGTGGTGTGGTCGAAAACCACGGTGAAAAAACAATGATTTTTTCAAAAAATGAGAGAGTACTATTTATGAGTCTGCAGCTTGGAAATGAGTACTCCCAAGAGAAAAAAATCATAACATAAAAGTTGTAGAGCATCAAATACTGCATCCATTGAGCACAAATTTTTTTAAATTCGGTCAAGTACACCTCTCGAAGTTAGTAATCTCCCAATCTCTGGCAATTGGTATATTAGCCCAGTAAAGATATCATTGGGTTTGCAAAGGATGGAGTAATGTTGATTTTCAGGTATGTTGTTTGAATTTCCCCTAAATTTCCCTTGTTTGAATTGTAAAAAATCGAAGTTTTCGACGTCCTCCTAGTCATCTTGAAAAATCGCTAAGAAATTATTTCTTTTTTTCGGTCTTTCGAAAATAACTCACTCTCAGTGCATTTAAGGTAAAAATTTGTCTGACAAATTTTAAAGAACATTATATTTTATGTAATATTTTTGAAAATTTGGAATAGTTACTGAGGGTTGTTGCAAATTCACAAAAATGTTCAAAAAGTTTGACATGTCATTGGTTTTGCATTAGAAATGATTTATTTCAAGTATACATAAAACTATAGACACCCCAAATGCTAAAAAAACTTTGCCTGTTGACATTTGGAGGGACAGGTATCAAATCGATCGCCAAAAAAACACATAAAACCAGAATACAACCTTTATAATTATTCAAATTCATTCTCAAGTCCGAATTGTACATTTCATCTTAAGCCGACCAAATTGCATTTTATGGTTCCAATTTTGTTTTAAATTTAATTCAATAAATTGAGGAAAAGCACCTTGAATTTTATTTCCCAGCCTTGAAATCCTTGTGGTTTTTCATGCTATATCGCTGGAAACCCTCTGAATGCATTGAATAATTTAAAGTTAATAATTTTTTTTATTTAGCAAGTGTGGATGTAAATATAAAGAGAAAAACAAAGAAATAAAAAATAAAGTTAATAATAGCAATTACAAGTCAAAATAAGATATGAAAATAATTTAATGCTTACATATAATAACTATAATGCTTACATATCATAAATTAAGAGATTGCAGTAACTTTGCAAAATTACTATAAGGGTTTAATTTAATTTTTTTATATACATGATTGCAGGTTGCACTTTTCAGTAATAATGGTCAACACTTTTGCTTTAATTTGGTTGTTCTGTTCATTTGAACTTGTGTCAAACCAAATAGGTTGCTCCCTTAGTAGCTTGATGAACTTGCATCACTATCCATAATGTATGAAGAGAAAAAGTCAAATCACAATAGTTGAAAAGTAGAAATGGAGTTACTTGAGTCCGCTTCCGACCCTCCCAAATCTGTTTTCTTACTGAGTCAGGAAGGACAATCAAGTCTGTATAGGTCCAGTCCGATCTCTGTGTCGCTGTCTCCAAGGGTCCATGACAGTAATCCAGTCAATTTAACTCAGGTTTTGGTATAGCCACACCTTTATTCTGTGGATCCTCTACAAAATAAATGTTAATACTCTCGGGCTGGGTAGCTGCTTCCACTGTGTCTTCAATTCTGTTGTTATAGATGAATTTTGAAGTAATTATATTTGCTGGGATTGTAGATATAGCTTGAATGATAAGTAATTAGGTTTTCTTTACAGGACAAAGAAAATTTATCATTTACCAACTTTTATATTTTTATTTATTTAAATTCAATTTAGATATTATAAAATTTAGCATTCTATTTACTACATATTATCAGCATTTAATAGTGTTAAGGCTAACTTGCTTCCATTGGTATATGGAACGTTTAGGTTTATCTTACTTTAAACTGTCCATATATAGTCCAGGTCCATTGAATTACTTTATTTTTTGTGATACACTAGGTATATAGATATATATATTTTTTCATATGGAATAAGGGCAGACTCATTCTACTGGAAAATATGTTAATCAACAATTCTGTTTTTAGGTTTAGTTTTTCCTGAATGTATATTAATAATTAAATTTAAGACATTAGGTTTGTGATCGTTGTGTCTTTACTAAAGCTTTTTCCCCTTACTGTTGTTGATTAAAGTCATGTATATTTTTTAAAATTAGGAATGTTGATAGTTCAATAAATTAAGCAATCAATTATTATTATGATATTGTTAACTGGATTAATATAAGAAATGATGGGAGAGGTCAAAAATAAAATACACATTTGATCAAGGGCACATGCTGAAACAGTAAAAAACTAAAACAAATAATATATATTACACATCCAGAATGAAAGAGGCACAACTCGAAATTTCTAACATCAGGAATTTTAATAGCGTGACCTCTGTCATTCTAAATAGCAGCCAGACCTCAAATATCAGGCCAAACCAGTAGACTCAATAGGTGACCTACCAGCAACATGTGTTAGAGGAAATGTCTTGGGGCTTCTATGTAGAACTTAATCCGTCTCTAAGGTTCGTTCTAACAAACAAATTTTTTGAGCTGTGTCCCCAGTGTAGTTTTTATGGCAGATGTTTATAGTTTATAGTTTTTACAGCAGATGTTTATGGTTTGAAGAAGCATAGCCAGCCTCAAGGTGTTGCATCTATCTTCATATTTTTGTGAACAGCGGTTTTCATGAGGCGGCTGTAGGCTAGTTAGCTCCTTTTCACGCCAATATGTTCATATCCTTTTAACTGGCATGCTTTCAAACATCAAGTTCGAGGATAGTTCTTAATTGGTCAAAATTATTACTGTTGAGTGATATCAATGGATTCTGGCCTGCGTGTCATTCAAGACACTTTGTACATGAATCAAACCTTCAGTTTGTCTATTTATTATCCTGAGAAACTGAATGACAATCCCTTGTGTAGCCACTCTAGGCTACCTTAGCCCTTGTGTTTCTGTGTGTTTATTGTTTGACCCACATGTATAATTATAATAATAGCATTTTGTAGAATCGATAGATTTAGTATTGATTTAGATGGTCCCTGAGGAGGATATATATATTTTGAGATATTGAGGTATGCATGAAAATAGTAGGTTTTTTCTAGAATAAAATGAACTTCTGGTGGCATGCGGAGGTCGAAATTTGGATTTTTAAGAACAATTTAAACCTTAACATATCAAAACATTCGGAACTAACCGACGTTATGCATTTTAAAAGTGGTTCATTTCCTGGACTAATACACACATTTCATGATTTTATCATTTTTCTGCTAACTTCTTATAATTCTACTTTGACTATTATCCCTGGCGAACTCTTGACACTTTGCACTTCTGAGGATTTTTTTTATTCTGCTGACATAGTAACAAAACAAATTTGTTATATCACTATAACTAAATATGCTTACAAAAAATTATGTGATAATCATAAAAAATAGTTTACTATAACAAAAAAAATTAATTAAATGTAATGTAAACCAGCTGAATTTTACCAATTTTTATGACTAAAATAAAAAATAGTTTGGAGTTGTATATATAAAAAAATAATTAAGTTTAAATATATTAAAAATATTATGAAAACTAAAGAGCAAATAAAATAGGTTGGAAGTGAATATTACGATACATTTTATTATTTATTTTATTTTTATTTGGAAAAAATATATTATTAAAAAATAATTTAGACCTCAGGAATCTCAATTATTTTAATCATTTAAATTGTCTTAGAATTAATTCAGATTTTAAGTTGTGTAGCAGAGTGTATTCTGTGATTTGATCTGTCTTTATTTTATCTCCTTCCTTTATAGCTCTTCATTTATATCAAAATTTCTCTAGCTATCATTTGACAAATGTTGTTTTTAATACTTAATCTGCTTAATTTTCGGTTGAGGATACATGTAATATTTGGTCGATTGCAGACTAGTCAAGTAAGATCTCATTATAATATAGAATGGAAGCTGATTACTGATTTAATTTTATTGTGTTTATATAATAAAGACAATTATTTTTATAATATATTGTGTTTATATTCTTTCTTTACTGCTTTTTTGCATTCTTGATCTGTTTTGTTCAGAATAATCTCAGCTCGACCAATTATTCATTGAAACTTGAGAAATTATTCTGAATTTCTTGAAGTAGCTAGGATGTTTTGTTGTATCCCTAATTATACTTTTACTTTTCTCTATTTGAATTATTTTTTAAAATTTAATAATTTTATATTTGGATTATATAAAATCAGAAATAATTTCCAGTTTGTTCAAATTTGTTTTCATTATTTAGTTCTTACTTGTTTCCAGTAGAATGGCTAATGCCACTTATTTTCTAATGGTGTGCAATTTTTCTGAATTCTTTTATGATGAAGTTTATCTTGTAAGATATGGTGTTACTTACCTTAGGTTTTAAGATTCTTAATGTTTGTGGTTTCTCAATTCCAACAATGACGCAGCATCATTTATGTAGTGGGCCGTAATTATAAGTATTTTATTCAATGCTATTGTGTTGCTGCCTGATGTATTTTATAAACATAATAATGGTTTGATAAATAAAGTTCTTTTTTTATCTTTAAATAGGACTTATAACTAAGATTTATATATTTTTATTCTCTTGAGTGATTTTGATGATGTGATTTCAATCTGTAGAAATTTTAGCTTTAAGAATACAGTATATTTTACCAAAATTTTATATATTTCAATGTAGTTTTACAGGCTAGTCAAACAAGGTTTAAGTGTGTATAGTTTACAAAATAAAAGTTACAACTGGTTTTATTTGACCAGATGTAATAAAGACTGTTCAAAGCACATGTTATATCATTTTTTCTTTTTATAGGTTTAGTAATTTGTTTAAAATTGGTTTCTTAATGCTCCTCATGTACTCCATCCAAATCATATTGAGTTTAATAGAAACTTTTTATAATTGTACAAAATAAATATAAAATCGGTATTGATAGAATGTGTTTAGGTATTCCATGTGAAATCTTATCATGATAACTAAAAATAACATAGTAGACCCGTTTTAAATAATCAGAATATAACGGATTTGTTATTCTTTATGAATGTTATAATAAGTAATATGTTGTGAAAAGCCTTTTTAATGAATGCTTTCTTATAATAGTATATATCATGTCAAATTATTTATATCTTGCCTGTTAGTTATTTAAGACATAACTTATATTATCTATCTTATATTGTTGATATATTTCATATTGATTCATCATTGTATTAACTTAACGGATTCAATTATTTTCAAATTTTTGGGACCATAGTCATTAGCCAGTGTATGCATGTATATCCAATCGTAATTAATTATTTTTTAGATTGTTACCTGATTTGCTCCGTAGGACTTAATGTGTTATGTTGTTGTCAAATTATCAATTTAAAACTAATAAAAAATAAAAGGAATTTATAGAAAGCTATTTTTACATATCTTAATAAATCTATTTCTATTATTGATGTATTTGCGTGCGTATGATTTAGTGTGTGAATAAACAGTTCAGTATGTTTATTAGTATTTAGTTTATTTTAGACTATTTTTATAGATTTGTTTTACTGAAAGTTTTTTATATCAGATAAAAAAAAAATATTATATTTGTATTTAGTTGTACCTGCCGAGAGTTGGTTGTTGTTTATTAATAAAGGCATTCCAATTATGTCCGTTTTATATTTTAAAATAAAATATAAGGTTGTTGTTATTATAGACGTATTTTTTATTTATACTTTTCTCCCTCCTTCTGTATAATGCCAAAATATTTATTTTTTTTTTTTATCTCCTTTTATTTAAAATAGGATTTTAATCATTTATGATCGTAAATTATGGCTTCTTAAAATTAGAATATCGTCAACAGTTCGATTAATGATTCTCCTTAAAACATGATTAATGACTGAAAAAAAGTAAATTTTCAAATAAAAAAATGAAGTTTTACATTGTAATTTTGTTCTTAAAATTATTGCTATAAATAAATTCATATTTTTCTTCCAATATAGATTGTAAATATATTCATCATATTGTGAGGGGAAGAGCTGTTTTTTTTTTATATGAACTACAATGATGCGGGTCTTTAAGTACCTCCCAATAATTATGACATCTATATATCATCATGTATTGAATAAAACAAAAAATGAGAAAGCAAGTTAAGGAAGGTTGAAGCCATAGAATTGCGTCTAAACCTTAATGTAATTTTTCTGTCTAGAGCATTCTGGTGTGTTTCTTATGCTAATTCAGAAATTATTATATATTTCATGATTCGTTTACTATATTAATCAATGACTACACTCCTATCTCATTCTCTACGAAGTCATAATATTATATTTACAGGTTAAAGACCTTAAAGTTTTGTATTGTGTAGTCTCCCTTTCATGTAACTATTATCATTGTCTAGTTTTTACCTTATCGTAACTGCCCTTTTTAACACTCATAGACAATCTAGCATATAATTTGTTTCTTCCAGTGATGAGATAATAAATAGCAATCTGCTAGTTTTTCACTATCATGAATTATTATATCAATATTTATTTTGTAAACGAAAATCCCCATTTTTTTCTCAACAAGTTGATCATTCAGAATAATGAATTAAGGATTTTGTTTGTTTAAATAGGAACCATTAATAAAATACAACTGTAAAGACCATTCCTTGTGTTGCTTTGCTTTCGTGCTTTAATATTATGATAGAAATAAATTGTTAGTGCATAAGCAGTTTAACATTGCTTATTGAGTGGTTGCCAACATCATGTTGAAGTAGGAATATGATGCCTTGATCAACTGTAAAAAAATTGGTAATTATTAATAAATGTTTTTTAAAATATGGTTATTAAAAATAATCTTTTGTATCCTGAAATTAAAGTGGTTGTTTTTTGACTGATTATCGTAAGAGTCTTGTACATTTAAATTCATGGACAAACTTGATGTATTTCTGAGAGGCAAAAACAAGATTTTTATCCAGTAACATATATAGTTTTTCTGCATTAAATATTTGTCCAAATATCTTTCTAAATTGGAGTATTTAGACATAATTGAAACCTATTTATATTTTGCATATTTGAATATATAAAAATTATTATTTTGAGAAAACTTTTGTATGATTATGCTTACTTACCGCCATATATGCTGCCAGATCCACTTTTTGTCCCGTGAGCAATCTCATAAGCAATGGTTTGTTAGCTCTGATCATCATCACCATTAAAATTGTCTGGCATTCCTTTGGTAACCTGTACCATTCCATAAGATAAACGATGCTCCCAACTGACTGGCTCTGGAAAAAGTAATATTTTTGTTAACAGTTTTCAGAAACTATTGATATCAGCAATTTCAAAAAATGAAAAAATATTTTAAAACATCAGTACAAAATTAATTCCTTTACAAAACCTAAAAATTCTCAAACATAAGCTATTAATCAGTTTTCTTCATGTTCAGAAAATGGCTTGTAATTAAACAGAGCAGTTTTATTGATTTATTAACAGGAATAATTCATGGAAGATGTGCTAAGATTTGTGAAGATTCGTTAAGTAGTAAGTTTATTGAACTTAATTTTTTAAAATTTATTCAAAACTTACATGTTCTGCTATTTCCTCTGCGAACCAACACATTATGTAGAGAAAAATGATTTGAATAAATGTTATTCCAACAAATTTTATTTTGAGTGATGTATTTTCCTAAAACAAAGTAGGTTTTCTATTTGTTACAGGTCATAAAATTGAAATGATGCAATTAATATTCAAAATAATTTTCTTATTATCCTTATCATTCTTTTTTTCTCTTTAAATGAAAGATTTTCAGGGGAGATTTAAAATTTTGTTGGTTGAAATTTCCATTTTATTTCCCCCATAAAATGGTCTTTGAATATTTTTGCTTTATTTTTTTTACTTACTTCCCTAAGTCATTTTGTGACATTGGGTTCAAGTCATATTTTGTTTGTTTATAAAGAACTTTACCTTTGAGAAAAATGACATAATTCTAAGTGAAAACTTCATTGATTAATGTCCTTTTTCTCAAAAGTACAGAAAATGACTTGTACCCCTTTACCCCAACACCACAGAATTGATTCAAGGTGTTTAACCAAGATTTTTAATTTTACCTAAGTTAATCATGTCTATTATTTTTTTTTACAGCCTGCTACACTTTGTATTTGGTTGTATGCCACGCCGTTATAAAATATGAATGGACATATTCTGAATCTATTATTATAAAAAAATATACTCCTTGGCTTCTATAAACTTTTTCTAAGGAACAAGTTTTTTTTCTCTCTTCATAAGAAAAGAGATTAAGAGGTGATCTGTCGCTGATTTTTCTTTAAATAGAAAAATTAAGTTTGGGAACTCCTGGTATTACTTACGCATTAATATTGAATTTGAAATTGACCCTAGTTTCACAAAATACCATTCACCAGTTTTATGTTAAACATTAATATTTATGTTTATAATGCTTACAGAAATCAGAGCAAATCCTGTACAAGTACAGACAACAAGGCCAGTTAAAAACACCAGAAAATACACAATTTCTATAATCAATTCTCCGTTATGAAAATACCTGAAACGGAAATCCATAAAAATTAATTAGAAACAAAATAAAATTATTTGTTAAAATATCACAGCATCACTAAATTTAATTAGTAGAACATTATGAAATAAAATAAAAATGTAATGTAATGGAAATCATAGCCATATACTTTGTAATGTTCATTCGTTTTCACCCCAATTTTTGGTACTAAATGATATACTTAAAAATAAACCACTGAATATCTCGATAAAAATATTGAAAAGCCCCAAAAATGAAATGTTTTTCTTTGTGGACGACTGAATATATATAACTTACTTCCCTTCAGGATCCATTATAGAAATATTTTATTTACTAATAATCTTTAAAAAAATAAGTTCTATGAGGATCTTACTAAAACACTTGGATACCAGCCCAAAGCGTGATACATGCATCATATTAGGGGACTTTAATGCTCAACATGGAAGAGAAGAAACCCACTACCAATTTACCAATGAACTTGTTTTACACAAAATTAATATTCCCTTATATCAATATATATTCCCTATAATAATCAATCCCTATCAATAATATATTCCCTTATATTAATATTCTATTATATCAATGACTGTACCGCCAAAAGAAATTCATCCCCACAAAGTTCGTAATTTTATTGTGAATTTACCAAATAACAAAGCCCGGGTTATGATTTAATTTCAAATTTTATTCTGAAAAACTTACCTTGGAAAGCAATTCTCTTTTTAACTAATATCTACAACTCTATTTTTAGATTAACATATTTTCTAGCAGTGCCAAACCAATAAACCTTCAGACTGTCTAAATTCTTATAATCCTATTTGCCTTCTTCCTTCCTTTTCCAAATTCTTTGAAAACAATCTTCATTGTCTAAATTCTCTTGATATATTGAAAGCAATTCCAAATCATCAGTTCGGCTTCAGAAAACATCATTCAGCCATACAACGTCATCAATTGGTTGACTACATTTCTAGCGTTTTAGAGTAAAAAAATTATTGTCCTGGAGTTTTCCTCGGTATTAGTCAAGCTTCTGATAAGGTGTGGCCCGAAGGATTCGTTTCCAAGCTCAAAATTTTGCTTCCTCCTACTTACTTCTTAATATTACTTTTTTACTTGACAGACAGATATTTTACAATAAAATTAGAGAGTGATTTATCAGGCATAAATCGTGTCAGAGCAGGAGTTCCACAAGGCAGTGTACTGGAACCATTGTTATTCAATATTTTCACATCAGACTTGTCCGAACATATGTTAATGGCCATATTTGCTGATGGTACAGCACTTCTCACATTCCACTAAAACCCCATATTAGCATCTTTCATGCTGCAAAACCACCTCACTGAAATTTGTAGTTGGGCTTCCAGGTGGAAAATAAAGATGAACGAAATGAAGAGCGTCTTCATTTTAACAATGTGCCAATTCCTACATGTGAGGAAGTACGATATTTGGGACTTCACCTGGACAAGAGAATGGCATGGCGGACTCATGCCAGACTGAAAAGAAAACAACTGAACTAACAATTTGGACTATTATCCAGGTTACTTGACAGATGCTCTGAATTATCCTTAACTAACAGACTTACAATCGAAGCCGTGGCCTAGAGATTTGTTAAGTTAACCACTATACAAGGAAGAGCACAGATTTGCATGTTGCAAAAATAATTTGCAGTTGGCAAATTAAATAAATGCCAAACTAAATAAATTAATAAATTTATCTTTCCTAACAAAAAAAAATATATATACATATATATATATTTTTAAAACTACATCTCACTTATTTAATATATTTTAAGGTCGTCTGAGCCCAAAAAAGTGCTTTTTAAAAATTTCTTGTTGTGTTCCTATTTCTAAGGACCCTCCATTCTACAGAACTAGTTAAACTTTTTGAATGTAACTTTACAGGTGCATAAAAGTTAGTTCACAATCGCAAGGAACGCAAATATTGAGAAAATAAATCGGCACTGGTGGCGATATCAGGCAACAAAATACTATTTATTTTGTAAGGATGACTCTAATATATCAAAACCTATTTTAAGCCACAAATATTTTTTATTTTCTCTTTCCTATATGAGTCATTCTTCGAAAAAAGGGAAATCTCAGTCCTATGAAGAAATCGGGTTTTTTTGATGCATCTAGACATTTATTCATTGGTTTTGATAAAGCATGGTTTTAAGTTGTTTTATCTAATATATTTTAAACATTAAAATCATCACCTCCTCATATGTCCCTTTAATTGAATTTTTAACATTGACTTTGCTTAGCTGCCAGAAAACCTAACCTATATCTATCAAGATAAATTAGGTGTCAAAACAAGCTCATTATTTTCAGAAAAGGAAAACTAATTTGTCATAGAATAATTAAGTTAACAATTATTTAAATGATTTGCTTGTCCCTATGTCATGTAGCTCACTCCCTCACTTTTTTTTCAAAAATGCTCGCCAAGTAAACTCACAGTCTTCTGATGTTGAGAGAAATCACCATTAATATGTGGTTATGATATATTAACTTAAAAAATGTGCTGTGCATTTGGTGATTCTCACTCCCTCATAGTATAGAGAAGGCAATTTGATGAATTTTTATTGCAGTTCTTCAGTTTTATGAGATTTGTTGTACTTTAAATATAGTTAAGGCCTTATCAGTTAACAATCAATAAATACAAAAATCTCACTCCTTCACACCTCAATCCCTCACTTTTTATTTATAATAAAAATTGTATTTAATTCAAGACGTCTCGAATTCAGTTGCTTTATTAATGGGCTAAAATTAATTTATCTCATAAGCTTTTTAATAATTTAATAATAATGTAATAATTTAACTAAAAATTATTAAAAACTAAAAATATTTCAATAAAACTATATTTTTGTTATTTTATTGTTATTATTTCCTTTTAATATTCACACATTCTCAATCCCCCACTGAACTATCCTCACTACCGCTCAAACACCCTCACCCTCTCACTTTTGAAAATTGGAATAGTTATATTTTAATTTATCTTCCGTTCTAGAAACAATTAGGATGGGATATTTTGACAACAGTATCTAAGATGCAATTCAAATCAATAAAAAATTGAAAAATGAAATCACAGTGCTGTCTGAAATAATAAAAAAAATATAAAATCTCCTAAATTTCGAAGGACGACCCATATATAATATATATAGTTAGAGGAAGTATTGCTATCATGAAAAATGTTGAATCCAAGTTTTCAACGGAAATACACATTTTAAGGTCCTCAGAGTCCAAATAACCAAGTCTCGCAAAATGGTCTCTGTGTGTACTCAGTCCTGTGTGTCTGTATGTGAACAATCAAGTCCAAAAATGAACAGTCATACAAAATGGAAATTACGTATTTAAGTTAGGTGTATACTTGTGAGGTATTGCCGTCGAAAACAAGATAAAGCCACATTAACTGAGCATACCAACAAGCATCGGACAACATTAGATCAGTTAATATCACTAGATAAGGCATTGGAAACCGACAGTTTCGACATTTTAAGCGGAAAAACCCACTCAACTTATATCTTATTCTCCTGCTGCAGACTTGTTCATCTCACAAATGGGGAGGAAACCCAGCATTTTACACTCAAATTTAACACTTACTAAAACAAGTAATAAAAATGTTTAATTAGATTGGAAACCAAATTGCGTTTGTAACCTTTATTACCGAAACATATGATTTCTGTGTTTAATTTTAATATAATTTTCGATGTAAGTTTATTATGACCTTCAAGTAAAGTACCCTTTTCGGCTCACCAATTTTAACAAAAATCTAGTAAATACATTCATATCGATATAAAAGTCCTATTTCTCAAATTTGAGATGTTTTAAATCATATTTTAATATAGTTTTGATGAAGATCTAATATGACCTTCAAGTAAAGTACCACTTCCGATCTGCCAATGTTAACCAAAATTTATTATATTATTTATATTAATATGAAAGTTTTGTATACCTAATTTGAGAAGTTTTGCATAGTATTCTAATATAATTTTTGATGGAAATCAATTATGACCTTGAAGTAAAGTACCACTTCCGGTGATCAAGCAGTGGCCAAAAAGAGAGGTTCACAACTAGATTTTACAACAATCCTAAATACAAAATTTCAACTTTCTACGGCTAACCGTTTTTGAGTTATGCGAGATACGAACGTACGTACGTACAGACGCCACGACGAAACTAGCCAAAATGGATTCAAGGATGGTCAAAATGAATATTTCCGTTGAAATCTGAAAACCGAAAATTTTCGCGATTACAATATTTCCTTTACTTTGTACAAGGAAGTAAAAAATGAGTTATACGTAAAATGTTACCATTTAGGCGCTTTAAATTTACTCACAAAACTCTTGAATTTGGCTTCTGATTTCGAACTTTAGTTCCAATTTTTATGATTTTTTATTCAAAAGCTAATTTGTATAGTTGAAATGTTAACATATATAGCTTCAGATACGTAGGTATTACACTCTACCATGTAAACTGCATTCGTCCGTATTTTATAATTCTATTATTTAATTTTTGTTTAAGCAATTTTCAATATGAACTATAAATTTGTTTGTAACGCATGTCATTTATTTAAATTATGCATGGTAGAGAGTCCTGGTCGGTTACCCACTTAGCTTCTTCTCCTCTGGATCCGCTACTGCTAACAAGAGATACGAGAACGCCTGGGAACACAGATGATGAATCCAGTGAAGCGATTCGTTAGTCTCTTCAATCTCTTCCGAAGCCCACCATACATTAAGGAATCATAGTCAAAGCAGAGGAAAATAAGGGAGGAACTATGAACAGCTTTTGAGGTATCGAATAATCTATTTGTTGTAGGATTGCGATGGATTTTCGTGTGATCTGAGAAATACGGTTATTCTATGGAAGGTGTCAAAGGGAGCGAGTTACGGAGGTGTGGAAGTGAATGCTTATGCTACTGTGGTAAAGTAAGGATTGTGAGAGAGCGAATTACGGAGGTGTGGAAGTGAATGCTTATGCTACTGTGGTAAAGTAAGGATTGTGAGGGAGCGAATTACGGAGGTGTGGAAGTGAATGCATATGCTACTGTGGTAAAGTAAGGATTGTGAGGGAGCGAATTACGGAGGTGTGGAAGTGAATGCTTATGCTACTGTGGTAAAGTAAGGATTGTGAGGGAGCGAATTACGGAGGTGTGGAAGTGAATGCATATGCTACTGTGGTAAAGTAAGGATTGTGAGGGAGCGAATTACGGAGGTGTGGAAGTGAATGCATATGCTACTGTGGTAAAGTAAGGATTGTGAGGGAGCGAATTACGGAGGTGTGGAAGTGAATGCATATGCTACTGTGGTAAAGTAAGGATTGTGAGGGAGCGAATTACGGAGGTGTGGAAGTGAATGCATATGCTACTGTGGTAAAGTAAGGATTGTGAGGGAGCGAATTACGGAGGTGTGGAAGTGAATGCATATGCTACTGTGGTAAAGTAAGGATTGTGAGGGAGCGAATTACGGAGGTGTGGAAGTGAATGCATATGCTACTGTGGTAAAGTAAGGATTGTGAGGGAGCGAATTACGGAGGTGTGGAAGTGAATGCATATGCTACTGTGGTAAAGTAAGGATTGTGAGGGAGCGAATTACGGAGGTGTGGAAGTGAATGCATATGCTACTGTGGTAAAGTAAGGATTGTGAGGGAGCGAATTACGGAGGTGTGGAAGTGAATGCTTATGCTACTGTGGTAAAGTAAGGATTGTGAGGGAGCGAATTACGGAGGTGTGGAAGTGAATGCATATGCTACTGTGGTAAAGTAAGGATTGTGAGGGAGCGAATTACGGAGGTGTGGAAGTGAATGCATATGCTACTGTGGTAAAGTAAGGATTGTGAGGGAGCGAATTACGGAGGTGTGGAAGTGAATGCTTATGCTACTGTGGTAAAGTAAGGATTGTGAGGGAGCGAATTACGGAGGTGTGGAAGTGAATGCATATGCTACTGTGGTAAAGTAAGGATTGTGAGGGAGCGAATTACGGAGGTGTGGAAGTGAATGCATATGCTACTGTGGTAAAGTAAGGATTGTGAGGGAGCGAATTACGGAGGTGTGGAAGTGAATGCTTATGCTACTGTGGTAAAGTAAGGATTGTGAGGGAGCGAATTACGGAGGTGTGGAAGTGAATGCATATGCTACTGTGGTAAAGTAAGGATTGTGAGGGAGCGAATTACGGAGGTGTGGAAGTGAATGCATATGCTACTGTGGTAAAGTAAGGATTGTGAGGGAGCGAATTACGGAGGTGTGGAAGTGAATGCATATGCTACTGTGGTAAAGTAAGGATTGTGAGGGAGCGAATTACGGAGGTGTGGAAGTGAATGCATATGCTACTGTGGTAAAGTAAGGATTGTGAGGGAGCGAATTACGGAGGTGTGGAAGTGAATGCTTATGCTACTGTGGTAAAGTAAGGATTGTGAGGGAGCGAATTACGGAGGTGTGGAAGTGAATGCATAT
Source organism: Rhaphigaster nebulosa (assembly GCA_948150685.1). Classification (NCBI taxonomy): domain Eukaryota; kingdom Metazoa; phylum Arthropoda; class Insecta; order Hemiptera; family Pentatomidae; genus Rhaphigaster; species Rhaphigaster nebulosa. The sequence continues at coordinate 129,901,831 of OX411309.1, forward strand.
GCTACTGTGGTAAAGTAAGGATTGCGAGGGAGCGAATTACGGAGGTGTGGAAATGAATGCTTATGCTACTGTGGTAAAGTAAGGATTGTGAGGGAGCGAATTACGGAGGTGTGGAAGTGAATGCATATGCTACTGTGGTAAAGTAAGGATTGTGAGGGAGCGAATTACGGAGGTGTGGAAGTGAATGCATATGCTACTGTGGTAAAGTAAGGATTGTGAGGGAGCGAATTACGGAGGTGTGGAAGTGAATGCATATGCTACTGTGGTAAAGTAAGGATTGTGAGGGAGCGAATTACGGAGGTGTGGAAGTGAATGCTTATGCTACTGTGGTAAAGTAAGGATTGTGAGGGAGCGAATTACGGAGGTGTGGAAGTGAATGCATATGCTACTGTGGTAAAGTAAGGATTGTGAGGGAGCGAATTACGGAGGTGTGGAAGTGAATGCATATGCTACTGTGGTAAAGTAAGGATTGTGAGGGAGCGAATTACGGAGGTGTGGAAGTGAATGCTTATGCTACTGTGGTAAAGTAAGGATTGTGAGGGAGCGAATTACGGAGGTGTGGAAGTGAATGCATATGCTACTGTGGTAAAGTAAGGATTGTGAGGGAGCGAATTACGGAGGTGTGGAAGTGAATGCATATGCTACTGTGGTAAAGTAAGGATTGTGAGGGAGCGAATTACGGAGGTGTGGAAGTGAATGCTTATGCTACTGTGGTAAAGTAAGGATTGTGAGGGAGCGAATTACGGAGGTGTGGAAGTGAATGCATATGCTACTGTGGTAAAGTAAGGATTGTGAGGGAGCGAATTACGGAGGTGTGGAAGTGAATGCATATGCTACTGTGGTAAAGTAAGGATTGTGAGGGAGCGAATTACGGAGGTGTGGAAGTGAATGCATATGCTACTGTGGTAAAGTAAGGATTGTGAGGGAGCGAATTACGGAGGTGTGGAAGTGAATGCATATGCTACTGTGGTAAAGTAAGGATTGTGAGGGAGCGAATTACGGAGGTGTGGAAGTGAATGCATATGCTACTGTGGTAAAGTAAGGATTGTGAGGGAGCGAATTACGGAGGTGTGGAAGTGAATGCATATGCTACTGTGGTAAAGTAAGGATTGTGAGGGAGCGAATTACGGAGGTGTGGAAGTGAATGCATATGCTACTGTGGTAAAGTAAGGATTGTGAGGGAGCGAATTACGGAGGTGTGGAAGTGAATGCTTATGCTACTGTGGTAAAGTAAGGATTGTGAGGGAGCGAATTACGGAGGTGTGGAAGTGAATGCATATGCTACTGTGGTAAAGTAAGGATTGTGAGGGAGCGAATTACGGAGGTGTGGAAGTGAATGCATATGCTACTGTGGTAAAGTAAGGATTGTGAGGGAGCGAATTACGGAGGTGTGGAAGTGAATGCTTATGCTACTGTGGTAAAGTAAGGATTGTGAGGGAGCGAATTACGGAGGTGTGGAAGTGAATGCATATGCTACTGTGGTAAAGTAAGGATTGCGAGGGAGCGAATTACGGAGGTGTGGAAATGAATGCTTATGCTACTGTGGTAAAGTAAGGATTGTGAGGGAGCGAATTACGGAGGTGTGGAAGTGAATGCTTATGCTACTGTGGTAAAGTAAGGATTGTGAGGGAGCGAATTACGGAGGTGTTAGGAAATGACGAGGGTGATCTTACTAGGGTGTATATAATGTACGAACTATACCTAATTATAGCAGAATGATGTTCGGCGCACATTATAGTGCACTTGATATAACAACGTCTCAATATTTGTGGATGGATGGTGCGGTCGTCGTAGTTCTGGTTTTTAGACATTTCGTATGCCCTCTCTTCTATGTTGTTCATGGCAAACTTGAGGATGTCGATTTCGGTCTTGACATGGCTGTAGATGCAATGCGAGAAGAATAGGGCAGAGAAGACTAAGACGCCTATATAGGACACGATAAACTCCTGCCACATGAAAACAGCGACGTGGACAGGGTAGTTGTCAATCGGGAAAGGAAAGTAGCAGGGGAACAGCAGGAGAATCTCTTCGTTGTTGAGGAACCTTTCACAGACGGCCAGGGTGGTCATGAGCATGAGGAGATAGGCCATGCTCCAAATGATGTATTTGAACATTCTCCTGTAATTTTTACAGACATTCTCTTTGACTTCTTCCATCTTTTTGGACATCATTTGGCTCTCATAATGGTAACTTGAGCTAGGATCTGAGAGAAAAAAATCTATTTGAATCTTATAATATTTTTTATTTTTTTACGTGACATATAATTAATCAAGATTCGTTGTATTTGCTTACCACTCAAGAGAGCATCGAATACATCATGGTAGTGGTAGCCGATCATCGCAGCTACGCAGACGTCGAAGATGAGAACGGCATGATGGATGATGTTGGATACCTTCTCTATCTGGTCTAGGTAGTGGTAGATTGAGTAGGCAAGGAGGCACAATGCTACAAAGTTATTAGCAAAGATAAAGGATGCGTAGAGGAGGCGGTGGTTGAAGACGACTCCTAGCCCTGACAGCGAGAGAAATATCCTCGTCCCCCTTAGACCTTCTTCAATATCCTTCAACCATATCTTGCCCATCCTACGATAAAAACGTTTTTAACAAATCTACCTCAATTAAAATATTTAACTTGCATATTTTTTTTTTGTTTACCAGCTTATAATTACTTCATGAAACCTTGCTTATTTACATTGATATAGTCTTTACTCCAGATGAGCTAATCGTTCAAGAACTGATTCAAACAACTTTTTACTGAGTGAGTAATAAGTGATTCGAAAAATAAGAAGACAAAAAAATGGTGCACAGCTCTTTATAGTGAATCGGTTGTATGTGGTGGGTATCAGTCAGATTTGATCTCAGAAAAGAACCGTTTTTCTATCTCCAAGTCCGTGCCAGAGAGGATCCTGAAATACGAGTAATGTGTAATTATTAAACTCGTAATTCATTATTGGAGTAAAACTACGATCGGTCCTAAAAATATGAAATAATTTATATCAATATCTTCTTCTTTTGTATCGGAACGTTTTCAAGGAAAATGGTATTTGAACTTCTTTTGAGTATATTGTCAACTCCCAGTCCCTTCTCTGCAAACTATTTTAAGCGAGGAACTCTGTAATTTAAATTTTCATATAATTCTACCCAAAACTAAGTGAAATGGACATTGTACTTTTTTTATTCCTTTTTTTTTTTTTCCTTATGTTTGTATGATATTCTAACTCACTATTTTTATTTACATTTATTTATTAATATTATTATTAATTATTTTTTTCCATTGGTTCCAAATATGCATGTTTCATAGGAAAGCCATAATAAACAAATAATTATAAATATACATGTCTTTGAAAACGGTTCGTAATTGAAATAAGAAAAAATAATAAAAACCAAGAAGATATAAAAGAACAAAAACCAAAACAATAATTGAACTAAAATGAATAGTAAATGTTAAATAATTTCCAATTACAACATTTAAGAAAATGTCAAAATATCCATCTAATCTTCTAGCAGTTGTCTGCTCATTGGATGAATTTTTTTTTTTTTCATACTCTTGCTATATTTTTCAAAAATATACTACTTGGGAAGAAGTCAAGTTATTCAAACTTCTTTTTTAGCTGGTATCTGGTACTACCGAAAATAGTGCTCTCTGTAAGTAGACACTCTAAGTTATAGTGCTGTACAACTTAAAAATACCCATATGATGAAATGTTCATGGGGTCTGTCAGTTCCAGTTGTAATGTCTGCCTTCATATCATTTTATAAATACATAAATAATACTTACATATATGAATTTAGGTAACATCTGATGACGAGTTAAACGTTTTGATCAAACATGTTTGGGTCTCGCCATTTTTATTTACATTTTTATGGTATTTTCTTAGTCTATTTCCTATCAACAATGCATAATCATTTTTAATTGATCAGATTTCCAACTTTAGTTACAGGATATCTCATCGGCGGATTAACTATTTCTATTTTTTACAATTTGACCGTTTTTCTTAGTTTGATGCCATTAATGAAATTAGGTTAAAAAAAAAAATTAAATCACCTAGATTTAAGTAAAATTATATTAAATCGTTAACATTCTTACTAGCTTAAATTTGATTTCAGTAACATCTTTAATACATGAAATAAAGCCGAAACTTAGCATGGGTTTAAGATATAAGTTAAGAAGTCGTTACATAATTTATTATAATTTCGATTGTTACTATTAATTAAACTATTAAGCAATTGGAATAATAATATTCTATCCTAGTTAAATATAGTTATCTTATACGACATTGTTACCTTTTGATAGTTTCAAAGCACCTCGGACAGAAATAGCTCGGAGAATGACAAATCCATTCCAAGGTTTTCACGGCTTAGGAAATAAGTCGATGTTTATCTTTTTCATAAAGAATTGGATGTTTTCCCTCAGCCTTCAAAACCGCAAAAAACACAAGAGCGGAGAAAAATAACAGGAGAAAATACATTCGTGTATTGGGTAACGATCCGCTGACCGCAGAATTGTGCCAAGATGGTGATTACCCTACGGACTCTTCGAAGAAGGTTGATAAATAATTATCAATGGATGGTTGATATTTCTGCAACATCCAAAAAAAAAATAAAATCGAAAGTCTGTATTATTCAAAGCGTCCTATTGTACGCGTTTGTTTCTATAGTAACCTCCTCTGTCTTAATTATATTTTATCTGATTATTTTTATGTATTTATCTATGAATACATAAGGCTGTTCTACCAAGTGTCATGTTCACCCTCGTTTCATAATAAGTCTACTTCAACATTAAACTTCTTATATTATTTTCTTCATTAATGCTGTAAGATATATTAAATTTTACTGTACATTTAGGTTTTCTTTTATTTTAAACATTATTATTTTATTTTTAGCATTTCTTTACCATTACTACAAAAAATACAAAATAGCATTAAAATCCAGATAGGAACCAAAATCATAAATATTAAGTTATTTTTGGAGGATTCCACTTAAAGCAACCTCCTGCTAAGTTTTATAAAATATTGAGGAGGAAGGAAGGTCGAAAAAAAAATAAATACAAAAATTTAGGATTGGGAACCCATCTCCACTTTACAGGAGCTCACTTCTGTTTTTACCCGCTTCGAATGATCTAATTTAATGTTTTACTGGCGTAGACGCAGCAGTCGAATAAATACTGCAAGGCGCTGCTACTTCGGGTTTGGGGCGGATTGGATTGTTTTTGGGACTTCACAAACCACCCTCCTGTGGCAGAGCAAGGTGCGATGTGCAAAGCCCCGTGAACTGTTAGCAACTGAATAAAAGACTAAGGCAAGTTGGGTTGACCAACTGAGGGGCCAATTAGGCCACAGCGTCCGACTGTGGAATTGATCCGAGACAGATCGGCACCAGTGGCCACTTCACCCTTCGGCATCCTGTCCTCCGCCCCCGTCCAGCCATTTCCATACCTCGCTGGGCATTGCAACTGCTTTGACGATAATCGGGACATCTGAGGTGTAGGGCTATAGAAATGTCGAGCCCCCCGACAGACTTTAACTCGAGTCTACAAGTTTAATAGCCCAGCCGAGTATTGACTTCGGTCATTTCAAAAGCTGTAACTAATTAACTAACAACAAATTATTACTTAAAATAATCAATAATATAAAGAGATACTTAAAAAATTGTGATGTGCCCTCTCCCGGTCACCAAGGTCCCGCTACTTGGCGGTTCCCCCATAAGTTGGCGGATTTTGTATTTTGTTTAATTGTATTATTTACTTATGGTAAAATTAATGCATTTTTTTATTACTTAATTGCATTATTTTATTTTATTGTAAAATTGTAGATTTTTGTATATTATTTAGTTTAATTGTCAACATTTTCCAGTTTAGTTTAAGATTCAATATTTTTATTTGGGCTTTTTTTAATTTAATTTTTTTTTCTTTATCATACTTTGTTTATTTGCTTTCTTGTTTTTCTTCATATTTTTTATTATTTTTTGTATTGCTATGTTTAATTTTCTTTTATATTTTTCAATAATTATTAATCTTATCTATTTGTCACTAAAACATTACTATACAGGTAGTATGCCTGTTGCATGGAACCAGTAAGTTTTTTATAAATACCCGATCCTCTGATAGTGTTACTATGGAAGGAAAAAGAAAGAAGACAGAAAGGTGTCGGACATTCGGGTCTTATGGCATGTCACTGGGTGTCAGTGTGACATATTTTGTAAACTTAAATTAAATAAATTAGCATAGGTATATAGGATAGGTGAACTCTTCGAAGTGTACCCGTGTTACTGAAAAGAAGGGCGGGAGAAAAAGTAATGCTGACCTCCTTGTATGTTTTTTGGTTAAGAAACTGTATAATAATTTGAATAAATTGTTATGAACCAAACGTGCAGTTCTGGTCCGATTAAATTCGTACATGATGTGAATTTAAGAAAAAAAAAAAAATGTTAAGAAAGTAGTACCGTAATTTGGGGCTACTTGAACCCTAGGGTAGGGGATCAAGGGACGAGGTAAGGTGCCTCAGGATCTAATGCTGCTACCTGTTCTAAAGATCGTGAATTATGTCTATATTTTCTTAATGAGAGACCTTGGTATAATTTATTTTTTTTTTCTCGGTAGGTCCTCGTAATCCTCTACGTAATTCGAAGTTTCGTTACCTACAATGTTCAGATTGCAGAATCTATCGGATCCCTTCTTGACTCACTCAAACTCATGCTTTGATAAGAGTTATTACCTCAGAATAACTCGTAAATTATTAATAAATAGGATTGTGGCTAAAATTAGGAGCACATTTTGTACAAACTGGAGTTTGAAAAGGCAGAAAAAAATCCGTTTTAATTCTCTCAGATATTATCAGAAGCAATTAATTTTTAATTTAATTTTTAGGGAGTGAGTCGTACGTAATTAAAGGATAATAACTGTGTTTTTCTATAATTAATTCGGTTAGAGAATAGTTTAAATATGAAAGGTTTGTTTCGCGTTATTTTTTTCATAATATTTCTATATCATTATTCTTAACTTATTTTCTAATCCTTTCTCAGTGGCAGATTAAACGTGGGAAAAGTTTTGAATTAATATGAACAAATTCAGGCTTGGTATTTTTTTAATTTTAAATTAATGAAAATATATATTCGGTTTTTATAAATATTTTAAGGTTTTTGTTTTGTCGCAAAGATCGTCTTAAAACCATAAAGTTTGTTATCTCCAAAACTAGAGAACTGATATTCGTGGTGTGTTACATAATATCCCTTTAATAAAAGAAAAATTTATAAGACAAATTTAAAACTTGAATTTTTTTAATTTTAGGAGTAATCTGAAATAACCCTTATCTTACAGCACATTGAATGCATTATTAATTTTGAAAAATTAAATAAAATGTTTATGATGCAAAAAATGAAAATAAAAAGATTAATTAAAATGATTTTCCGGAAAATTAATCTGCAATGACTTCGGAGTTATCGTGTAGTTAATATTAACTAATTAATGCCAGCCCGTTTTTTTTTGTTTGTTTTTTTAAGTATCCAAGAACAGCAAATGTCGAACAACTGATAAATTAAGTAAATAACTAAATGATTTTGCAAAAAAAATGTGTTAAAATATTAAGATGAAACTCAGGAGGCTCAAGATGGCGTCACCGAGGCCGTGAATAAATCTCGCAATGATGGGCTGTGCCGAAGATTTCAATTTTCTATTACCGCCATTTTGTGTAATGCATTACCAACCGGTTCAGATTAGTGTAAAATAAGGCGCATAATTCTATATCGGTCGATTTGTTTCTGCGGCATTGGGAAGGTGCAACGAAATGTATGCAATTCTTTTTATCTGCATTATCAATTCCCCGTTCTGCTTTCATCCTGTTTGATCATGTTGGAAATTATTTTTGAAAAGCTAAGTCCCAGATATTTTATTGGTAAATTAAATCCTCAAAAAGATAGTAAATTAATATAGTAAGATTTAACGGTTTTAATTTAGGAAAAAAAAAAATTCAAATTTCGATGAAACGTATCTTTCGACTGCGCCAGGGGTGGCAGTTATACTATCCTGCATAACGACAATCTAATACCTCAGTTGCAGATACGGCTATTATTCCTTCTATTAAAATTCCTGGAATAGCTTGGTCCAGTGAGTAGGGGCAACGACTCCAAATTTTTTTCCGGAATTCGACTTTCGTCTATTGGCAGTAAAAAAAATTTTCAGTTGCGGATCGAAGGATTCTTGAAGTCAAATCCTCCTCGGGCTCACCCAGCCTCTATTAATTGACCTTACCATTCAGTTGGTTGTGAGATTTTTGAATGAAATATTTATCATATCTATATAATGAAAAAGCTTGAGTACGTAAGTAGGTAGGCGTCATCGTTTTGATATCAGTGCAAGCAAGTTCACAGCTAGCAATTTATCAGATTAACTTGAGATTAATGTAAAAAAAAGTTTATTAATCCTCGCTACTTTTTTCTCATATTTACTCTCTTGTATGCAGTAAAGGAAATATTGTAATCGCGGAAACTTTCGGTTTTTAGATTTCAACGTAAATATCCATTTTGACCATTTCTGAACGCATTTTGACTAGTTTCATCGTGATCTCTGTTCGCATGTTCATAACTCGCATAACTCAAAACGGTTAGCCTTGGAAAGATTAAACTTTGTATTTGGGATTTTTGTAACATCTAGTTGCGCATCTCCCTTTTTGGTCACCACATGATCACCGGAAGTGGTACTTTACTTAAAGGTCATTATAGATTTCCATCGAAAATCATGTTAAAATATAATGCAAAACTTCTCAAATTATAGCATTTATGATTTATATATTAATATGAATAACAGATAGATTTTGGTTGAAATTGGTTAACCGGAAATGGTACTTTACCTATAGGTCATAATAGACTTTTATCAAAAATTATATTGAAATATAATGCAAAACTTCTCAAATTTGGTATTTGTGATTTATATATTAATAGGAATAACATGTAGATTTAGGTTGAAATTGGCTAACCAGAAATGGTACCTTACTTGAAGTTCATTATAGAGTTAAGCTCCTCAAATTCAGTAGCCTTTCATCAAAAATCATATTTAAATTTGCTATATAATACTTCTATGTCAATATAGATAAACTAATAGATTTTGGTTAATATTGGCCTATCGGAAATGGTAATTTACTTGTAAGTCACAATAAACTTTCATCAAAAATAATATTAAAATTGGATGCAAAACATCTTAGATTTGGTATATAAGACTTTTGTATCAACATACATAACATATTAGATTTTGGTAAAAATTGGCCAGTTGAAAGTTATACTTTACCAGAAACTGTTTTTTGTTTGTTTTATTTTACTTTTCGTTTTTTTTTTTTGAGCCACCGATTTATAAGTTAATAGGCATACAAGAAAATCATATGGTGCCCTCATCAGATTTTTATTCCCCGAAAAAAATAGACTATTGCAGTGGGTCGAAGGTCGGCGGTGAGCGGCGGGACTGCGATTTCTATCCGTTTCAATACCCCTAGAGCACGATTATGGAAAATTTGGAGATGTATGATATATATTTATATATATATTTTTTTCCCGCTATATTTGAGCACCTCCAGCGGTCCCCTTTGGGTCAAATGAGTTGAAATTCGGTATGTGGGACTTTCTTCCAGACAGAACGATACCATTAAAGAATGGGTAAATTCCAGTCAAAATTTCGGTATGTTTACCAGAATATATATATATATATATATATATATATATATATATATATATATATATATATATATATATATATATATATATTCGGTATGTAGGGCTTTCTGTATCGAAGGTCAGCGGAGGCAGAACCATATAATAAAAGTATGTGTAAATTTCGGTATGTTAGGGGACTGTCTTTGTGGGTCTCAATTTTTTTTGTTACTCCCACGTTTTTATATTTTTTAACGCAAAAATACGACTTTAGTGACGGAGTTCTACTGCTCACGGATTTTTTTTTTATGGTAGGTATGTGAAAAAAAATGATAGCTTCATTTATTATGTTATTTTTATATTTTAGGGGCCAGATAACCTTTAAAAATACGAGTCATTACCCGGCATCTTTATTGTCATTGTACTTAATTGAGTTTGGGCAACTAATGGTTGCTGCTACACGTTTCTCATGTTTTTTACTGAAACACGGAAAAGCTTGAAAGAGAATAAATAAATAAATATGATGTTTTGTATTTTTCGAAACTTTCTTTGAGACGAAGTCTCCCTCTCGTATTAGCATAATTAGGCTGGTTTGTATTTTTTTTTTTTTTTTGTATTGAATATTATTTTTTAATTAACTTTAATAACCTTAGCCATAATTCACCTTAAGTCAAGATAGATCAACACGTCTTGGAGTAACTTGCATTTCCCAAATCACCCGAAGATCCGTACTACTCCTGGTGGTACCTTTCCAATTGAAAATAAAAAAATTGAAATATCAAAGAGGTCAAAGCACAAAGCCTTGCAGACTCGCATAAAGCTTACTTTTCTTCGAAGGAAAAGTAGAAGCACGATCTCGCCTGTTAGGCAACTATGACGAATGGACTCTGCAAAAGATCGGAAATGGAATCGGGAAGGTAACGTTTGAAAGGAAACCCGCGGACATTCTAAAGAATGCTATCTAAGTTAAGTTTCGCTAACTGCCTGCTTTCTAGCATTGTGCATTGCTGCATTATGGGACCTGAAGAAGAAACAAATTTTAATTGTTTTTTTTTACCTTAATTCAGTCAGTAAATTGTTAAATAGTATAATGATATAGGATTACGGAATTTATTTCGAAATATACTACGTAAAAGACTGTTTTAAAACTGTTGACTTTTCATAGAAGGGATAAAAGAAGGGGAAACCAAATTAAGCTTGCTTCCCCAGCAAAAATCCTAGTTTTCATCCGGCCCTGGTAAATAATGAATGCAAGATGGCCTGGAACTGCATGTCCAGTGATGGCAAAACAAAAAACAAAAAAAAAAATATTGGTATGAGGAGTATTCTATCAAAAGTTAATGCATCCATTTTTTATAAACAATTATTTCCTGGCAAATTCCACATCTAAAGCTTATTTAGTTTACTTCAAAACTTGAATTTCTCCTTCTCAAATAATTGTTAAATTTCATCCTTTTTTATCAAAATTAACTTTTTTACCCGAGATACCTTTTTCTTTTCTTTTTTTTTTAAATAAATTTACAAAAGTGGATATATTGACTTTTGATAAAATAATTCTCATATATCAATGGTTATTATTTATTATTCACTATAATAATTAGTTTTAATTTATCTTTCTTATTGTAATCGATTTTTAATACTTTGTACTATTATAAATTTTATGAAAAATTGTAATATATGTCTACTCATAATTTACGAATGCAATAAACTTGTAAACGCATGGAATAAAATTGTAATAAGTGTGTGCACTTGTAATTCTTAAGTGCATGGAAAATGTAAACGTTTAACTCTCCTTTCATAGTGTTAGTAAGCCCTACCACCCATTTCATATCATAATAAGAAAACAAATGTAACAATTATCATTATTTTTTTCCAGATTTTCTTTTTTTTTACTCTTTATCATTTCTCGAAATATTATGATATTATTTATAATACAATCTAAAAATGCATGGATGTTTTTAAAGAAAATATTCATTTTCCAAAAACATCGATGTCTGTTTGCAATCCCTATATATGTCTCATTTTATTTAGTTATCGTTACTATTTATTTTTTTTAAACAAAGAAAATTAAAATAATGAATTGTGTACTTTATATTTTATATATCACTTGTAGGTATATAGGGTGTTCCAGGTGTAAATGTCAATAATGAGGGAGGGACCGTCTACCAAAAATTTAGTTCAGTGCCGTCAACCGCATCTTTTTTATCTCAATCCGATTTCGAGATATGATTTTTTTAAATGGTTTTCCAAGTAAACCACGCTTTTTCCTGTAAAGTTCCAAGTTTTCAACTAAACATTTCTCAGATTTCGCCACCATTTTGGGAATCTGCTATGAATTTTCTAAAAGATAGTTACTAATTTGTAGAAAAATATTGATTCGTCTGGCGATCATAGCAGCCAAAGCAAAGTAAACGAATTAAAACGAATAATTTTCAGAAATACTTGGTAGAATTTCATTTAATGAATTTTCTAGCTACGACTTGGGAGATTTCAGAAAATTCCTGAATTTTCATCAGCTTTCCAACGGTATACCTAACTTTGCGAACCTAGTCTAATTTCGAATCTATTTTCGGTGGTAAAAAAACTTTAGATACCTACATAATGCGAGTAGCTAGTGTTTTGTTTGTCCTGGTTTTGTAAACTCGTACCATGTTTTTTTTTTCTCTCCAAAATTTCCAATTCTTCAAATTTAATCTCCAAGGGGTGAAGGTGGTAAGTAGGGATATTATAGTAGAGTCACGATGCGGTAAATGGACAGACGTTGTAGTATTTGATTCCTCTTCATTAATAATTATCACATTGTGATAATCAATTTTACCCATTAAAAAAAAGAAAGTAAATAAATATAAAATAATTTTTTTGCAGAAACAGTAAAAAAACATACAAAACGAAAAACACTGTGCTGTATAAAATATAAAATAACATAATAAATGAAGTTATAAACTTTTTTTCACTTCCCTCGAAAAAATATATATCTGATGTGGACACCACACGACAAGTAAATTACCATTTCCAATTGGCCAATATTAACCAAAGTCTACTAGTTATCTATATTGACTTAGAATTCTTATACAGCAAATTTGAGAAGTTTTCCATTATATTTTAATATAATTTTTTTTATGAAAGACTAATAAATTTGAGAAGTTCAACTCTATTATGAACTTTAAGTGAAGTACCACTTCCGGTTAACCAATTTTAATAAAAATGTAGTATATTATTTACATTGACCTAAAAGTCTTAATAAATAAAAAATAAAATTGTTGCAGAAACAATTAAAACCATTCAAAACGAAAAATACTGTGCTTGCTGCAGTAACCTACTTAAAAAAAAAGTTGTGGAATTTTCTTTATTTTAAAGCAATGTAATGCAATGTTCTAAATGTCGGAACTTGAAAAAAAAAATTCCTGTTGACAGTTCATGAGGTCCACGGCTTATGGTAAAATTGAGTCAATGTTTCTTGGGAATAGCGCTTATAAAATAAACAATTAAGAAAAATTACAGTGTTTCAAAATACTTGGACTAATTATGGGGCACAGGAGGTCACTACAGGCCTGAAACTTTAGTAATATCAATTTCTTGTGAGGGCGTACAAAGTGTAAGTCAGCAGACATTTGTCGCTCTGGGGTACTTTTATCTATCTAACTCGGACAGAGACATTGTATAGTTCAAATTTTATTTTTGTAACTTGGGGCCCCGCGGTGTTTGGCTTTACCATGTAAATTGCATTCATCTAGATTATATAATTATATTATTTAATTTGTATATGCCGCGGGCCCTCGCCGGCAATCTTCAATATGAACTATAAATTCGTCTGTAATGTAAAAAATTAAGTTGGAAAACTTTTACATCTACAAGATTGCTCATGTTTTTATTTTTGATAATTTTGTATATTTTGTATTCGGTTTACAGGTCTTGACCCTCCCTTTTTTAAAAAAAGCGAAAAAAAACGAAACACATTTTATGTTCCCAACTTTGGGAAGGAAAATCAATTATCAAGGAACGATCACAGCCGGATTTTGACGAAAGTTTGGGCTATGCAGTGGTCTATTGGCGCACTCTTTTTTGTGCTAATAAAATGATTACCTATATTTTTTGAACCTGCGAATTTTGCATAGTTAAAAAAAAATTAATAAATACAAATTGTAGGAAGAAATACCGGTAATAGATCAATTCTAGAAGTATCGTTTCTGTCAACTCATTAGCAGAAGAAATATGTGAAACAAAAAGACCCTTCTCTAGGCCATTGTTTGGTTTTGCGCAATGAGGAAGGATTGCTGTGGACGATTTTCTTTCAATTGTTTATTGGAGTCAGAGGCTAATGAGGCAACATCACTCACGTCGCTCAAAATGAGGGTTTTAATATTTCCAAATAGTTGCATATCCAATATTTATATAGCTATTGATTAATTGGATTGAATATATTTCTTATTTTTTTTAATTGCCAAAAATCAAATATATCGGCCAAGTAGACTCGGAGAAAGCCGTGGACGACGAACGAAGGAGTTTTTATAAATTCGATTTTGGATTATACGTTTCTTGAAACGTAAAACCTCCTATTTTGAGGGAGGATACATTTTTTTTTTTAGTCGATTACATACAAAGGTTCATTGTTGAAAATAATAAGCCAATATAAAGTGTTTTGGAATTATCATACAAACTGTTTTGATAAATAACTTCTTGTTCTTCTTAATCGAATCCTCTCCTATCGTGTTTTGAGTGTTGAGGATTCTGTTTGTAGAGCCTGATCCAAGCATCACGATGTTGCAGCAGCTGACTGCGTCTGTTCCAGTCCATTCCTCTCCTATCGAACTCTCCTCTGACTATACTATTCCATATTTCTGGGCCTTCTTCCTTCCACTCTTACTTCGTACTTGATTTTGGCCGTTCTCTCCACCTACATTCTTTTGACGTAGCCACACCAGCGCAGCCTGTTTTGCTCTATTATATTTTCTACTAGCTTTACTTCCAGATTGCTTCTTATTGTTGTGTTTCTGAGTTTGCCTCTCGTTGTTTTTCTTCTATTCTCCTCAAGTACCGCATTTCCTTTGCTTGTAGTTGGCTTCTTATTCACTGAATGCGTTTATATACACCATTATCTTTATCTTTTTAGTTTCTTCTCTATTTCCCAGAAAGCCTGCTTTAAGTGAATGTAATCGGTTGCTGGCCAGTCTTACACTGTCCCTAATTTCGCTGTCTATCCAGCCATCCCCGTTCAGATGGACCCCCAAATACTTGAAAACTCTGACAAGTTCCAGTTCTTCTCCCTTCAAACGAAGTATTCAGTCTCTCCTGTCCTCTCCTCTCCCCAGTCTCATTATTTGTTTTGTTGCCGCTTATAACATATTTAGCATCCGAAATTCTTCCTGCAGGATTCGTAGGTTGTATTGGAGGTTCTTCTATTAGGTTTCTTAGCCAGCACCTGGCTCTTGAGATAGCTCTAAACGATCGGTTTTGCTGACGTTCCAAGAGAGACAGGTCGAGGACAGAAACAAATCCGTCGTGTTGGAACGATGACCTAAAAACTGCCCGTTTTTTTCTCTGTTGTTTCGTATATTATAGATCCAATTTTAATAAACTTTTATCAAAATTGAATCAATAATGTTCTCATCAGACCAAATCCATAAAGTATCAATTAGTACATTTCAGGTATAAGCTTTAAATAATATTCCTTTTTTTTATTTTTTAAATCCTACCCTCAGAGATGACCTTTTCGAACCATAATATATATTTTTTTTTATTATAAATTAATATTTTTAATTTTGTTTACTCCCGGATTCTTTTGATTGACGCCTTTGATTACTATGTATATATTTTTCTTGCTTCGATAAATTTATTATTTCCTGTGTTTGTATGGAACATGCTTTATGAAGTTTAGTCGCTGCTTGCACTGGTACTGCTAGAACGAATTTAGATAAGAAAAGATATATCTCTCTCTCGCTCTATGTACGTATACACACACAAACACATATGTGTGTGTATATATATATATATATATATATATATATGAAAAATGAAAAAATGAATAGCTGTATAACTGTTTATTAGGATTGTTACTAAAAAAAAATAACTACCAGCGGAAGTTTTAGCTTCATATTTTTTGAGACACATTACTGACGGCTATTTTCAAGCAAATTATCATTTTCGATGAAATGCACATGGGCGTTATCAGTATTAGTTTATGGCACAGCAGAACAAATGGTCGACCGTTTAGCACGTAAGTACAGAGTTTATTGAATCATTTTTTACTTGTGCCATGCCTATTAATAGCAGGCACAATATGGCACATTTTTACATTAAATATTAAAGTTGCATTGTTTTGTTTTCATCGTAAATTATAGAACGATATTGGATTAAAAAAACAACAACAGTATAATCAGAAAATTGCAATAAAAAGAGATAAAGAGGAAAATAAAGTGTATATATATAATTTTTTACAATATTGTAGTCCCAAAAAAAAAAAATAAAAAAAGTACTATACACAAGTCTCTGGTTTAGGACAAAAATGAGATATTAGATTGTTGATAAGCAGGTTCGGCAACTTTCTTCTCTATAAAAGGTTTCTTTTTAATCCTTATATTATTTTATATGTTTTATTTCCGTAACTTTATAATATATTTTCCTCCGGCATACTATTGAGCTCTCAAAGGAGAAGGTTCACACGATGCTCTGACCTTGGAGGTATTCCGTTTTCGCCGGCACTGAGGCAAAACCAGATCCTTGGATGGAAAACAGAAGTTACAATTATTCCCAGTCAGATTACAATAAGTTACCACAGGGCGGGGAGGGGGCGTATAAAAAGGTAGGGCCTCGGAGCGAAAAGAGTAGATACGATGAGGATCTCTTCGGTGGCTGTTCTTGTTACGTTGCTGGCGCTGCACTCCTCCGAGGGACAGCAGGTCGGGTCGACCAACTCCCAACAAATTATGAGCCTCCTTTCCAACCAGGCGTACGTCCAGCAGCAGATCGACTGTGTCCTCGGCAAAGGGCCATGTGACGCCATCGGATACCAGCTCAAGCGTGAGTACCTATGCTTGTCATCTCCTTGCAGGGGTTGAATTTGAAAATTAATTTTTTGACCATATAAAAGTATAACAATTATTTTTTGATTAAATTAAAATCAACAATAATTACTATGAGGTGACTTTTAATTTGTTGTCAAATAAATCAAAGTTATTTCTTGACAAAAATCAAAAAAATATTTTTAAATTATAAAAATAAAAATTTAGTCAGGATTTGATTTATTTCTCTAAAAAAATAATAAAAAAAAAAATTCTAAATTTCAATCCCTGTCTGATTGCCCTTAATTATGTTTTAGTGCAAAAATTCAATAAAATTAATAAAAACAACTCAATTTCTATTTATCTGAAGTGTCCGATCCTAACATGAATTCGAAAATAAGTTACGAACTTTTAGGCTATTTGTTGGGAAATAAAAATAAAAAAATAAATAAAAATCTCGTCAATTATTAATCTGCCAATGTTTCCTCAGGACTGATTCTTTTTTGGCTTCTACTTTTTCTTAAATAGAAAAATAAATTAAAAAATGTGTGATATGAAATAAGGTATGATCTCTAGGATTTTAATTTGCATTACAGGTTACCAATTACATGTAATGCAGCAACTGACAAATTATTTGCTTGACCTTCCAGCAGACGCACTGGAGTATAAAATGCGCCATTTAGGGATTTTTCATTGTATTCATCCGATGGTTGAACTTTCGCTTTCATCCCATCTCTCTATTATAGAGTACAGAATAGAACAGAGAGGCCTTCCCAATATAAAATGAGCGGAGGGGATGTGCTCTAACCCCCCTCTCATCGCCCACACCCAGTCCTCGTTCTTTATAGAACTAAATAAACTTATGGCTTTAATTTGTTATGTATTACCTATTTTTAACACATTAGTCAATTTTTTGTTTGAAGCTTAAGTAATAATTTATATTTATAGAAAAGTAAAATTTACCTACACTTTCAATCAACCAGTCCTTATGATTGGTTTCCACCTCATCTACGGAATGGTTTTGAAATTCGAATAATGTTATATTCTATAAGTGCGTTGTCAATTGCAATAAAAATGGATCGGAATTTTTAATATTTGATTTCGATGGCCCTATGGATATTTTGTCGCACATTCTACAGACTTTAATAACATCAAATACAGGGTAGGACTACACCTCCTAGATTTTTTTTATATCAAAATTTTCAATAAATTCTCTGCAAAATCGGAAATTATCATCAAACACTTCGCCTTTAACTATTATTTCGAGTTTTCGTACAATATATCCTGAAAATGTGATATCTGCTTTATACTAAAAAGCAACAGAAGTTAAAACTAAAAAATAATCCACAAATTTCAACTCGCCCCGACCGAATTCGAACTCAAACTCGCCGCGACGCCGCTTTACACTCGAGGTTGCTAAGGTGACGCCTTAATACTCTCGGCCACCACGCCCTCAATATTCTTCATTTAAAAATAATTAAATAGATATATTGTAAAATTTCTAGGATTTTAGTCAGTTAGGGTTTTAGTAAGTGGACAGCCCTCTCAATGGACAATTTTTAAATGTCATTCCATTTGATTTCATTCCATTCCATTCCAATTCATTTTAATCCTCCTTAATTTTCATTCATTTTAATCATTCCCCTTCATTCCATCCCACTTCATTACATTCCACTTCATTTCATCCTGCTTCATTACATTCCACTTCATTCTATTCCACTTCCATTCCATTCTACTTCATTCAATAATTGCTAAAGATAATTTGATAAAATAAATAGTGAACATCTGCACACTAGTCCCAAACTTTTCTCTAACTTTGGACCAAACCGAATATGTTTTCGAAATGCAGGTGCCAAGAAAAATGCATCCACGCATGTGTAAGTGAAATTATTATATTGAATTTGATAAAATTGATATGGGAACATCAAAAACAGTTTAACAGTTGTAGGTGTTATGCCTGACACTCCAATTTGACTACAAACAGGCACGAAACCAAATTTATTCCTGGATGTATAAAATAAAACTCGAGAAAAAATTTTCGGTTCTGAGTACAGAAAGTTTGTTTCCTTTCTGAATGAATACAAAGATTCCTTACAAAAAACTTCTTTTTTTTTTAAAAAGTCTAATTTGTTACTTTTTAAATATAAATTTAAATAAATAATCTTAATAATAAATATAACTTTAATTGTTTTTAACAAGTACTATATACCATTTATTTAAATAGTGAAAAATCAAAGTTTTTCTATATATCAAATTTTTATATAGAATCTTTAATTTCAATTCCACTTTACTGAATGATTTTTATACTAAAACATGTCTTGTTTCTTTAAAAAAATCTAAAGAAAGCAGGAAATTAAAAAAAAGAAAGATGGAATTATAAAAGTTTAATTATAGTCAATGTATTGTGTTGCCAACCCAACTCTCTAGAGTTTGTTTCTTAATCTTTTATCATTGGTATAAATTTAAATTATTAATCATTATTACTTATTTCCTATAAATGGCATATTAAGATACTTACTAAAACAGTTATTTTTTAACAGTGTATTTACAGTTAAAATAGTTGATTTCTATCGAATAAAAATATAATTATTTATAAAATAGATTCATTTCAAATATTTGTAAAAGTACATCTAAATTAAAACTTAATAACGCAAACTTCCACTTTAGATATGATCTAAACTCAATTAGAATAATCGCTATTACAATCCTATATATGCGCAGCATCCTTTGTTAGAGGGTGGATGAACCATAGTAGGGTAATCATGGGGGAGTAGGGTCCTTCCATAGTACTATGGGGGAGTAGGGTCCTTCCATAATCCCCAGTCGGGCGGAGGGTCCGAGGATATTCTTTATTCCCCTTGAAAATTGATTTGAGAATATGCTGTCTAAAATGTATACATATTCACACAATTATATGATTTTAAATTATAGAAAATTTGTGTTAAAATTAAAAAAAATTAAACATACTTGTGTTGCGAAAGATATAAGACTGACTTATTTGCAGAGGCCTGTGCATATATCATATCATATGCTCATGCCTAAGAACTATTGCTAACATCTTGAAGGTGTTTTTCCCATTATATTTTTTTTTAAGAAATGGGCTCACCTCTTATTTACATTGCTTATTATTACAATTTTTTTGCAAATTAGAACAGAAATAAAATCCTAATAATTAATTCCGCTAATTTTTTTTTCTTTGTGTAATTTTTTATTTCCAAAAATTTATGCGTATAATAGTCCTGTGGGAGTATCTTGAAATTATAAAGATTCAATTATAGTAAAATTATTGAAATCAGTATTGGCTCTGTATGGGAATTAAATAGATGAATCTATACACTAAGTTATGTGTATGACAATGAAGCACCCTCAACGTAATTCTAATATATCTCAAAAAAATGCAATTTCAAATAAATAATGATTTTAATTCCTGATGGTTTATTTTATTTAATGAAATACTAACACAAATGAAGAATATATACATCATTAGAGAATGTAGAGAATCAATATCTCTAATAGTTTAATTGGATAGCAACCAAAAATGTGCTTTAATATAAAGTTAAAATCTTTAAACTCCATTTTCCCATAAGTTAGATTTTTGAGTTATATTAGTACAGTTTACTCAATACTACAGTTGAGAGTGCAATGGACAGATAACTCACTACAAGATTTACTTGGTATGGTGATAATTTATTAAATTATGTCCCTGTAACCACTTATGAATAGTGCAGTTTAAAAAGTGAAGTTCTTTAAAAATTATTTTAATAAAAACTAAAAAAATATTTGTATTCATTTATTTTATGATCTTATATTTTATAATTATTAATGAATTTTATAATGATCATTGCAGTAATTTCTCTGAGTGAAGATTATTGAGACAAAAAAAAAAAAAAATAGCAATTATTCATATAGGCCTGATGAATGCGACATAGAAAATAGTTTGTTTTCAAGTCTTCTTTTGAGCATGCATTCCTTATGATTCCTGTATTCACAATTCGCTATTAAATTTAATAACCTGTTAAGATTAATAAATTGCTATAGAATTCATTTACATTTCATTAAAGTTACTCCAAAATCTGACACTTCATGATAAAATCAGAAATATTACTAAAATATTGTCATTGTCTCAGATGTATTGGATCTATTTTAATAATTATGAATCTCATTTGTCAATCTAGGTATGATACCTCATGTGCTTTTAAGCAATTGCAGATCATGCAGTCCTCAGCAAGCTCAGATTGCTCAGAATGTGATCCAATTTATGAGTCAAAACTATCCCGACCAATTTGAACAAATCCGGAAAATGTACACCACATCTCAATGAGGACAAAGATTTAAAATTATTTTTACTATATTTAAACCTTATTACTTCTTTTATGTTTGTTAAAAACATAGGATAATTTAGCTAAAATAGTATTTAATTTTCAATAAATGGCTAGTCTAATAGTTTTTAATTCATCTATTTTCATTTACTTATTATTTGCACTTATTATTGTTTAATATACAGTCGAACCTCTGTATATCGAAAATCTCTTTATATCGAACTTTTTTAGGAATCTTGAATTTTCATTAGAAAAAAATATTCTATATATTGAATAAAATTTCTATATATCGAACAAAAAATTCCCTTCTAAAAAAATATAAAATGTGATTGTCATCAAAAAGAGCCTTTAGTTTACATACATAACATTGGGTAATAATTTATAAGAAAAAAAAATGTTGCCTTTTGTTATATCATTAACCTCAAAAAATTTCCTTTGATAATTCTTTAACTCTATTGAATAGTTGTAATTGTTTTCAGCCTGAAAAAGATGAAAAATTGCAATCTTTCTATATATCGAAATTTATACATATCGAATTTTTTTCAAGGAACCTTCATGTTTGATACATAGAGGTTCAACTGTATTTATTTTAATAAATACATTTGACAATGGAAATATTGTACAGAGGATCATAACAAATTCTCCAGAGCCTTTACTTATATATCTTTAAATTACAAACTTCAATAAGAAAGGTATAAATTGTATGAAGTGAATTAATGACATTTAATGATAGTTCTATTGTATAATTCCTAGATAGTTTTGAAACCAACACTTACTTTGTTTTTTAATTTTTGATGTGCATCCAGAAAATGACTGTATATTACATATGGAATCTTGCCACGGGAACATGTGACGGATGAGTTCCATAAAAACAGGATTAGTGTATCGACTCTTTTTGAATTTTCATTTTCCTTCATTAATTTTGAAATTAATCAGTAATCAGTGTAGTGGAATAGAATATCACACTTTGTTATAAGTATGATAAAAAAAATACCATCATCATAAATATAAAAAAAAAAAAAAATAAGTTGTGGAGAAAATGGAAGTGGAACTTCAATTGGAAAAATATAATATTCTATAAAAAAATTGTTTATTGATATAAAAACATGAGAAACATATGAGCTTTATGTTGAGAAGTTGCTACAACAATTTATTGGAGGTGACAAAATCTAAAATTTCCCAATAATTTAAAACGGCCGGATTTCCCAACTATATTAAATATTTTAATTTTTCCAACTATATTATGAAATATTGTAGTTTTCTCCAACTCTTTTGGATTTGAACTTTTCACATATCTGTTGACAACAGACAACATTAGTTTTTTTCTCTATTCAAGCACAACATTAAATCAATAAAATCCTAATTTCTTAAATTAAAAGGAGTTGGTATTGGTTTTCAATATTAGTAACTCTTTGAGTAAAATGTTTTGTCACACTTTCCGCACTTTGAAGTAGGTTCTCAAATCTGAATTCCCAACTTTTTGGGTTTTCAAATTATTGGAGGGGTTGACACCCTCCTTACCTCTCCCATAGCGACGTCCTTGGGTTTATGTTATAATTTAAACCTTAGTTATGATCACAAGGTTGTGATATCAAACATTTGATCCTCCAGATAGGATGAATCCTTCCTTGATCATGTGAAGGAGTGAGATACAACTTTTTTACAGTGGACAAGATGCACAAGTATCCCTATATCCTGATCTGTACATTGGTAGGGTGTTAGTCTGACATAAGATAAATCTAGTCCAAGACTAGCCTAATCAGAGAACTGAATAAGTTACCACTCACTTATTTTTTTCACAAATCTGTGCTTTATATAAATCACGAACATTACTCTTAAAATGAATAGATAGATATGCTACCTTAATCTATCATGCAAATCTACCATTTGGGATTTTATAACTATTTAGTTATTCTTTGTCCAGCATTAGTTTAGAAACAACACTTAGAACTATTCTCGTATTCAAGCAATAAATAAAATAAACGGCCATTTTGGTGACCTATAATATTTAATTTCTATGAAATTTTATGAGCTGATTTAGTTATGATTGAAAAGTGTTTACCATCAATTAGTTACATGTGGGGCACAAGCTTAGAAAATTAGTATAACATTTTTATGTCCTTTTGTTATTTCATTGTTCTCTTTCATGGATTTCATGTTCTTAAGTAGAGTTTAAAGAAACATCGGTGATACATTCACTTAAGATGAATAAATGTTCAAAGAATAAATTGATTATATATTCCTTATACAAAGTAAAGTCTTAAGATTAGATCAATCTCAATAATTATTGTAGCTTACAAAATTTTAATTATGCTGATCAGGGATTCTCAACCTCAGGTCTGGGTCCCGCTTTTTCAACTTAGTTAATTTCTTCAACATCGTCCCTACCTGCACCGCGTTTGAGGCAATAAGAACAATAATAAGGAGGAAAACCGGTCATTATCTCTATGTCATTACAGAGAGTGATTTTCCTCAATTAGTTGGTCAGGAAAATTATCCATACTTTGTATCCTTCGTATACGATTGGAAGGAAATAGTATGACCAAATTATTTTAATGGACTCAATTAAGAATGGACATGCAGTATGGATGAAGAGACTCATCGGTAGGTAATTCTTCCGAAACCTGTAATGCCGAGAGGCAACGTAGGATGAAAAATAAATAAAAAACTTCGTTAATTGTATGTTAATGTATAAACTTAGTTGTGCATTGATATTATAATAACATATATGATACCTCATTAAAAAAAAATACTTATTTGATTCTCAAACATCCCTACTCCCATTTGTTTCTTCTACGCCCTTCTCAGGTTGAAAAACCCTGGTATAGAATGTATTGAATCAACATTTTGTTTTAAGAAATTAATTTTCACTTTTTCACAGATATATTGGTATTTTATGTATTAGTGTTTATGTATTGTTGTTTATTGGTATTGTTATTAAAGTTTTAATATATTTTATATAATTACCAAAATTTCGTATTTTAGATCTTTTATATTTAAGTAAAACTTGTATGGAATGCTTCTATGAGGTTGTTCCACTACAAGTTGTTAAGCATAATAGATTAAATACATTTACTTGTTAAATTTTGTAAAATAGAGTTCAAATTTCTCTTTTAAATACATTGTTAAGATAATATTATGTATAATAATATTTAAAAAAATAATTTTTTTTTTTGTACTTAATAAATAATTTGTTTCATAATCATAACCATTCTGATATAAAGAATGAATATGTGATAGTAATTTTTGGATTGTTTTCATTGAGTTGTAATGTTCAGTGATGGCTTCATAAAAAAATGGTTAATTAGTACTAAAGTATTGCATAGTATAAAATAATACCTATAAAACTGCTAACAATTTTTGAGTAAAATTAAAAAATTTAGTAAGCAATAAAATATTGTGTAAATACAATAAGTGATAAATGTAAATATGTAATTTAATTATTAATAAAACTTATTCATTGTTTCATTTAGTAAATGTTTTCAACTTAACATTTACCTTACAATTTTTTACTAAGCACACTTTGAAAGTCAATCAACCAGCTTATATTCAAATTTAACTATGAGATTCTCTGTTAGATATCATTTTTTTTCATATAGTGGAGTGAAATCCACGTTAGCTACAGGATAGTATTTTAAGTGTGCTTCTAAGCTGAGGAACAACGTAACTGACAAGTAAGCGTATTCATGCTCTTACATCACAAATAATACACTTAATGAAAATTCTTCAGCATTGCTGGGACAAATACCATTCAAAAAATTGTTCGAACTGGTTCGATTAATGCCTCATTCATATTTTCAAGACTTTTAAAAATTAGACAGATTTTTCAATTAAAATAGTGTTTAAATTATTTTTTAAATTCATTAATGATACTAAATTGGTATGATTTTCTGACTAAACATTACCGTTTTTGATCAACAATTTGATGAATAATTAAAAAAAAACTAATAAATTTTATAATACAATCTTTCAAATGGTCTTAAACTTGTGACAGAGTGTGCAAGTATATCATCTATCTTATAACACTTGTAAGGAAGAATAGGCAGAAGCAATTTTCTACATTCTTAACCTGTTCATATTTTTTGAGATTTGGTTTTCATCCAAAATTTTCCAATTTTAAGTAAGTCTAATAATACAAACTCCACACTGTTTTTTTTAGGTCCTTGGTTGCTAATGTTTCAAAACATAGGCTTTTTCAGTGAAAAAAAATCATAAGGCCCCACTGAAATTTTACTTTTTTAAATTGAATATAACAAAAAATGTGAAAAAAAATTGTTATGCACTTATCTAGTGTTAAAATTTTGGATATATATAAAAGTTTAGTTTCTTATTTGCAATAAAATTCTACAAAAACTTATGCGACTCTGTATTTTTTTTTTTAATTTCTAACAGATGTTTTGTTAATAAAATTATTTGGAAAAAGAAATTATAAAGGTACAAATTTAACTTTGAGGTCTTGAATGGTAAATTGTGACATCAAAATGAAAAATAAATCATGACATTTTGATAAAGTAGTATTCACTGAAATTAAAATTTTTATTTAGCAATAGAACACATTTTTTAAAATGTATTATCTGTTCTAATTTGAAATCTGCTCTCAAATGAAGACAGGATCACTTACCTCACAACTAGTTAGCACTCGTTATCTACCTTACTTAATCGGAAAGAACTGACGGTATGACTACTACTTCCCAGTTACCTCTCTGTATCTTGACAGTATGACGGGATCAGCTCGACCCCAAGTGTGGGATGCAGGTCACTAATTGTATTTTATGTATCTATCTAATCTATATTTCATATTAAACCTTTCATGGGCTCCCAGACCTTAATACATTCCCAAATTAATTTAAATTTGTCACAGACCACCTCAGTGGTTTATTATTATTTAAAAAATAATCTTCAGTTTATTTGACATTATTTTATTCATTATAACCTCTCAGGGATTTAGGATGATAAAAATAATAAGTTAAACTGAAAAATCAACACAATTTATTCACATATTGTGACTAGGTTTAGAACACAATGATTCTTTACAGGAAAAATATTCTTCACATAAATAACAATATCTGATAAAGAAGATTTTTATAACAAAATAATCTTTATTTACAATGTTAAGAAAGAGACAAAGTTTTTCAAGGAGAAATTCACAAGACTCAATAATAAGGCGACCTCTTGAGTCGATAATATAAGGAAACTAGCAGCAAAATAAAAAATAAAAAGAACAGACAAAATATATTAAACGTACATATACATTCATAAGTAAACAATTTATAAAGTATTATGACAAAATAATTAAATAACAATCAATTGACAAAACAACCATAAAATAAAACAGAAATTGAAGATCATTGAACATTGATAATAACTTTTAAAAAATAAATAAAAATCAGGGGAATGAAATTAATTTAATAATTCTTATAAATTGGTATATATACTTAAAATAAAACCGCATTGTATCAATAAAAAATAAAAATAAGAAAAATGGAAGAAAGGGATTCAATCAAACCTACTGTGTTTTCCCATCATATTTCAAAAACCAGTCGTTCAATATTTATCTCAACTGCACCAATTATATTTTGAAGTTGTAACAGATTTAAATGGTGCCTCTTATTAATCTAAATTACTTTAACTAACTTTTCACAAGCCACCAGCTAACAGTATTTACCGATTCCTTCATGGAATCGCACATACATTGTTTCTTTGTAACCGAAGACTTAATGTTAGCTTCTAGAAGTGGTAATGCATTATTCTAAATCAAGACCAGAAATAAGAATTTAAAAGTGATCTTAGGATTTGGCCATCGATGGTCTAGCTATGTTGTGATAACGATTTGGTCAAAATAATCCTATCCATCCACTAGTTTCATTTAAGAAAATATTAAAACTATATTTTGAAAATAATTAATTGCTACTAAAAAGTGGATAATAACAAATAAAAAGAAAGGCGGTAAATTTTTATGGCCAAACAAACAAGAAATATTTATGATACATATATTTATGAAATATGATAAAATGAAATTATATATATTTGGATATTGTAATTCATTTCAATGTTAGCAAACATCATATCAATATTAAATTAATTATTAAATAATGAATGATAATATTACTCAATACTATTTAGACCATAGTAAGACTTGAATAGAGTAGTATACATTACAGCATGATATATTCAAAATCATGTTGCCGGTTATAGCCAAAGTAACAATTCATGAAACTAGTAAATTAACCGGCTAATAAACTGTTCAAGCAAAAAAAAAAAAAGATAATGAACAAAGAAATATTAGTTTTGAAATAATACTGCCGAATATTTTTTATTTTTATTTTGCATAAAAAATGAAATTTTTTTCTTTCACCTTTAGTATGGAAATAAAATTAAAATATTTTGCATTTGAAAACTGAAAACATAACAATAAAATAATCTTTTAAAAAATATTGAATTTAAAATAAAAAAAATGTATTAAAGAATTTTGATCAAAAGATATTCCATCATCACTTTTGACCAAATCGGAAAGAACACTATTTTCTACAATTGTGCTAAAATATAATTTTTGCCAATAGACATGATTTAGGCTATGGCTATGATTTAGAAGAATAGTAGTAAAGAGACTACATATTTATTTAATAATGCCTCTGAATTTATCAAAATCATATATCAATTAAAAACACGTTATTTTCAACTTAAAAAGTTTTCATAATAATAAAAATAAAAAATCTTCCAAAATATCTAAAGAAACACTCAAGAGATGAACTATCATTTAAAAAAAAAAAAAAAAAAAAAATCAATAGGCTTCACATACTGAAAGATGTATTCTGTTCAAAGAGAATAATTTAAAAGCAACAATAACATAAAGCTGTCGAAACCTTTGCATAAAACGTACAAGTTTACACAACCTTTGTTAAAATGTTAGCCAACCATTTCTTTTCGTAATTAATTATATCGTTAAAAATATAATAAATATAGACTATAAGTTTAGTCTTCTATTCATAAACATTACAATAACAAGAAATAAAATAAATAAAACATAACAATTCCAAAATACATCAGGGCTACAGATTAATATACACGCAAACTCGAACTCTGTTCGACAAGATTCAATCGAATAATATACATTTTGTTTGTACATTCTGGTTAACATTTGTGATGTGTCATATTAATGGTTAAAATTATGCTAGAAACACCATCACTTAACCATCTGTACCTCTAAGGTAGACCTCGTCGAACATATCTAATTCTTTGATGAGATATGATGCCTTATTTCTCAATACTTTGGCCGAGTTAGCGGCTTCTTCTAACCTTAACAATTCTTTCTCAAGAACTTTCATATCAGTACCCATTTCCGTTGTGGCTTCATCAACTAGGTGGCAAAGACGGGCAAAAGTACTAGATAATTCCCTAGAACAAATAAGAATGAATTAAATTTGATCAATGTTAGGATAAAATGATACTCTGTTATTAAAAATGGAGGATATAGGCACTTATTTTAGTCATCAAAAGAAAAATAGGAATACAATTTTTGTTAGTTATTAATGAAGCAGAAACTAACTATCTATATATTTGTACTCAAGTTAAAAAAAAAAAAAAAAAAAAAAGAAAACTAAGCAATTGTATGCAACATATCATACATACTATTTTAACATATTATATTTTGAAGATACTGTTAACTACAAACAAATGATAATTCAAAAACTACAAAAAAAAATAAATAAAAAAAAAAATAGTGAAAATTTAACAAGCTCGTTTTTATAAGAAATAATAACAGTAATTTAGTAATGAGATGAAAACCATTTACAGACTAGTAAATTATATTTTAAATAGCAACCAACATTGATCATAGCCAGTGGAGTATTGAAGGGTCGTAGTGTGGATTATAAATAAATAAATTTATAAATATGAAATTAAAAAAAAAATAAACAAATAAAAAATAAATAAAACCAACTGTTGAACTTGATGGCTGCAGTTGGCTGATGTCAGATCCACAATCAACTTCAGCTTCTTGGTAGCGTGTTCAACGTATTGACGTTTGAATTCCTTTTCTTTTGCTTTATTTGTCCAAGTAAGTCTTTCATACAAGTAAAGGCAACCGTAGAGGGCAGTTGTGACTGCAATTACTCTCCAACCAACTGTCTTCAACACCTGAAACATAATGCACAGGCAAAATATTGACTTGAATGTGAGGACTTATTTTAAAATACATTAACAAAAACAAAAAAAAGAAACAACTAACCATGCCTGCAAGTAGCAGACCCCCAACAGTACCCTGTGATCCGACAGATGCGAGAGCAAATTTAGATGCAAGTGTCCAGTCTTCAGGTCGCAAAAATGAACTAGAAGGTTGAGGAGAAGGAGATGGAGGACAGTTGTAGAAAGACATTTCTGATGAATCGCAAGGAGATAACATACTGGGACCGTAATTCTAAAAACAAATAAAAAAATATTCAGTTGACATCCGCATGATGGTATAGAAGGATCAATCTAATTAGGGAATGATAAATTATTTGCCACTTCTATAATTTTATTGAAAACTAGTTTCGAATGTTATACATTCATCTTTTGAATAGATTCACCAGATTTATTAGTTAGTGCAAACAGAAACCAGTACAAACTTTTCTGTTTGATATAATCCAGGAACTGAAGATGTATGTATAATATTTGAAACTAGTTTTCAATAAAACAAAATTATAGAAGTGGCAAATAATTTATCAATCCCTAATTAAAAAAATATTTGTAATGATATGAAATATGAGTGAATAATAAATTAAAAAAAATTCTTTAATCTAAAAAAAAAAATGCTTTAGTGAAATTTTGCTAACCTCTGAGTGTTCACAACTCGACTTATCAGCATATATAAAATTTTTATACAACATAAGATAAACTGTAAGCATGTTCAAATTTAGTACCTGATATGTTAGCACAAATCGGCTGGCATTTTAATAATCTTGACCAATAAAACAAAGCTGTACTAGCAACAATTTACTTTCATTTTTTAATTTAAATTTCTATTTTATAAAAAAAAAAATTTAACAGAAGTTAAGATATAAGTACTATTTGCTTGAGTGATTGACCAGAAGTTCGTATATATACTTTCCTTTGTAATAACAAAAGAGCTTGACTAAATATTATTTTATTAATTTTCATAAAAAATCCTAGTATAAAAGAAGATGACACTCTATAACAGAGACCCCAGTGCGGGCAAAGTCAAGAAATAAAAAATAAAAATATGCAGAAATAATTAAATAAATTTAATTTTATTTAATCTTAAAAAAACAAAAACGTTATAGGTAAAATATATTGTGTCATATTTCCTGGATAAAATTCTGCATTGTACCACCAGATATTAAAACCTATCCCTTGTTTAGATCAAATTATTAGGTTATTAACCTTAAAATTAATCATATTCCATTCTATAACTGACTGCCATTGAAATATTTGTGTCTGACAGAGAAACATACTATACAATAAGAATTTTTACAAATTACAAATCTATATAGCACAGTATGATGATATATTAAATTCAATGAATACAAATTTGATATTTTTAAATTTAAATAAAAATTTACACCACTTACTTGCACTGCTTGGTAATTATTAGATGTCTGCCTTGGTTTATCACGGTTGTAAAATCGTGAAATAAGTGATAATATTCCCCAAGAAAATCTGAACTCAAGGTCTTCCTGGAAATCGGCACATAAGTTGTCACAGTTGAGCCGGTAGAGTACCTCAAATGGTTCCCTTCGAGGTACAACTGACAGCGTGATACCCTGTTTCGTAGCGGGCAGCAGTGCAGACATTCTTTCTGCAATGGTACAGTTTTCAAAAATTAGACTAGATGAAAAAATAATAGTGTCACT
The DNA here is from genome assembly GCA_948150685.1 of Rhaphigaster nebulosa. Taxonomy (NCBI): domain Eukaryota; kingdom Metazoa; phylum Arthropoda; class Insecta; order Hemiptera; family Pentatomidae; genus Rhaphigaster; species Rhaphigaster nebulosa. The sequence goes on from OX411309.1 coordinate 129,932,631, forward strand.
GAAAATAACAATCATGCCAGAATTGAAAAAGGTAAATAAAACAAAACAAATAAAATTATAGAAATTAAGACAGTGAACCACTACTAGTTAACTAGTTACAATAAAAGTACACAATGTTTAAGGCCGGTTAAGGTATGTTTAATATTTAGTTAAATAAAACAAATAGCACAAAAATCAAACAATAATATTAATATTGCTGCAAAAGAGGTCGTGTTTATGAAGGGCGAAATATTTCTTTTTAAGATGGAAAAAATAGTAAGTAGACTTCATAACGCTTGGCCATAATAAACCACCCCTCATCATAAAATAAACCATCTTAACTATACTCAGATAAACTCATATATGGGTTGTCTCAGCACTGATTAAAAGAATTAAGGCAGATGTGAGTAAAAGTCATATATCTTCCTGGAAATAAACAAGAATACAACTTCACTGTTTTAAGAAGACAAATTGGGACACAAGTATATGCAAGGCACTGATAAACAGAACAACAAATAGATGCCTAGCACTGGTTATTTCTGTTTTAACAATTATATCTTTGAACTAAGATACTCTAATCTCCTTGGAGTGGAGTACAATTGTCTCTTCCTGACAGCTAAGTAGCAGTCTCTGCCTACACGTCTGCAGCTATCCTGATGAACAGCTACAAAGTGGGGGTTTAATAAATATTTACCAGTATTTTATGTTATTCAACCATCAATATATAACAAAAATGTAATTTAATTATTTAGAATACACATGATTGTTCAGATTTATTAAGATTAAAAATACAAAAGTTTTCAACCAATAAACAAATTGTAATTCCTTTCTTTGTTAATAAGTAAAATCAATATTCTTCTTAATAATATTTCAAAATAAATAATCTTTTGAGAAATTGAGTAGGTATAGAGAGATAAAAAATCTATGTAGAAGGCTATAGATCGAATCTAACTACAAGAGAATGGATAAACAGAAAAAAAAAACGAAACAAATAAACTTCTTTGAAGAGAAATAAAAGTAATTTATTTTGGACAATAATGTAAGTAGCAGCATGCCACTGTTTGTTGGCACACATGCAGCATTTAACGGCTGTAGCCACAAATTGTATTATCTGCCCAGTTGATCCATAAACACCAAGTGTCGCATCAATTCTAAACAATCTGACCCCACACCAAGCGTCCTCAATATGTTTTACAACATTATAAGTAGACAGGAATATTCAAAAAATATTTTCATAAATAAACCAAAATCAACAGTTGGTAGCAAACAAGTTAATGGACAAAACTAGTGTTAATAATTCTAGAAATCAAGAAAAACAACACATGAACATGACAAGAGAAATCGAGTTTATTGAAAACTCAAGAGTTACATCAAATGAGAAAAAACTAAGGAAACCTTCAGAAAATTGACTGCTACTCTTCCCATAGTATGCCAGATTTCGTAATCGTGAGTCTTCTGTTTTCATACAGCAAAAATTCAGAAATAACAGAAACAAATTAGAATGTAAATATTGTTTTTTAAATTTTATAAAAAACTTATAATTTTATTGCTTAACATTAATACTAAATATTTTCATTCAAATAATGAAACTAAGTTAATCATATTTTTAAAATGCACTACAACATTAATTAATTTATAAACACCCGCAGATGGTATTTTCGTAGAGTGATGCCTAGAGAACTACAGCTACTTAACGTAAGGCTTTGTAGTGCCTTATATAATAACTGAATAAATCAAGACGAGATGGACACACTGACAGAAGTTGGAACTGCAAATCATCTGCCTGATAAATATAATTTATAAATACAAAGTTATGGCATTGGAGATGTACGCCCCTAGAATGTTATTGAGATGGATACAAAAGAAATCATTAAAAGGCTGCTGAACAAGGTACAGATAGCGTGATGTCTGAGGAATAGACTGAAATGTAAATGGAAGCCCAATTTAATTAATTTAGATATCAATAGAAATATTTAAGTAACCAAATACAATGCTATCAGCAATATTTGAAGATATTGTCGCCTTGTTTAGATTCAGTACCCTTAGAAATATAAAAACACAAAAATTCATTCAAAAAATCTTCAGCAGGTGAAAAAAAAAAAAATAGTTTGTAGACCTGCATCTTAAAAGCATTCAACAATCCTCCCAAGACAACTGGGTAATTATACACAGTGAATCTTGTAAATAATGTGAAGTGGATCATTATAGTATTGAAAATTAAAATCAAGTAAAATATACTGGTGACAAGTTAAATATAATGTAGATTTAACGTACTGAATTAAAACTTTACCTGTCATTTCTCTCTGAGATGCTTCAATATTCATCGCAACAGCTGTACTAAGCCGGGCTCTTAAGTTGGAGCCAAGACCATTCTCGACATGGCTGTGAAGCTCCTTCTTATAAACATTAAGAACTAACATATCTGAATGGAAGGGTACGTTGAATTCATCAACTAAGTTGGAAAGCCGGCGGATTTCCTCACTCATTGCCTTAGAAACCTAAAAATGAAATAATGTCAAGGTGTTAAAAAAAATGTCCATCTAAAAGTGTCAAAACATTTTAATAATATAAATTATAGTTTAAGGAAAGTTTCAATGCTATCTCTATAAAAATGTCCACACCAATACAAATTTTCACCGAACATGTTTGGCACAAATACTTTTACTGCAAATTAAATTTTATTTCCAGATAAATTTTTACATTGTGTGGTGTTTGTTTGTGCACTCATTAAATAACCAAAACGCGGAAGTTATATTAAAACAACAATTTTTAAATTGTTAGTCTTAGCAGTTTTCAGTTGTGGATTTAAATAGATGTGTTTAAGATGGAATTATCAGGTGTGCAAATAAGCTTCGGCCATTGTTGAGAGATGGCTCCGACGACAAGATTATATTGAAATTGTCAGCTGTGCAACGGCACATGGCAGGTTTGGGCATCTGGCAACAAAATAACCTTAAATACTAGTGGACTTTGTGCTAGCAGTACATATTTTTTTTGTGCGAAAAGGTCGTTTTGTTCTGAATAAGTATCATTTGCGGGAAGTTTTGATTTATTTATTTAACTTAAAGAAATCTACAGCTGAGGCCCATTGATTGCTTGTAGAAACATACAGTGATGCTGCTTTAAATGAGAGAAGTTGTTGAGAGTGGTTTCAAAAGTTTAAAATCGGCGAGTTTGACGTGGAGGACAAAGAACGTAGTGGGCAGCTGAAAGTGTATGGGACACAGAATTGGGAGCATTATTGGTGGAAGATTTCTGCCAAATGCAAGAAGAACTTGCACTTACATTAGGAATGAGCCAACAAGCAATTTCACTTTGTTTAAAATCATTGGGAATAATAAAAAAAAAGAAGGAAATTGGGTTCCATATGAGCTGAAGCCAAGAGGCACTGAACGCCGATCGTGCACATCTAAAATGCTGCTTGCCAGGCATAAAAGAAAAGTTTTTTCGCACCATATAGTCACTAGTGATGAAAATGGGAAGTCCTACCCCACCAGCCGTATTCCCCAGACATTGTGCCAAGTGATACCATTTGTTCCGGTTGATGGCACATGGTCTGTCTGAGCAGTGCTTCACATCATTTGAAGATACGAAAAATTGAATCGATTCATGGATAGCCTCAAAAGATGAAGAGTTTTTTCGACGTGGTATCCGAATGCTTCCAGAAAGATTGAGAAAAGTAGTAGCTAGTGGTGGATAATATTTTAAATAAAATGTAATGTACCGTTTTTTACAACAACTTTGATTAAAAACGGTGGAAACTTATTTGTACCCCTGATAGATTACGAATCTTTAATTTTTCAGATACGAAAATATGAGGAACAAAAATTATTGTGGGATCCGAAAAATAAATATTTTTTTATTTTAATAAAATAAAGAAAAATGACAGATGATAAGAGATAGCATATTCATTAGGAATAGGTGTTGAAGTGGGGAAGAAAAAGTGGCAAGCCATTTGGGATCTTTAAGGAGAGAAAAATCAAGGACTAAGGGTAGAATAGAATTTGAGTGGCAAAAACAAAAAGAAACGTCCATATCAAGAGTTTGATGTGGCACAGATCCTTTGAGTCTTAGAAAACTGACTCAGTCTGGAGTGTGCGTTGAATGAGGAATAAATTCTTAAATGCATTGTCAGGTTTATATTTACGAAAATGTCTGTGCAAGCACAAAATTTTATGTCACGAGTTGAATTCGGCATACATTTTGATAGATGTGGGTAGACCCAGCTTTATATGCTATATTGATCTGAAAAATTTGTTTTTTAGTTTATCAAAATTTCCATGCAGCTTTATTCTTTCCATCTCATTTTCACTCATCTGCTAAATTTAGAACGGAATAGAAAAAAGAAAACTATTCTGTGGCCATTTCTTCATGAATAACAATAAAGTTTTGAAGAATAAATGCATTTCTTGTTAAAAAAAAAAGGCTTGAATGTTAGTGGATTGAGTCTAAAAAGTGGATGGGTAAAGACCGATATGCAAATGTAATACAAAGTTTTTGTCAAAATAAATGAGCTAGATGAACTTTTTATAATACTGAAAAACATAAAAGAAACATAAAAAACAAAACAACAAGAGTATTTATAAAAAAATCAAGTATCACAAGTGTAGATGGAACAATTGAGCATAATTTAGAGGAGTAACATAGCTCACTGTATTAAAAATTTATTACATAAAGTTCTAACTAAAGTGTGTCACTAAGAACTCATTTTATACACACCCATTTGGAATTTTTTTTATTTGTTAAATAAAAATAAGCTGGTGAACTACTATATAAAATAAAACAAACTGCACAGTGACCTTTCATTTATATTATGTTAAAATTCAATTACTATTTTTAAAAAGTCGGTTAAATGAATTAGGATATTTCTTTGTTAACCTAAAAATTAAAAATAAACATACAATTTTAAATATTTTTGTTTTTCCAACTTCGACTTCATTCATCTCAAATTCGGTGCTTTGTGGAATTTTTCTGGTTTCGGATTTGGATACAGCATACTTGAAAACACAGGATTCAAATAAAATTTCTTAAGGGAGAGACATTTTTTCAGAATAGTGATTTAGTGAAAGTTTAAGGACAAACTTCTTAGAAAACGTATTTTTCAACTCTTGATCCATATATTTAATTTTGGTAAATAATATGCTTCGTAAAATCCAATAAAATTTACAATAAGACAATATGTAAACCTGCATTGATGTCCAAGTGACACCGAGAAAAGAAAAATCCTAACCTTAAAATATTAAACTATAATGTACAAGACATCATCAGCAGCTATCGAACCCCAACTAAATCAAATAAATCCACAAACAACTATAATGACAGGAGACTTTCCACAGCTCGCCATAAATAGCCCAAAAGTTAGTTACAATACCCAGAATAAGATAAAAAGACTCACATCAACTGCCTCTCGATTAATTGCTCTCACAACTGACTAAATTAATGGGAAAAGCCTTTTTCATCATGGATTGGCAATAAATACCAAAAATGAAGAAGCTGAAATGCACACAGAATTTTCAAATAGGAATACTCAAGATAAAGCAATTTCAACAGGTTTCATCTCTACCAATTTCCGAGTAGAACAGGAAGTCATGCATGAAAATACTAGCATAATGATATTACTAAAAAGGAAAACTAAATCAAAGAGATCCATCCATGACTTTTCAACATTACATAAGCTCCCAGACTTGAGCATTAAAGTTGAAGATTGTGAGGGAAGAAGAACCTTTCTTCAGGACCTTCAAATACAATTTTTGTGTCTAACTAAAATATAATTGTTTAAAAAATCATTTAAACCACAACTACTAAAATGCAAATTGAATCCTCACCCTCTGTTCTACATCTTCAACCATATGGTGAATCTTCTCTTTCATCTCCTGTGTAATAAGGAGAAGCTGCTGTTCCGTAAAGTTCAGTTTATCATTTACTTCTTTCTTCTGTAGAGATTTATCCCTCTGAAGAGAAAGAGCCCGCTCGTAGACTGTCTCCATCACTTCACGAATATCCCTAAAATATTGAAAAAAAAAAAGAACAACATAATCACAAAAACAAACAACAATGAAATAGGAATTAAGTATAATCATGAAGACATACTGAGCTATTGACTTCCCACGTAGTGAATGTTGCTCAAACTTGGTCTTAATAGCTGATTTTGATATACATTCTTCAAATTTTCTTTCAAAGTCTTGGAATTCAAAGTATCTATTCGGAAATCCTTCAGCTAATGCTCCGCCTACAATATTAAAATGATTTGTTAGCAACATAATTTCCATATTATTTACAACTTATAAAATTATTTAAGATGATAACGCCTTGAAGATAACTACTCACTATGAGGAGGTAATCCTTTTTCTTCTTGAAGCCTCGCTTGAAGAACTTCCTTGGCCGAGACGAAGAATATCCTTTCATTGGCTTCCTTAGAGGTACACACTTTCAGCTCCTTGACTAAAAAATCGGCAGCTCTCTCCATATGCTGTGCTCTAACCTGTGAAAATAAAACAAAACATACATACATATATATATATATATATATATATATATATATATATATATATATATATATATATATATATATACACACACACACATATAAATGAAAAGAATGAGGATGTATTCCAAAACCGAGATTCAAGTTTTCAAGGTATTATGGGTACACATTTTTTGATTTTTGTTTGTTTAAGATAACTCCAAATCAAAAGGTAAGTTAAAAGTCAAGCCAAAGGTATATTAAATTTGAAGACAGGTTGAAAAAGTAAAAAAATGACAAACATCTGGTACCATCATGATTAGAGATTTGAACTACTCAGTTGTATCTTTTAAAAATAATTATTCATTTATTTTTAAAATAATACTACACTTAACAAATATTTAAATATGACAAGCAATATCCTGTTATTTTATCATAAGATATAATGATATAGTATATATATTGCAAGACATTTGATATTATTTTGTGGTGGTCTGGCGGAATGAATATCGATTCTCTCAATCTGGGTAGAATGGACCAGTAATTGTAGATTGTAACATGATGATGTTAAACCCCAATACTGCGTTTAAACTGAGATTATCATGTTCTATTTATTTAATTATTGAATACCATATATACAGAATAAATAAATAAAAAGATGAACCATCATTGAATCCATTCTAATTTTATAGATTAATAACAAAATTGTCAGTCTTATTTTCTATTCTGTGGATAGGCATTATTGTTTTGTTAACTGGCAACTGGCAACTTAAAAATCACAAAACAACTTTATGCGCTTTATATGTTTTGCAAAAGCAATGGTATTAGGTGATAAGCAAAATTTTAAATTGCTCAAAGCTTTGTAAAAAAGACAAGACAGCCAATGCAGATTGTGGATGCAAATGTCAACAAAACTAAAGCAATCTGCAATGTGTGTTGTTGATATATATATATATATATATATATATATATATATATATATATATATATATATATATATATATATATATAATATATATATTTTATATATTAAAATTTCAATTTGAAAACTATTCAAGATACACTTTAAGCAAATATTAAATGAACGAATAACGATATACCAAGATGAAATAACACATAAAAGACAGATTTACACATTTATTTCACTGCTGTAAGACTATGATTAAAAACGCAATGTATGTACTGATCAAACTGGGGATTTAATTTAAATTTAATAAACTCAGGAACAGCCCTATTTTAAGGAATGAACAAATAAATAAAACCTCCCATTAATTTAGGCTATGGCCTATGTTTAACGTAGATTTTGTATTGTGACCCATCAGAGTAAAAAGAGCTCTTTGATTAGTTTAGCAGCAAATCACCCATCTTTAACAACAAGCGATCGCAGGCAAAACACATCCAGGACAACCTTCCATCTAAAAAACGGACTTGAACATTAAGGTCCTATGTTTTTTTTGTCCTTTGAGAACAAAAAAGAAGATAGCTTGAATAGTAAAAAACAAAGTCATGGTTTCTTCTGAAAAACGTGCTAGAAAAGTTAAACAGGAATTAGGTAGGTATTGAAACATTCTAAAATTTTATTTTATTTTAGTTAATATATTTTACGGTGGTTAACACCAGAAACATAAAATATGTACTTATTAGTCTTTTTAATGCAGGGTGCATAATGTGAAAGCATTCAGCATGTGTTCATAAAACATTATCTAATGACACCACAAGCATCACACTAATTACCTATAGACAAAATTCTCCTAACCAAGCAATTTCAGTAAAAAAATCGAACACGATATAATGGCAAATGATCTTAAATTAAATCCACAATGGGCTAGTTCTGAAAGACCTGTACTGGCAATATAATACAGATGGATTTCTTCAAAGAAAGTTAAATAATAAGCACTTTTATTTAACTTAAATTAAGAAAATATTTGAAAATAAAACTTTTCTTATTTTAGATGAGTACCTGTGGCACATGAATATGAGTACTAACCTTTACTTTTAGTTTACCAACATAATTTATAGACTAAATCAGAAGTTATAATTAGATCAAGACTCCTGTTTATTTTTTTTGTAAAAATCTGACCCTTTCCAACATAAAATAGAAAACCTTTTTCTTGACCTAGCTGAATAATTTCGATAAGACTGATCGAGTTTTAGCAGCTAAAATTATTGTAACCTGCAAAATTTTCATGGAAATCAGACATCCTCACTACTACAATCTGACTGTTAAATCATATCAAATAGAAGACTTAAGCAAATAATTTTTGCATGTGGATATTCAATTTTACCGCATTCCATGTAAGTTGCAATATAAATATCAAATGCAGACTCAAACACTGGAGAACTCATGAACACACATGTGTTTCAGTTAAACTGACAACATTAATGGTACATGTAAAGTGAATCCATGGATTAAAAAAGTTTATGGATTTGACATATATCTTTAAATGGGATTATATCTCTGAAAATAATTATCCTATACGAGTGAATCAAGCATTAGAAGAGGGATGCATATAAAACAACTCATTTTCAGATCTATAAATGTATATTTCCAAAACCACAAAAGCCTAAGAATTTGATTTTTTTTTTTTTTAATTTCTCCATTTTCTTAAAATGTCTTGGTATATCAAGATGAAGTACAGTACAAGCAGTACTACAGAAAATGACAGGCATGGATTCAAAACTAATGCGTAGTAATGCCAAGAATATGCAACTTAACCATGCTCGGACAATTCAAGTAGTGTTTGAAAAGCTTCAGTCAAATATGGACGTAGAGCCAGACCAATCGGATCTGCATAGCATGTCCAAAATGGGACGAAGATTGACCACTTTAAAATTGTTTTAATTAAATTCTGTAAATAATGCAAGATTGAAGTTTTTTTTTTCAAAACTAACAGTATCAGGTTTTGAAATAAAAAAAATGTGGTGTGGTGCGCGAATCACACAACTTTCCCTTAACAACCTATAATAATAATCTTTAAGATTATTTAAAAAAGTTCACATAGACACTTGAAATAAACTCAGCAGAATGTTCGTCTCCAAGTCTTTTCTCACAAAAGTATAATAAATTAGTTTTTTAAATAACTTGAGTACTACAATCCTGTATACTTAATATTTTTGGTTTGTCAAGCAGAAAATATATTTTAAAAGTTTCGGTTTAATTTCCATGGAAATTCCATTTATTTTTCATGGAATTATTTTTTTTTCCATTAAATAATATAAAAGTAGAAATTATTAAGTTAATTTCTACTTTTATGTTGTTACAATACATTGTTCCAGAACGTTTTGTTAACAATAGGCTTGGTGAGAGGAGGTTCTCTCGTCTCCTTCCAGACGCATTCGGCTTTCCATCTAGGGTTCTGTAGTCCTTATATATGCTGTATCTTTACTAATAGAGGGCCGATTTAAATAATTATTTTTTGTTGTTTTTTAGGGAATTTAATTGCCTTTCATATAATTCATGAATTTACCATAAAATGCCCACTTTTTGAATTATGTGTAAATAAAATTTTCTTTTCACTATAACTTTTGTTCCAGCATTTTTTTGTTGATATCCTATATACATGAAAAGTTAAAAAGCTTTCAGGAGAAGACGTTAGGCAAGTTTCATCAAAATCGTTAAAACCGTTTACGAGAAAATTGTAAAATCGGTGATATAATTGTCACTTCCGGTTAGTCCGATGTGCTGCATCTTTGCCAATACTGGTCCGATTTTGATGATTATTTTTTTGTTTTTTTTTTTTAGATAATTTAATTACTTTTCATACAACTCTATACATAATTTACCATAAAATGCATACTTTTAAGTTATAGGGAAATAAAATATTCTTTTTATAACTTTTTTCCCTGCATTTCCTTGGTGGTGTAATACATAAATGAAAAGTTAAAGGGCTTTAAGGAGAAAGCTTTCATAAGTTTTATCAAAATCGTTATAGCAGTTTTCGAGAAAATTATAAAATTGATAATATAAAGTGGCACTTTCGGTCAGTTGATTTTGACGATAAAGTTGCTGTAACATCCCATGAATATACCTACCTTAAATATGTAGTTTCGTATGACTTTTTGTCGGTTCACATACAAACAGACCATTTTGCGATACTTGGATATTTGGACTCAGGGGATCTTAAAACGTGGATTTCTGACGAAAACTGTATTTCATACATAGATAAGGGAAAGTAAAAATATAAAGAGTGCAGGGCATTAAGTTCCCAACTACTTATACGTCATGCTTTAATTTATAATACTCTAGGTTTGCTGTAAGTAAAAACGAGTGAACGAAACATTGTTGGAAGAGGGATGTACATGGAACAGCTCATTTTGAGCGCTAAGTTTATATTTCCAAAACCATAACAGCCTGTGAATTTGATTTTTTTAAATTTAATTAGTATTCTGAAGTGCCATTACGAAGTTAATTAACTTGAAACAAGTAATTATCAAAATAACTAATACCAAATTTTCATTCCATTGGAAAATTTACATAATTATAAAATGATTTCACACAGTATAATATTCCAGTTTTCCATAGGAATAAAGGAACAGAATATTATGATTGAATATACACAAGACAAACATGCTTTCAAAAATTTTCTAAAATCCTTAATATATTTAAAATGGATTTTTAACCTCCACCCAAACATTCTAAAGAAATAATTTCAAATGTTAAACAAGTGTATTTTTTCAATAAAATTTTGAAATTGAAGAATCCTACTAGAGATAGCAGACATTTAACTACAGAGGACCATTCACCAAACAACGATTGTAGCATAATTAAGTTTAAGCATGAAAACTGAACAAAAGATAAAGAAGCAAGTGAAATATAAAAACATGACATCACACTTTACTAGAAACCCACAACAAAGTAAAATATAACTGGTTATACCTGATTTTGTATAATTTCATTCTGCTTCTTCCGAGGCAAGCAATATAATGGAATAGAAATAAATTCATTGGTTTATAATATTTTTAATTTAGCTTCAATATTTTAGACAGATAGGACTGATATCTATCAAAATATAAAAGTTTAGATTTAGCCTCACCTGATCTTGAAAGTCCATCTCGGATGCTGAAGCGTCCCAACGGTTGTTTAAAATAAATATGTTCGGTTTCGAAAGTCGTGTCGATACTTTGTGAAAAAAGTTTTTTTCCTGAAAAAAAAATTAATAACAATCAAATTACTTCAATCAGGGAGGGAATGGAGGAAGAGATTCTTCTTTAATACATTGGTAAATGAAATAAAATAATGAGTTATCAATATTTAGGGGCAGATTGTTCCTTAAGAATAACATAAATAAACATAATAATCATGTTATAATCAAGATGAAATGGCTACTTCAAACCATAGGCAATAAATAAGTACAGAATTTACATGGGAAATGTGGATTTAATAAGTAGAGAAATAAGTGAATTTAAAGACGAGGTTAGAAACTTCATGGATAGAAAAAGAATGGGTAAATAAGTGTAAATAAGAAAAGTTTTATGAGAGGAGTGTAGACGTTAGCTAGGCATGATCTGATATTCAAGAATATGGGAAGAAAATAGAGAAAATCAATCTTATAAAAAAATTTGATGTTTGATTTATTCTCAGCTCCAGTTAATACACTAAGCAACTGTAATAAAATAAGGCGGACTATAACAGAGGATACCATGCTAATAGAGTTGAGGGATAAAGATGGAAGGAATAATGGAGTCATGTAAACTGTTGAAGGGTGGCAATGGGTTTTCTAGTCATTTTGAAAATATTATTAACAGGAGATGTTAAAAGTTTAATCCCAGATTTTTAAGTGAATTAATTAATTTTATAGGAGTTTTAATTGAGATAAAGTAAATGATAGGAAGGAATCTGATATAGAGTATGCTTTGTTCAAGTATTATGTATATTGTAAACAAGAAAGTTTTTACTCGCGAAAATGATAATTTAAGAATAAGAGTCATAATTGTAACTTCTTATTTATCAAATAACATTAAATAAATAAGAAGTATACTTACAGTAACCATAAGTGTTGATTCAGCATTCGCCACAAGAACAAACACATCAGCATCAAGGCAATGCTTGTCGATCCATTCGTCTAAATTAGGAGAAACATCGATTCCAGGAGAGTCGACGAATACTACATCATCCCTTAAAAGAAAACACTTGTCTCTTGGCCAAAATATTCTTACCAGTTGAGATTCTGACAGCTTCTCCTTGCACAAGGCATGAGCTAGTTGACCAACAGACTACAAAATAAAAAAGTAATAATGATGTAATAAATAATTAATGATGCAATAAATAATCATATTAAATATAAAATAATTAAGCTAGTTTATAATATTATTTGAAAAAAAATAAACAAATAGGACTTCGATAAACTGATCATTTTATTTTATAATACTAAATTTAATGATTTTCATTTTTTACTTCTATGAATTACGTTTGCACATAATACATTTTTACTTTAGTACAAAAAGTACCAATTACACTTTGGTAATAAATGTGCAATTTATTAAAATGTCTTTCCATAGGTCTAAAAAAAAGGTTAGGTACAAATACTAGTAAAACCAGTAATTCCCATCTTACAATTATTTGGAATATCAATATGTCTTCCTCTGAACTCAGTAAATTCCCTATTTACTGAATTTATTTACTTAGAAAATAAATAAAATCACAATGAAATTTATGCTTTATTTATTCTGAGAAATGCTAATTACACTGTTCCGCATCAAAATCCTCCCTTCAACTTACAATGTTTTGTTTTTTTATGTTTTGAGGTATGCTAAACATGAATCCAAAGGCAGAATATCTTTATCAAGCACTATTTTATGTTAAAATTTATTTGTTTGGCCTTCAGTCAGAAGTATTATGCAGGGGCCCAGTTTATACCTGCCTCTTAGGTTCAATTACGGTGTTGTCCCATTAGCAAGCAGGCAGATTTGTTGAAGAGGAGAAAAGAAGGGACAGACTATTGTTTCTCTCATAGAGGGCTTCCCAGGTACCAACCTCAGGAGGGCCTCCTAAATAGAGAATGCCACTTCCCCCACTCTCTTTCTATTGTTCGGCCACCTGTCAGAGCGGGTTACTCACCACCAAGTCTTGGCTCTTCAGCCTCATTTTGACTTCGCTACAAACCATTGTTCTGTTTCAAATCTAATATGCCACGGCAGTGTAAAAATGGTCATATGTTGGATTCATGGTGAAAAGTCACATTTTCTACTTGTGAATATATTTCGTGGCTCCTGCTTAACTGTGTTTATAGTTTGTTTTGCAATTTTCGTTCATTAATCCTTTTTTAGTTTTGTTTCGTTGAACATTGGTTTTTTCTTAAATTTTGTGTAAATAGTGTATATATGTAAATAGGGTTAGGTGTGGACTGCGGAGTTTCAACTCTTTATAGTTGGATTGCGTAGTTAACTTTAGTTTGTGGTAGTGGAAAAACAATTAGGATTTACCAATAGAAGTTATTTGAGGTGAGACAATTTTTTTACCTCTTAGATTGTGTTATTACTTTCTATAACTTTTACTTTTAACTAACCTTTTATGAAACAGAGTTAGTGTTTATAGGCATATCTTTTGTAGTATTGCAAAGTTAAACCTACCAGTGAACCATCCTTAAAAGATTGTAACTGGTAATTTGATAGGTGAGAATCAAGTGTTAAAAACATTGGAAGGTTATTGTTATCAAATATCTCCATAACACTACTTATTGACTGTGGTTGTTGATCACAGGTGTTACAGTGATGGAGGAGGAGATAAAAGATACCCAGCCTACCAAGGCATCTAGGTGTTTGGCAAAACGAGCTATGGGAGGTTCTCCTGAGATTGCGGCGAGGTCAGAAAAGACTGTACCTAATAGTCTACTTTCTGAGGCAAAATGTATACAGGAGAACCTGTGGGTCTTTATGTGTAAGACGGAAGAGAGATTAAATGTTTATATTCGGAATCATGTCAACAGTGAGGTAAAGAGGCTAGTCGATATGATTGTAGTCTGTTTTACTTGCAGCAGTGTGTTGTTAAGCAGAAATGCATAACATCACACTCCTGCAAACACCCGTATTGCCTTCTAGGCAGGGTAGGGTGGAAAATAAAAAAAAATAAAAAAGACAGTGTAAAAATGATCCAGACTATTTCTGTTATATTTGTGGTGAAGTCACATTCAAGTGTAATCGAAAATCCCTAACTCCCTTAATAAAGAAGGCTTACGAGTTGTACTTTGGATGCCAAGTAAGTGATCAGGATAAACCGTGTGCTCATAAAATTTGTTGCTCTTCATGTATCCGCATGTTGTGGTTGGGTGAAAGGAACACATATATCAATGCCTTTTGTTGTTCCAATGATTTGCCGAATGTCGAAAAATCATGCAACTGATTGTTATTTCTGCATGACTGTCATCAAAGATTTTTCTTCAGCCAAAAGCAAGAAGAAAATAGTATATCCTAAACTTCCATCTACCATGAGACCAGTTTCGCACGATCATTCTAAGCTCATTCCACCAAAATCCCAGACTTATTCTCTCAGTGACAAGAAAGAGGCTGATTTTGAGAATACCTCACCGGAATCAGGAAAGAAATACAGGAATCAGGAAAGAAATACAGTCTTAAAGTGATTCCAAATGAAAATGATATTCAGCCAAAACTCATCAACCAGATCAGGTTGAATGACCTCGTTCGCGAATTAGACCTTCCAAAAAGTAAAAACCCAATTACTTGGTTTCAGACTACAATAATGGAATCTTTTGGTAACCAGGAGCGAACATTTCTTCCTTTAAAAAGCGGAAATCAGAGGTACTCCAATTTTTTTCAATGAAAGGCAACCTTGCATTTTGTGAAAATCCGTTCAATTTAATCTCACAACTGGACCTTCTGATGAACATGGAGAACAAGAGATTGTCCAAATGGAGAAAAGGTATAGCGGTAAATGCATCGAGAAGATGCTTGCTGACTGCTATTGGGCACTACAACAGAAGACAGCTGATAAAGACTATAAAAGGAAAAATATACACACTGACCGGGCATAAAATTAAATTAAATATCTTATTATTTTATATATTATTATTCACATGAAAATTAAATAAATAAATGAAATAAGAAAAATGAAACCATGCTATTTCAGTTTTTTTTTTTTTAAAAACAACCTCCATTTTCTCAAAAACGGTGCCTGATAGAATTTTTGGACTTCAGATTCAAACTCAGGACACATGCAAATATAAAAATCAAGAAAAATTTCTCAAATTTGTTTTATTTGTCTGTCACAAAATTAGGGGAGATTGGGTAAAGTGGGGACATTTTTTGTTTTTTCACGTAAATTAAATACATTTTTCATTAAAAATTTACATTGATTCATAATTTTTTAACTTTCACTCTTCGTCTTCTTGGAGATTGAATATTTTGAATTAAATCAGAATAGTTTGGTGGAAATAAATAAAAATACAAAAAAAAATCTTACGAGGTGTATCTTTATTAAAATACATAATCACATTTTATTATTATTGTGAGTGTCTTTTAGAAATTATATATAAATATAGAATATTATATTACATATATACAAAACATTGGAGAATTTACACAAAATCTGTTGATAAAAAAAATGTTAGGCTATTAAATAACCAAACAGCAAAGCTGTTTATTACAACTTTAATAAAAATTTTCAATGTGTGCACGTTAATTATTATCACAAATCGAAACCATATTCATTACAAAAGTATAAGAAGAGTTATTTCATTTTATGAAAATCCTGTGGGCATTATGATTATAAGGGACTAGCAGATACATCTTGAAACTAGGAAAAAATATGATAATTAAACAAAAATGAAAATTAAAATATAGCTCATAAAAACTGGAGGAAAAAACTTCAGGATTTTTTACTCCTTTAACAGTTGGGAAAGAAAATCATACAGTTCACCATCACATCAATCCCAACACTTGTGGATTCCTTGTCACGTTATTCTCGTCTCTCAAATGTAGTCTGTGGAACTTCATATATACTTGAGACCTTTCAGTAACCCATTGTGCGATTAAAAACTGCCAGTGCAGCTTCAATATTTTTGAAGCACCATTTTTATAATTTTGATATTATGATTTTTCTATGATAAAATAAACAATAAATAAAATAAAATGAAAGCTATTTATCGGAAGGCTATAATGCGGAAATAAATTGAGCATAAAATGATTTCAATGAATCGGGAAAAATAAATGTCAAAGTTGTGATACAATCATATGAGGAAGTCCCCGCTATACCCTCCTCTTAACATCCCCGCATTAGCCGACAAGAAACATAATAGCATAACAGACATCGTTTGGTCAGTAATAGAGATAGAAGCGTAAAAACAACCAGAAATACACACAAAAAGAATGCATACTCCAATGAAATAAGGAACATAGAACTCAAGGAATAAGTTATTGAGTAATACCATTTTAAAGTTAGAAATAAAATGAATACAAATGTACTCAAAATATATCTTTATCTTTGTAATTTGACCACGAGAACGTTTTACAATGAAACCAAGTGCTACACTAACCGCGAAACCAACGGAAACAAATACACTACTCAGTGGACAGGTTCCGTCAGAAGAGAAGCAGGAAAGATGGGTACCCTGCTTTACCTGATACCCCACTTTACCCAACTCTCCCCTACTCAGTAACTATTTTGAAACCTGAAAGTGAGAATTTAAAAAACTATTATAATTTCTACTGTTCTTTACTGATGAGAAATACGGTCGCTTATAAGGTCTGAACAACATCTTATAAATAACATATTGCTTTGAATATTTGTACCAAAGAAGGATGAGTCCACTAGAGAAGTTAGATGGTTACACAACGCTGAATTGAGTGATCTACACCCGATAATTAAATTGAAATGATAGTTTTGCAGAAAATGAAAAGGGCATGTAAAGTTATCAGGATGGGTAACAAACGAAAAAGGAAAGCGTCCTGGGGACTGAAAATACATAGATAGTAGCTATTCTGTCCAATCTTGAGGATTTGGGTTTTTATGGAGTTCACTGGAGGGAGCTTTGTACGTAAGGAATGTTGGTGTTATCAATATCAAACCTCCGAGTTCACTAAGCCTTTTATTATAATTATTATTCATTTCGATTCACTGAATGATTTATAATGAAGTTTCTGAGCACTAAAAAGGGGTTTGTCACGGTGAGACCTATTGAACCAGAAACATTGCTGTCACTAAATTTGTGGTAGTCCAAGGTTATAAAATTTTCTACGTTTCAAGAACCACCAATAACAATGTATACATAAAAGATAATTGTAATTTCTAATTTCATTTTAAGATATAAATAAACATTTACTCAATGAATAAAAAAAAATTAAAAATTAATTAATATTTATATTTTACTTACTTTTACATTTTGTTTTTCTTTGGAATCTTCAGTCATTAGGTAAGACTCTGTATTATCCGAGCCTTCAACTTGGAGAAAACAGTTGGTCGTGTGGCCGATTCCACTAGGAAGGATCTTATCCCGCAACATGGCATTAATAACACTACTTTTTCCATTGCTGGTTCTGTAAATAGAAATACCATCTTTTTAAGTACTACTATAGACAGACATCAAGTGATAAAAAATAAGTGCTTAAGAAATCAAAAATTTATCTTTATCCGCATCACATTTACAAATTTTCTTAAAATGATATTTTAAAGTGAAGATTCAGGAATATGGACAGAATATTATAACATATTACGTAATTAAGTGAATTTAGGGTAATAATTGATAACACTGCATAACTATTATCTTTTTATTTCAGAACATTGTGGGCCACAAAAAATCACCACCCACGTCTTTGCACGTTTTTGACACTCCTGGCATAGACTAACAACTTAAGTGAGAACCTTTTAGTACACATTTGTTTAAAAATAACCTTTTGTTATTGAAATAAAAATCAACTTACAAATTAGTTCATACAATTGAAAGAACATAAAACAAATCAAAAAGTTAAAAATAAAATTCAAGATGGTAGCTGCCTCAATTTATGAAAAGAGAGATGACTTTTCAAAATTTGAGCCTAACCTCCGGAGTAGGCTTCGCCCACAAGCTTCTCCCTTTAAGTTGTTGGCCTATAATTGATTGAAAAAAAATTAGCGATATCCACTAAATTTACATATTTAAGAGTCCACCGAGACCGAAAGAGTGATTTAAAAATATATACATATATTGTTGAGCCGTGACCAACATCATCATCCTCTATTTCAAAGGACCTATGGTTCTGCTAAAATATAGAATCAGTTATGATAAAATGCTAGGAGTGCATAGCTGTTAGCTCGGAGTCATTAGGAATTTAAAAAGTTTTGATAAAAAACTATCTATGGTGGAGTTAAAGACAGTCAAAATAATTTGAGTAATCAAAAATGATTTTATCAATGATTGGTCCTTATTCTTCCTTCATAGTTGCAAGATTCATTCTCTTCTCAGCTCCTCACCTACTCTGTGGAAGACCAACAAAATGAGCCAAAATAGTTTTATAATATTTTTTTATTTGATTTTGACCACATCAGTAAACATTTGGAAACACATCTTCTCCTGAATTAATTATTACGTTTAACGATTCAATACATAATGAATTTAATTTATTTACGGTCACAATTTGCCGAGCAAATTAGACAGTTATCTAAGAAGAAAGTCCCTGGTCATGACCTGATAAATGCTCGAGTGATCCAGAAAATGCCCAGGAAAGCTCTAGTGTACCTAACGTCTATTTTAATACTCAAAATGACCAAATTCCATTTAAAAAGGAAATACTCGCATAATACTATGGTTCAAAAACCAACAAAGACACAGATACCCTATCATCATACAGAACTATAAGCCTGCTTCCAATATGTTCTAAAAATTTTGAGAAACTACTCTACAAAAGACTTCTTGGCATACTGACGAACAATAACACAATACTAGACCATCAATTTGGATTCCAAACCCAACTTCAACCATTCAACAATTACACAGGGTGACAGACTACATTGCAATGGCACTAGAGCAGAAATTGTATGCAACAGAAGTATTTCTGGATGTCGCCCAAGCTTTTGATAGAGTCTGGCATCGATACTTCCTCCTACCTATTATATTATTCTTCAATCCTTTCTTTCTAAAAGATTTTTCTCTATCTGCCAAGGGTCAGAACTTTCTATCATCAGACTGGCCTTAGCAGGATTACCTCAGGGATCAGCACTAGCTCCACCACTATGCATCATATATATATATATATATAGAAAACTTGCTTTATTCTGGGACAAGGTCCCTACAGAATAACAAAAGTGAAAAAATAAATACAGAATAACAAAAGTGAAAAAATAAAAAGTAAACCACATCTGGCCAAAAAACTACAGTAATAAAAGTACTAAAGTTTTTACATCAATAGTAATAAAAATAAATAAACAAAAAATGAATTTTTCTCTTAACAAAAATGTACATGCATTGAAAAAAAAAATGAAAAAGAAAAAAAAAGTAAAAAAGAGGGGAAAATAAAAATTATAAATAAATTTCCACTTAAACATCATAAACTTTTGATCAAATTGTATACTTAAAATTAAAATTTGTTTGCTTAGACAGCATCTTTTTGGGAAATGAGATGTTGGAAAAGGTGGAATTTGAATGAGGATAGAGAAGAAGCATGACGGATACTAGAAGGGAGAGAATTCCAGAATATAGTGGAGCGGGCAAGAAAGGAATGTTGGAATGTTTTGGTCTGTGGGAGAGGGTATAGAGGTCAGAAAGGCACGATCTTATTGCTAGTGAGTGGACTGAGGATTGAAATTGTAGAAGTCTGTAGATGTAAGAAGGTTAGTGGGAGTTGATGGTTTGGTATAGAAAATACCTGACAAAATATTGTTGCCGGATGGAGGGGAAGAGTCATATTAACTCGCCATCTAAAAGATGGAAAAAGTGGGACCGTCTCAAGAAAGAAAAATCTTAAAAAGCAGTTCATGATTCGTTTCAATATGTGAAGTACGATCGAGAGGCCACCATATACCACACTGCCATAGTCAAAGTGGTGGAAAACAAGAGAGGATATAAGGAGCTTACAGATTTTTTCTGGAAAATGTCGGGAACGATGGAATAACTTGAGGGTACTTATTGACCGTCGGGAAATTTGGGCGATATGGGGTTTCCAGGAAAAAGTTTGGCCAATAGTAATACCCAAGTTTTTAACAGAGGAGCTGAAGGTGATGGGGTGATTATTTAGAATTAAAGTAGGGAAGATGATGTTAGATCTGAGGAGGGAGTTGGAACCATACAATGGCCTGAGTTTTCATAGCATTGAACCTCAATCCATTCATGTTCCCCCAGGCACTGATCCTATCTAGGTCTTGCATACAATATTCCAAACAGCTCCTAAACTCTGATGGCGATGTATGCAGATGATACAACAATTTTAACAAAACATCAAAATTCAGCATGTGCCTTACAGACTTTACATCATCATCTAACGAAACTTCATGATTGGTGCAAACTTTGGAAAATTCGACTTAATCAAGACAAATCCCAACATATCACTTTTACTCTTCAACAAGAAACCTGCCCTCCTATTTACCGAGCCAATGTAGTAATTCCACATACAGAAAAATTCGATACCTTGGCCTGACATTTGACAGAAGAATGACATGAGGCCCACACATCAAGAACAAATAAAAAACACTAAACCATAGATTACAACTATTGTACTCACTTCTTCCAAGATATTCAAAATTGAAACAGACATAAATTGAACACTTACTCAAGCCCATCTGGACCTACACTTCACAGATATACAGAATAGCCGGCACATATATAAAAACTTTTAAGACTATCAACACTAATTCAGCAGCATCATCACCTTCAGGTCATCATTACATACAGACCTCAATATGCCAACAACTAACGAACACATTCGCAAACAATTTCACGGTAACTCACAAGGACATCCTAACCTAATACACTCATACAAGACATGGCTACAACCAACATGCCTGACAATACTCGTAAAAGGCTGAAGAGGAGCTAGATGAGAGATCTAACTATATACGATAATCACGACAAGAAGAGGTACCACTGGGTACTACTCTTTATCATGCTACAATACGATATTTTTTGCCAGCAAATTCACTGGTTGTCAATATTGACAGGTGTGAATATAAAAAATAAAGCAAAAAAAAATTATTTATGAGGTTAATCGTACTTTATAAGTATTACAGTTAATATTACTCTGATAAAAAAAATGCAACTCACCTGCCAAAGAACGCCACTTTCATGTGATCCCTTGACAATACATCCCTAATGCCTTTCACTTTTTGTACATAGCCAGTGACTAAATTGACTTCATTGTTCTCAACAATTACCTTGTTTTCGCTGTGTACTACTGTAAAAAGTTATTTTCTAATTTAATAAAATTCTTAGTAATTCTTAATATAATACTATTTTTAAATTTCTAATTTATCAAAAAAGTTTGATATTTTGACCATTTACAAAAAATATTTTGCTTCATATAGTAAATCTATCAAATATGTATCAGAAATCTGTAAAACACCAAAACAGATTTCAACTTCAGCTAATCAATAATTGATACTAATGCTTGCTGACAGCCATAGATTATTTTAAAGGTTACATAATATTATAAGCATTTTATAGAGGGAAATTGTTGTCAACTCTCAACCTGAACATAGTAACATAACCTTCTCCTAATATAATAACATTTGTTACTACGAATGGTTAGAAATTTTTTTAATTAAAATTAAATAAACATAACTGCATGATCTCCGCTGTGGTAGGGAAAAGATGAGCTATCAGAAATAAGGCCTGAAGGAGAGGAAAAGATAGGTTTATCCCAGCAATATGATTAGTGAGTTAAAAGTTTTGATGTTGTAGGTTGCCATTACATACTTGATAGTTTTACCCTATAAATCAGGGATGGCCAAACCATGGCGCATAGCATTTTTTGCACATATCTGTATTTTTATGGTTTTTGATTGGATTTTGATGGTAAGAGTAAAAATTTTACTCTTTTAGGATTTCATACTTATGGATGCAAGATGCAACCGAATGATATCACATGAAAGAGTGTTTACACATTAATTTACTTACAATAATTAAATAATTTTTAAAAGTTAATTATGTCTATAAGTATAATTTTATTGAAAAAGTTATATGACTAGACCAGGACTCCTTCTAGCAAGAAGAGAGAACAGGAACATCCAAGTTCCAAGCTAATCTCCCTCTCAGTGCCAACTTATAGTCCAGGATTATTTTTATCAAACGAGACTCTCTCACAGCTGTAGTACCATCACGAAGTGATCATACTCCTCTACAAGAGATCAGTTCTGACAATTGTAGATTGGTGTTTTAATAAACTGACATTTAATTAATTTAATTGTGTGATTAAGTTATTTGTTTTCCTCTCCTATTTGAAGCAGGTTCTATACATACAACAGCAAAATTTTCCAACCCATAATTATGAACGTAAAAGGTATAAAAAGTGCTTGAGTTATAGGCTATAGTTATATCTAAACTCATCTGTAAAAAAAATTGGCCTATGGTAAGCAAAAGTGTAGCCACCCCTGCTATAAATATTTCAATAATTTATTGAAGGTATACTTTTGTCTTAAAAAAAAGTCTTATTATTTAGAATTTAAAATTCTAAAAATCAGAAAAAAAAATATCTTGTTCATTTATCAATAATTAATGAATAAATTAGCTGAATTATAGAAAAAAAACAAAAAAAAAGCTTACCTGAAACATAGTTACTGGAGTCGAGGACGTAATCTTCTATTTCAACAAAGATGTCGTTGATCTTCCTTTTGCCCTTCACGAACCTCTGAAGTGGGGAAGATGAATTACGTGAGTGCTCAATGGGGATCAGAGGGCTAGGCCCACTTGAAGGGATAGTGCGGTTCAAGAAAGCGGCCATCATGCAACCATGCAACTGCAACATACAACAGCAAAATTTTAACTACTTGGTACACTGAATTCTTCATTCTAAGTGTAGTAAACAAAAATGTACAAAATAAATATAAAAACATAATAGGTTTATAAACTGTATTCCAATCATAAATTTTCTTACTCACCTTGATTCATAATGTTCTTTTTATTGCTACTTAACAAGGAAGTAATAATAAAAACAGAATAGGATAGAGACTGTCAATGCTACAAACCTGGGTGTAACTGTGAAATTGATAACATTGACAAAAGGGTTCAACAGTAATCCCAAATGCAGTGTTGTTAAATTTATTTATTTTTTTAAATTAATAAGAATAATGCCATAAGAAGATGGAAGGTTTCATGTAAAAATAAAACATAAGATTATCAGATATGCATATTATGTAATGTTTGTTAGCAGAAAACAAGAAGACACAGAGAAATTTATAAATCGATTAACAAGTGAAAATCTGACAAAGATACGATGAGTAGAATAACAACATCAGCATAACCGGGAAAAAAAATCATAACTAAACAAATTTAAATACCTTAACTCCCCTATAACTCCAAAAAATGATCAATGTAATAAAATTAACCGGAATAATAGAAACATGAATAGAAATCTCTTTTCTTTCACATTAAAATATAAAGAATCTGAAGAAATCCTTAAATGTGTGTGTACAATGTGATAAAACCTATTATGATATCCAGAATAATTTATACAGTATCCTTATACAGAAGAAGTATCATTACTTTGTCAAAGACTATGAGTGCATAAGCGAAAGAATTATTAAATTAGAAGTTAAGTTATTTGGAAATTATGTCATTATAAGGGTATATGTCCCCATAAATTATGCCAGCCAAGAAGGAAAAAACTACTTTTTTGAGAAATTGTATACAATATTGGAAGAGATCCCCGCAAGGAAAATAATTTTGAAAATAATAAAGAGCAGAGTTGTGAGAAAATCCAACATTAGCCTAATGGGAAGGTTTGGATAAGAGTTAATAAATGACAATGGTGAACAGGCAGGTTTTAGGACGGGGCGCTCTTGTACAGACCATGTGTTCACTGTTGCCCAACTGTCGGAAAAGCAGACAGCACATAACCAAGAGGTGCATTTAGCCTTTATCAACCTCCAAAAAGCTTATGATACTTATGAGCTGAATAAGCTCTGGGAAGCTGAACTTGGCAGGTATTAGTGAGGGCCTCATACAAGGGATACCGAACCTCTATATACGGGCTAATACAAGAATAAAAGTTGGAAATTGTTTATCCTCAGCATTCCCCATCAACAAAGGCTTAAAGCAGGGATGCTGCCTATCACCTATACTATTTAACTTTTTTATTGCAATCCTCAAGGAATGGAAGGAGAAATGAAGGTACACGTGTATAAAGATCAGGGAAGACAATTTGTTTACCTTGAAATTTGCAGACGATCAACTAGTAAGTGCGTCAGATGAAGACAATCTGCACTATATGCTCAGAAAACTCACCTCTAAATGGGGCTTAAAAATAAACTTGAATAAAACCGAATACATGTCTTTTAACTCATTGAGCACATCATTAACCGTTGGGAATTGGAATCTTCCATGCAGCAGAGAATTCAAATATTTAGGTGTGTGGATAAATGAGATAGGATCCTATAAAGATTTATCAAGGAAAATTTCTTGAGGTAAAAAGATGATTGGGATACCAAACTCGATATTGCGGAATCAAAGTGTTACATTTAATAAAAAAAGAAAAGAATTTATCATTCCTTTTTACTGTGGCGAAACGTCCAAAAATTTCTGGCACTGGAGATGGACTTCCTGAGAAGAAGTTACTGCATTTCAACAATCCAGCACATATCAAATAACACTATTAGGAATATAATAAGTCAGGAGCAAAATATATTGTAATATTGAAACCAGGAGATTTCAATGGTTTGGCCATTTGATGAGAATGGGAGCAGAGAGATTGCAAAGAAGATTTTATTATATCAGCCAGAGTCAAGGAAAAACACTGGGCGGCCAAGGGAAACATTGATGGCTGATGTCAACGAAGGAATGGCAGCTAGAGGTTCACGAGAAGAGGATTGGTCGGACAGGAAAAAATGGCAAGCAAATTCTGTGGATTGGGATAAAATAATGATTGTACTAAAGCAAATAAATAAAATGATATACAGTTGAACGATATATGAAAATTGGTCTCTGACAATTATTTTAAAAAGTAAATAAAAACAAGTTAATGAAATGATAATCAAAGAAACCTGGAGAAGGAATAGACAAAAATGGAGAATAGTATTTTTTGATTCAATAAAATATATTTTTCATTATTTTTGTTAGAATTCTAATAATTATAAAATAAAAGGAATTTGGTATATTTGTGCCAAAACAAAACTTTCAAATTTTAAAGGCTTTGGATATTTGTGTTTTTTTCTAAATGCACAAAAATCTCTTAACAATCAAAATAATTCACAGTTTCACAAATATTGTACAAAAACACAAAATGCATCAAGCATGATTTAATTAAATTTTGGAATTTATTAAAAATAATAAATAGATATTGGTAGTGCAAAAAAAAAAAAAAAAAAATGATTGCCGACGATATATCTAATAAAAATTATATCTAATAAAAATATAACAGAATAATTATGAATTGTGCAACAGGAAAAAAAAGGTATATTTTAAGAAAAAAAATAAAGAAAGTTTTTATAACTATTCAAAGAAATCCTCTTTTTAAAATTAAAAGTAGGAATATTATTGCGAACGAAACCTTTGCTTTGGTATAATTAAAACATAAAAAATAAATCACAACGATAAAACAAAGATAAGTGCTAAATATGGCATAAAACTGATACTTAAACATGCAAACAATTATAACTACAGTATAAATAATGAAAGGAATGAAAATGTAAAAAAAAAATTAGATAATCTTTTTAAATTTTAACAAGAAACAAGAAGATAGATCAATATGGTTACACCCAAAGGCTCTGTCTAGGTAAAGTAGATATAAGTCTCCTGGAGCAATAAATGCCTGCCGACTTATACAATTGTACACATATGTACAACTTCACAAGAAATTGCTATTACCAAAGTTTTAGATCTCTAATGCCCTCCAAAACACCATAATTATAATTATTATACCCGAGTATCTTGAAACACTGTGATTTTTTCCTATAAACACTGTAAGTCAGAAAAATTTCTCGATTTTACAATAAGCCATGGATCTCATGAGGACTTTTTGGATCATGTTATAACATTTACAGCATTTCATTCTATTGATGTTTTCCCGGGAAAACTGAAAAAATTGTATGCAAATTTAGAGAAAAACGACTACAATTCTACAGGTTCTTGAGCTGGACAAACCAAAGTCATAGGGTATCTATCTTTTCCTAATCCATATTGATACCCTCAAATTTTTCAGATTTTTTGCAGCTGTGCTACAGGTTGAAAGAAATTGTACATAAATATAGCTATACTCGGAGATAAATATAGATATACTCGGAAATAATTTTTATTGCAGTACGTAGTACAAAAATTACAAACCTATACATATAAAAATTAGTGCTGCAATAAAAATTACTTCCGACCATATCTATATTTATTCTTTGTTTCTTTTATGGTTATATCTTGTATTTCTTAAAACTGATGAAGGACTACGATGCCTCCACCATTCTTTGTTAGTTTTAACTATTTAATTTTTGTGTTTTGTTTTTTTACTTTTTATTATTTTGATGTGCTAATGAATTATGCATATTGAAATGTATATAAAATTGATTTTTTTCCAATAAAGAGTGGTTTAAGATAAAAATAACTCTGAATAAATTGTGTTAAACTTCAAGAAATGCACGATTTTTTTCAAAAATTTCAACCTACAGCGCCACTCAAAAAATCTGAAAAAATTGAGGGTATTAATATGACTTAGATAAAGATATCCTATGACATTGGTTTGTCCAGCTCAACATCATTTAGAATTATAATATTTTTTCTTCAAATTTTAATAATTTTTATATTTTTTTCCAGAATGCAATGCTCTAATGGTTGGAATGTGACCCAAAAATGCCTCTTGATTGCTCATGAGGTAAATGGCTTGTGGTAAAATTTGTCTGATATATTGCGTTTATAAGAAAAAATGGTGAAAAAATTACAGCATTTTAAGATACCCGGGCTAATTATGAGGGCACAGAAGGGCACTCGAGTCTGAAACTTTGGTAATAGCAATTTCTTGTGAGAATGTACATAGTTGTAAGGTAGCTACCTGCCTTTCATTCATTGCTAGTTCAATGCGAGAAGAAATCAGTACAAACTTTTCTGTTTGATATAATCCATTTAAACCTTAGCGAGTACCAACATGTATTTGATTTTTTGTCTTAATTAAATTAATAATTCATAAATGTTTTATGATGAATGTATATCATTCGAAACTAATTTTCAATAAAACAAATTTATAGAAGTGGAAATAATTTATTATCAATCCCTAATTAGATTGATTCTTCTATACCATCATGCGGATGTCAAATGAAATTAAATATGTTTTAAGACAAAAATGTCTGTATGCTCATTGTGTTTTATTGATTAATTTTACTATAATCATGGAATCTGATTTTTTTTAATGTATTAAACATAAAAAAGCCAGCCCAACTGGAAACTTTGGCCCATACAGATTTGGACTCGTTTCATGCTTTAACAACTAGGCTATATTGGCCCCCACAATGTATTATATTCATTTTTAAAATGTAATTATTTGAACTAAATTATACTTCATATTATTATGATAATTATTCTGTCAAATGAATGTTTAATTATTTTGCAACCCAGCTGATATATGTCAGACCACCAGTGTTCATGGCACTTTTGAATCTCTTCTCATCTTTAAATTATCTCATTGAAGACGGAGCGTCCAGATAAGTAGATAAAAGTGTCCCAGAGCGATAAATTCCTGCTGACTTACACCTTACAATGAAAGGTAGGTAGCTACCTGCCTTTCGTTCATTGTTAGTTCAATGCGAGAAGAAACCAGTACAAACTTTTCTGTTTGTCTCCATTTAAACCTTGGCGAGTACCAACATGTATTTGATTTCTTGTCTTAATTAAATTCATAATTCATAAATGTTTTATAATACTGATTTATATTAATCTAATTTAATATGTATAATAATACCAAACGATATTTTGAATTGCTTATTTTTGAATTTTTTGTGTGTTTTTTAGAACTGATGATGAATATATAACATTCGAAACTAGTTTTCAATAAAACAAATTTATAGAAGTGGCAAATTATTTATCAATCCCTAATATTTAATTTCTTTCTCAATTATTCAACTCATTTTATCTTTAGACCTAAACCAAATGATAAATGGTATACCATCATATTTAAAAATAGGAAATAAAACTAAAGTTAATTTTAAATTATAATTTTCAATAATAAATCTTTGTAATTGGCCAAGAAAAAAAAAAATCGTTATTCCTCAAAATTTGAAAAAAGTTTGTTTCAAGATTTTTAGATGGAAATATAAAACAGAAAATCTCGTATCTCCATTTTCATTCCTCAAACAAAAATATTTCACACATATATCGATGCATATTTAAATAAAACTTCTGAAGACTGAATTAATGACATCAGCTACCATAAATTTTCAACTAATGCAGACATCTGAATAAAAAATAAATAAAAAACTTGAATAGAAAAAAGCTTGGAAAATAATAGTTATCAAAAGCAGCTAAATTTCATGAGCTTATTTTAGGTTATACCAATATCATATTAAATAAAAGATTATGCCCCATTTTTACAGTATCACCCATACACATTATACATCTAACTATTCACATGCAAATTTTGAAGAATGGTCTGAACAAGGTCATACTAATTAAAATTTTTAAAAATATAAAAGGAGACAAGTACTGATTTTAGTGAAATTATTATAATTATGAAATCAAATAATGCAATTAATTGTTTAAAAAAAAAAAAAATTAAGGTTTAACAAATACGAATGCCATAATAAAGATACAATTTTATTTTAATAATATGAGCACCACATTTGTATAAGTTGACACGATCATTAATTTAAAAAAAAAAAAATTACATATATATATATATATACGTGTAATAACAAATAAACATTAAAAAAGAAAAATTAACAAATAAATTATTTTTTGTTTACTATACTTATGAGAGGTAAACAAAAGATAAAAATGCAAATATAGATAACACTTTTAGTTTGGCGTGTGTAGTTAAAGTCTAATAATAACTTTTGGCGTAGCCTGTCACCGACTTACAAGTGTGATATTAATAGTTTAAAAGTAAATGCATAACATGTAGGCATTGTTATCACTAAAAACTGTCTAAGAGGTAGAGATAATACAGAACTGTCTAATTCCCAATCACAAGACCCATTACAACTTGTTATGCAACAATACATAAGTGGCATAGTACTTTCATTCATACATATTGTGACAGTATACATTCAAATCTTCATTAAAATATGAATAAGTTTCTATTAAAGCTATAATTGATTAATTAATCATTTGCTACTTTGAAAAAATTGTTTCACGTGATTCAAAATAATAAAATAATTTAAAATTGTTCGAGTCAGATTCTAAATTTTATTACAATACATTTTTCTGAAACTTGTTATAAATGAATATTCTTTGGCTTGAATCGTAAACCAGTACCAGTGAGTATTCAAGTTTGAGGAAAATAAAATTGATAATACAATAATATCTTTAGCACTTTCAACAACTATAACATACTGAATTTAAGCAAAATACTACTTTATCTAAGGATTGATATCAAGCAAGAATGTAGGTACATTAAAATCACATAACTGATTCTGTAGACAATATTCCAATTAATGAATTAAAAAACCTTTAACAACAAAACAAAATAAATACATACACATGCTAACTGAAAAGTTAAACAGCCTTACAAAATAAGGTTAAAATAAAATAAAAATACTTGAAGTAATACTGTGCTTATTTATTATTTTATGAAAAGATAATAACAAATAATAGTACATACTATACTTCAGTGGTTTAAACAACAACCATTCATTTGAACACTTCACATAGGGCAGGTGAATTAAGTAAGACCAGATATTGTGGGCACCAATTATGATAGAGGTATGCAGATACAGAGATTCTGTTGTTACTATTTTTCCTAATAATAACTTTCTTAACAATAAAATTATTATCGTACAACAAAAATATTGAGAAAAATAGAAAGGGCAAGTATTACAATATATTTAAAAAAATTAGTTTAGTAATAAGGTATCTGTTATGGCCTTCCTAATAATTATTAAATAACAAATGTTTATTAATTAGGAAAAACAACACCCATACAGACCTACAACACAAGCTTTCAGTAGCTTAAATATCTTTAACTGAATTATTGTAAAGCTGCATTTGAAAACTATTAAAAAGGTTTTGAAAGTACAAATTTAACGAAACTGACTTTTAACATGCTAAGATAGGAAAAATGTGCAAATCAGAATACAGAAAATAACCTGTTCATTTTGTGGCATTTCAGGCACAATGCATGAATATCTGAAAATGGCATTGCAGTAATGAAAGAGAAGTGATTATGGAATATTATCACAATAAATGATTTTTAAACAGTTATGATGAAATTCAGATTAATTTTACTGATAACATTTCAAACTACAATACTCTAATAAATGGAAAAAGTTCCGTGGTGAAAGTAAAATTGGAATAACTTACCAATAAATAGATAGTATTAAGTAAAACTTGTCAAATAAGAAAACATCATAAATCCAATGGAACGAAAACACATGAAACTAGAGGCAAGGTTAAAATCTTTACCGAAGGGCACTACGGAAAACTTAGGACAGCTGATAAACGTTTCATTCATGGGAAATGAATCCAAGATTTTTTTTGTCATGTTTTATAAACTATTCAATAATTTTCAGATTAGCTAATATCCGAATAAATATAATGTAATTTCAGCTTTGCTTTCAATTGAAGTCAATTTCCAAGCATTACTTAATTTATTTTGGTTTTCAATTAAATCATTTTCTAGGGTTGGCAATGCTTGGAGTTCCCTCCATTTCACGACATTTTGTACATAGCTGTCTGTCTTTAAAAGTATTTTACAATGATTATTAAGTGTTTTTTGGTGTAGTGTTTAAAATTTATCCCGAAGAAAATCATATGAAAAGAAGCGATGCGTTATTATATGATATTTTTCCGGTAGTTATGTTTACCGTAGACGAAGATTTTGATGTTGATGAGGTAATAAGTTGGTTTGAATATCATCAAATTAGTTATATTGATGAGTTTAATAGATTAAAGCTATTGAAAACCTATATGTTTACTTAGAGTAGTTGTATACATTTTCAGAAACTTGTATTTATGCACAAATTGGTAAATCTTTATGTGTTTTGTTATCCTGAAGATGCATGTTTGATCTGTCACTTTTGATGAGACAATAGTGTAGTAGATACTATTTATAATATAAGTTTTGAATGAATTTTTAAAATATAGGACAAACAATTGTTATAGTCAAAGCGGTTTTATAGCTTATTATCAATAATGTTGCTTTATTTTATTTTTGTTATTGTTTGATACAAATAAATACAAAACCATAGATAAAGAAAAGATCTTTACTATTTTTTTTTTAATTGTTTTGATTTAGAAAGTATTTTGTGCTGTTTAATGTATTGATTTGACATCATATTTAATTCCTGTAACATTGAACCTCTTGGTGTCCAATGTTCACATTTTGAGGCAATAATGAATCAGTATCATTCCGATTGCTTTTTACAGTATTTAACATATTACTCATGAGTCCTGTAATTGTAATTCTAAATTAGTAATATGGTTTTATAATGAAGAGGATGAATTTTGAACTTTTGAATTTTGATCTCCTACTGCAAGACTATCTTCGTCTAGGACCTTGGCCTCCTCAACTAGCTTCCGATGTACTCATTCCTTGACTACTCATTATTCTTGAATACTTCATTAAGTATTTGGCTTGTATTTTTTAGTTTGTGTCATACCCGTAACACGGCCCTGCACCAAAAAAGATGTTTTCGAATGAGTGAGTGTTCTTTCACGGATTTTTCGTGCTAAGTTGGCTGGTGCAATCCAATGTTTCCTATTACATCTGGTTTTCGAGAAAATGAAGAATTTTTGTTTCATAAAAACCCATTTATGTACCATAGTAGGACATGGAAAGTATGTAGTGCCAAACTGTGATTAGACAAAATCACTGGCAAAGGTGGGTGTGGCCAACCAGAGGACGAATGGCACCTGGAATTTGTAACATTCTTTGGAATGTTATGCATTTGCCTCTTGTTGAACCCTCATAAGTTCTTCTCCCTCCTCTTCAGATTAAATTGGATATCATGAGCTGATTTTTGCATGCTCTAGACAAGGAAAGTGAATGTTATAAGTAAAAATGCAATGTTTATCACGGAATGACCATAGATAAGCTGAAGGCAGGTGTTTTTGCTGAACCTCAGATCAAGAAATAAATGTGATCCAAATTTTGAGGTTACAATGAGCCAAACAGAAAAGGAAGCCTGATTTAGCAACAAAAATGTAAATAACTTCCCAGGAAACATAAGGAGTCCAGATTACAGAACTGTTGAGAACACTGTGTTATAAAAGTTGAGAAAACTAATTCTAACATGAGTTGTATATCCTACATGCTCACATTTACTATTTTACACTGAGAAACACGGTGAATGTTTCCACCATGATTTGAAAGAATGTCCTATCAGGGTTGTTTCCTAAAAATGGAAAATAATTGGAAAAGCATATGGAAGGAGTGAAAAAAGAATGCACCATGTTTGTAAATATTGCTATGATCTTGTTGAAGGCTATGAATATATAGCGTTAATGGTCTTTGAATGTGAAATTTTTGTTTCAATTAAAAAACAAAAAAAATTGGGCATTATAGAAGAAAACTGATTACAAATTATCGGGCAACGAAACAGCATTCAAAACCAAAACAAAATTTTTTTTTCAAATTGCAGAGAAATGTAATTGTGTCCTAAGAAAAACAAGATAACAACAGTAAAAGATGGTATTAAACAGTATATAAGAATAATATGAAGATATAGGAGTATAAAAGATATATCAAGATAATTATGGCAAATCAAATAATGAAAAAAGAATGTATAACTTTTGTAGAAATGTAAGGAATAATATTCCTGTTCTGTATGTCCTTGAGAGTTGTATGATAGCTGATTTTATAATACCACGTAAAGTGCCATGGGACTGCTCAGAGAAATTTGGAAATTTTAATTTTTTTTAAATTTGATTCACACCTATTGGGCAAAATTACAATTTTTCATTCCTTTCTAAGTTTTCTTTATGCCCAGCTGTCATAAATAATTAAATTTATTGGGTGGTCCCTTGGTTTGGAGGGAAAGGGTCTGCACAAGGATGCAACGGAAAGACTCGGAACTAGAGTATTTTTCTGAATACTAAATGGCTTTCGAAATAAAAATAAGACCAATTACTATCAAAAGAATTATAAAAAGTTTTATTCTTATTTAATTGGCTAAAGCATTAGAACATTAAAAACTAATGATGCAGGGCTGTAGTACCATGCTACAGCCAGTACAGTACCACGCTAGGCCGGTTCTCTAAAATTATAAGTTCCCATGTAAGTTGAGCGCAATGTTGTTATGGAAAGGAATAAACCTTATGTTCTATTTTCTTATAGTATATAAGTTTAACCCTCACTCTGATAATTTTTATTTCATATTATCATTTTTTATTTATATTTTCCCTCTAAAATATAGCAAAAGATAAGTGGGATAGTTCTGAACCTATCCTTTTGGATAGGTCCTCGAATGTTAATTTCTGTATCTTTATTTTTAACTATACTAGGTGGAATAGAATTCAGAATTGGTTTGTATATAATTTACTTTAATAATATTATATTGTTTAGTTTCAGATGTTCTGATATTCTAATTTTTTTTTTTTTTTTTTTTTTTCAAGGATTTCCTAAGTAATGCTTTTGAAACTACTACAGACAAAAATCTTACAAATAAGGCGTTAAGGAGTGGTCCTGACCATGTACAGCAAATTATTAACAAACCTTTTCAAGACTTAAAAAATCTTGAATCTGCTAAAAGTAATTGTATAAACCAGAAGCAGCAAGTGGAAAAAAATAATGTTGAATTCTTAGAATTATGGAAGTCAAATGAAAATGATTTGTTCAGCGTTGTAAATTCACCAAAAAAATCTGATCCAAGATCTCGAATAGGTAAATACTCAGTTCTTGATCGAGCATGTTACAATTTTAAATTTGCATTAAATACATACATTAAATAAATCATGCATTGTTTTATTACGTAGATGTGTCCCGAGCAATCAGTCCTAGGGGTTTCAAAACCGAAGTATTTACAAGGTCTACCAAAAATGTCAGATTACGGAAATTTCCAGGACCTGCTGG
Source organism: Rhaphigaster nebulosa (assembly GCA_948150685.1). Classification (NCBI taxonomy): domain Eukaryota; kingdom Metazoa; phylum Arthropoda; class Insecta; order Hemiptera; family Pentatomidae; genus Rhaphigaster; species Rhaphigaster nebulosa. Next base: position 129,967,345 of record OX411309.1, read on the forward strand.
ACTTCTACCAGAGCGAGTATATCAGTTTCTAAGATCTATATAATTTGGAATATTCATTTCTTCTGATTACTTACATATTTTTTTAACAAGTTGAAATATTTATGTTATTTCAGAATAGTAGTACATCATTTATAGTTCCAGATGACTTTATTTCGAACTTAGAAAAAGACAATGAAAATCTCACCGATTTTGAGGTATGATCTTTATTTAGCATTAAAATTTTTTAAAATTAGTTAAAGCATTGCATCAACCAATAATTTATTTGGAAGAATTAAAAAATAACCCAATTTTATTTTTTATTGAATAATTTTCCTTTCTTTTTACTTCCTTGTACGAAGTAAAGGAAGTATTGTAATCGCGAAAATTTTCGGTTTTCAGATTTCAACGGAAATATCCATTTTGAACATTCCTGAATCTATTTTGACTAGTTTTGTCGTGACGTACCCAATCTAGTTGTGAACCTCCCGTTTTGATCACTGCTTGATCACCGGAAGTGGTACTTTACTTGAAGGTCATACTTGATTCCCATCAAAAATTATATTAAAATACTATGAGAAACTTCTCAAATTTAGTATTTATAATTTATATATTGATTTAAATAACATACTAGATTTTGGTCTAAATTGGAAAACCAGAAGCGGTACTTTACTTGAAGGTCATATTAGACTTTCATCAAAAATTATATTAAAATATAATGTAAAACATCTCAAATTTGGTAAATAGGACTTTTATATCGATATAAATGTATTTACTTGATTTTGGTTAAGATTCGTGAGCCAAAAAGGGTACTTTACTTGAAGGTCATAATAAGCTTACATCAAAAATTATATTTGAATTAAAAGAGAAATCATATGTTTCAGTAATAAAGGTTACAAACGCAATTTGTTTTCCAATACAATTAAATATTTTTATTACTTATTTTAAGTGTTAAAATTGAGTGTAAAATACTAGTTTTTCTCCCCATTTGTGAGATCAACAAGTCTGTAGCATGAGAATAAGATATTAGTTGAGTGGGTTTTTCTGCTTAAAATATCGAAACTGTCGATTTCCAATGCTTTATCCAGTGATATTGACAGTTTTATTGTTGTCACGAAACATGGAGAAATATCTTGGAAACTAGTTACCTACTGAAGGAAAACAACATATAATAACGGAATGAGACCTCCAGTAACAAGAGTGTGTGTTTTTGTGTGTGTGTGTCAATAGATGGATGTTGGGACACCGAGTGTCAATCTTCGGAAACTAGTAACCAAATTCAGTATCACTTTTTGATCCACGGATTTATAATTTAATAGGCGTACAAGGAAGTCATGTGTTGCCCACATCAGATATTTTAGTTCTACTCTCATTGTTTTCATGATGGTTTTCTTTCAATCAATTTAATTAAATCTGAAATTCTAATAAATTTTAGTTCTGCTATTTAGGGTTCTTGAATATAGGTCTTTTAATACTTCATGTTTTTTAACTTCTTGTTTTTCATTTTTTTAACTTTATTTTTGATCGTAAATGTAAATGTTACAATAATTACTTGATACAAAGTTTGCTTAATTTAAAATATGCATACATACTGTGTTGTTAAAGTTGATTTATTTATCTGTTTATTTTATTTTCAGGAACAAGAAGTATTTTCACAAACTACTAATAAGTTGTTTGAAGAGAATGAAGGCCCTTGGCAGAAAATGATTTGTGACTTAGGTCAGCTTGGAAAACGCCTAATTTCAACTATCAATCTTTCTACTCTTCAAGGAAAGCAGGCAAGAAATGGTTTCAAAGTTCCTTTTCTTGCAGTTTTTGTTCAGTCTGTAGATTGTTCCTTGCCAGACCCATCAATTGTTCTCAAAGATGAAAAAGGTAATTTTATTTTTATAAATTTTTTCCAGTGACTTGATTTGTAGACTATGCTAACTATTAACTTGTAAAAAGTGAATACATAAAAAAGTTAGGATATTTCAAAGATGTTGCAAAGATTTTATAATTAATTTAGTTTTTATCTGAATTGAAAATTATCTATAATATTTCAGAAGAGATAAATGGTACCCTTCACAGAGATTTATGGGAAGAATGGAAGGAAGAGATAGTGATAGGGAGTGTACTCGTGCTTCGCAATGTTGGAGTTATTAGTACAGGCAATTCTTCACGAAGATATTTTCTTAATATAACTGCTAACAATATTGTCACAATTTACTCCCCAACACTAGGTAAATTAAAATGAACTAATTAAGTTATTATCTTTTGTAGTCTATTAGTATAATTAAAGGTGTTAGTTAATGAAACCAAGAAAAATGGAAGGATATACTTGGTTAATATATTGATTTCCAATCCGTTGGTATTTGGCATTTGTGTAATCCAAGCTTCTGCTTGCCTTTGGCTTAATTATGATGTTTATGAGAATTATTTTCTGTTTGTTTGGGCATAAATATGATAATGTGAAATTCATAACTATGTGAAAACCACAAAAGTTTTAAGCACCCTTTAGAGATTGTAAGAAAAAATGTGCATTATTTCTGAACATGTTTTATAGTCGATTTTAATGATATAATCATAATTTACACAAATCATTGCATTTTTCCAATTAGTCATTATTATTATTTGTAAAGGGACCTAAATAAGAAAAATGAAACAGGACAATGTAAATCTTTTCTTATTTGATTTTAGGTCAAATTTTAGTTATGAATAAATGAAGTATTTATGTTTTTAATGTATGTAATGAATCAGTAGTAATTCTAAATTTATCATTTTTAGCTGAACCTTCTCTCTTTTGTTTTGTGAGGTTTATAGCTTAAGTGAATTAAAACTAATTACAAGTATTTCATGTAGTTTTCTTCGTTCTGGTTTATAAATGAGCTGCATCATTTTAGTTCACTTTTTGTTGATAAATTGTGAAAATCCTGCAATTTTTCAAATTTCTTTGTGTGAAAAATGTCATAAATATTTTGTCTAAACTCTGTTCAAATGATTATAAATGACCAGATTCAAACCCAGAAATGCTATAAGCTGCATTGTAGTGTTATCATTTGATTCACTGATATAGCTATAATTAGCATTATAGTTTTTAATAGTGTTATCATTTAATTTTTTTTATTGTTTTTTTAGATAGCAACATTAAGATGATTAAAATAAATTCATCAAATATGGATACTTCCGTTATATTGGATGAATGGGACAGGTTGATGAAACAAAACAAGACACCTTCTATTGTATCTGAAAATGAACTCCCTGGCAGGCCACTTTTCAGTCTGTTCTCTCCTACCTTGCAACTCAACTCTCCAGTACCACCCAAGCCTGCCCTGATGCGGCCACAGTTTACAAACCCGAAGGCTAGAACAGCACCTCCATCCCGCGGTCAAGATAACCCAGGAATTCGACACAACAGTTCTGTGCCTAATAAGAATTTTTCTTATAACAAATCTTCACATCATCAAAATGGACAAATGAGTTCACACTTCTCTTCTCCATCATTGAGTGTATCTCAAAAACAAAGGAATGAAGTTGCTGCTACATTACCGATGTTGAAGAGGCCTAAGATTATGGAATCTACTATAAATCAACAGCCCAATCCTGTTGGCCATGTTCAGCCATCTAATAGCATTTTCAATATTTCAGATTCATCCATTTCGATAGTGGAATCAGTTTTGGATGGAATCGATACAGATTCTCTTTTTGAAGACTTTTAATTTTTTTTTTTTAACTAGACTTTGTGATAAGTATCTTTCCAATAGTGTAAAGAGTATAAAAAATAAGATACCAGACCAGTAAGGTATATTTCCAGTATTGATTCTCAATCACAGTACTAGATAAACAAGGATCAGTTAATACTATTTCTTCTGTGATAAGTATTAAGATAGACATTTGTATAAAAAAAGTATATATATTTGCAGAATATTTTGGTTAACTTTCTTACCATTGTAAACTTATCTATGTATATTGTTAAAATGTGTTATTTTATTTAAATATGTTGTGAGTAAATTTAAATCAACTGTATATATGTATATAAAAGAAATTCAGCTTTATCTGTTAATCTTATTTTCCTGAATTGGCAACAGTAATGTGCCTATAGCCATTAAATAAGTCAGATCTTGTCCTATATCAGACCTTTGCTATTTAATACTTTTGATCCATTAAAAACTCTTAGAAAATTGTTTTCTGATTTAATAGTTCAATTTATGGTAAGATTGTTCATCGAACTTAAAGCTAACTAAAAATAAATATTTTATTACAGTATTACTAAAGTTTATTCCAATCATCCAATGTGTCTACTTACCTTTAGATGTATTAATTTAGTTTAATATATCCAAATCTTAAAAAAAGGGAATATATGCTACTAGGAAGAAACAAGGACATTCATTATTGGGTGGTACTGTTAATGATCAGGGAACAAGTCCAGCAAGTGGTCGAATTGGTCCTTTTTGTCAATCATAAGACAACCATGAAGATCTATTTTTCCTCCATGGAGGCCCTTCTGGTTTTCCTTTTGAAATTCAAAAGGGACTGCCATTCGATAGAGGATGCCTTGTATGCTTGGATTCAATCAGAGCTCAGAAGCCTATATTTTAGTGATGCATGCCGGTTACAATGTGCTGTATAATATAGGGAAATCTCTGGTGCTTGTCTGCACAACTGGCAGGTTTTGTCACCAACTACTCAACAAATTTTTGTATGTCTTTTAAGCCTGCAATGATCAATCGGCCATTTCTTGTTAGAACTATCATCCATTAGATAGAAGGAGAGGTTTTTTTTTATTTACAGCTTGGCTTGTCTAAACCATTAAACATTCTCTCCACTTCTTGCCTGCTCTTCTCCATGCCCAGCCATGAATATCATTTGACAGGCCTAATGAAGGTTCTGGTGCCACAGTTCCAAGGGAGCTCAGCACCTTTTCTTGCAAGCTGTTCCGTTTTCTCGTTTCCTTTGTGACCGGAAACCCAAACTAGCTTCATGAAACGAGAAGTCTCTCCAAAGCCTGCTTGCATTCTCATGCAATATATGCCTTATGTCTGCAGACAATATGGAAAATATTGTCAAAATACCATTGTACCATTATAGTCCATTGAATATTTGTCCAATGGAATGCTTAAATTAAACTGGTTAAACCAGTCTGGAAACAGAGGATGTAGTCTTTTTAATTCTAGTAGACCTTGTACCCAATCTAGGGATGAAGAGTACAAGTAGCTGACTTCACTATTTACAGTAAAGGTTCTGTCAAGCAATGGGGAACAATATTAAATCAATAACTCCTTTTCCAGCACTGTGTATTTCTGACTGGCCTGCAGGTTCTCCAATCACTTGCCACTGTCTGTTATCTTTTATTTTTAAATAAGTCATGACTGCTTCCGCTTTCAGCCATAAGTAAAGTGGTGTTAGAGAGAGAGAAGAACTTTTAAAATCTTAGCAGGTATGGTGTGAAGACTATATGGTGCCCATGTAGGCCAGTCTTTGGATTCGAAAGAGCATTCGTATATGGGAAGCTCTATTTATGGCACACCACACAATGCTTCCATATTGAATTTTAGGTCTTATAATTGCTGTGCATAATTCTTGGATTAAAATTTCAGGTGATGCCCACAGCATGCCTTACCTGCCAAAAGATTGCTATTTAGTTTTCCTCTTGATTTCTGCCAAATGAAGACCCTAGTTAAGTTTGGCATCAAAAATAATACCGAGGTATTTGATATTTTGGCTTATTTGGAGTTGATTCCCAATGAAAGTCAGGGTCTGAAAGATGTCCAGCTTCCATTTTTTGGTAATAAGTATCAACTCTGTATTCAATGGATTTACTGGAAGTCGCATTTTAGTACGAGCAATGTCACATGCGGCCTGCATATGCTCAAAAATTGTATTTATGAATTTGCCCATAATGAGGATCATACCATCATCAGCAAATGCCTGAGTATAGAATTCGGCGTCCTCAAATCTTCTTAATAGGTTGTTCATTACAAGGCACCAGGAGCAGTGGCGAGATGCGGCTCCCTACGGGGATCCTGTTATTGTTTGTGGTTGTAGTCTGGTGCCATCTTCTGAAACAACAATTATTCTGTTATTTAGTACAAATCTGATTAAGTGAGGGCAGACATGTCTATTAAGGCTTTACATACTGCCTCTGGCCTTCTCTTGTCGAATGCCCTTTCAACATCGAAAAAAATTCCTAGAAGAGACTTCATATAACAAAGCCTTTTCTATTTTTCAGTACAGGACAGTCTGACTAAATTTTTCGGGGGTGCTAATAAGGCGGAAGGGGATGCAGTGGTAGCACCTTGCTTGTAAGATATGCATCATATATCATAATACCAACTACTCCAGGATTAGTTGGTATTATGAGATATAATATGCCAATTGTATTATTTTTATGATTGATATAACAAATTGATGGGCTCTTTCCTTGGAATCCATAACCCATACTTGAGCATCTAAGAGTTTTTGGCTCTTAATGGCAAGAACTATTGTCCATACAAAAAAGTTAAAAAAAATTGTATTGTAGAATTATTCAAATAATAATAATCTCAGAGAATTATGGTAATCTTTTGAACTAGTTTTTCATGATTATGATAATTGTTCTCTTTTTGTGATTTAACCTTAATCAGCTTGGAATAAGAGCTGGAGTTCCAATGGTAAAAATCTTTGGTCTTCAGCTTTCGATCATAGGCATTCCATAATATACTGAGAACTGCATTTAGGGAATAAACGTCAATCTACGAATAAATTCAATTTTAACTAGTTACTAAATATATTCAAGAGCTTTGTGATGAGATGAAAAAATTTAAACAAAAATTTGACAAGGCCTTTGGGCTTGACCAGTAGGCAAACAATTTCATGTTCCATAAAACGATCAACTACTACATCACAAAATAATTTCTGGCAACTGTTTGGTGCTTTGGTTTTTAAATCCATAGAGAAGTTAAGAAGTCAAATATTCAGAAAATTTTACGTTTTCAATCAAAACTTTAAGAACTAACGTAAAACACTCTTTTAGGTATCCTAAATAAATGCTACATGACTTGAATGAACCATTGGTCGAACTTTCACAATTCAAGTTTGTGTAGTTAATTCAGCGTTTCTCCGTATAATAAAACCTTTAGAGTAGTTATGAGGCTTTATTTATCTTAATTTGTCATAATACAGAATGTTACATATGAAAAGGAAGTATGTTTTAGCCAAATTATGTATAACATGTTATATCACCAGATTCTTTCTCCCCCTACCCCTTTAGAAATTCAGCACATAGTACTTTAACCAGTCTGGCATGCAATGCTCCTTTGTTAACGATTTACAAGTCAATCTGTAGGATCAATCCAAGTTATTCTTTGAGGGTGCTGGTTTCCTGAACAGGAATTGGTTGGTTTAAGGAAGAAGTTTCTGATTCTTCATTTGAATGTTCCTGTAACTGTAGTTCAGGCGGACGGTAATTTTTTGGGTTTCAATATCTGAGGATAGATATACAGTCACAACTTGGTGCCAAGTGCTTCAAAGATACTGTTATCTCTCAGCCATTTTCCGTTTGAACCCTGGGGTAATTAGGATTTACATCTATTAGATGCACCTCCTTAACCGGGAGATCCATATTTTCTTGTTCTAATATGTTTCTTCATTAGAGGTTTGGATGACGGTACCAACTATGAGAACAACTATTGGTGGATCGACGATTGTGCTTGAGCATTCTCTCATGAGGCGTTTCATTGGCTGCTGTGCACAACAGGAATACAGAGATCGTATTGAAAATGAGTATTGAATGTAGACAGTCTGGAAGCACGGACACCCAATGAGATGGATCCAGATTCTTTTGTTTCAGGGTAACTAAAATGATGATGCCATTATTTCTTCAATGAGCAAATGAAAGCATAAGCTTCTTTTTCTGCAGCTGAATGTCGCCGTTCTCAGGTTTTGTGAGAAGAAACCCACAGAGCGGCCAGTGTCATGAGCACATTTTATAAGAAATATAAAATCGTATTTTCTCCTTGCAAGGTTTGTTTTAGATCAGTAAACAACACAAATCGTGATACGAATAACTATTTATTATAATATGAACTGATATAAAATTGTACAGAAACATAAAAAAAATATTACAGAAAGTTACAAAAAATAAATACAGAAAATTACAAAAAAAAAAAACTATTCCTACTCGGAATCACTTGATTGTTAATAACTATCGCCATCATCTTATTTTAAAATTAAGTAATTTAAAACATTTTGATCAATTTTTCTATATTTTTCAATGCTCATTTTTCTGATAGTTGAGAAATGGGGATCTAATGAAAGAAGAAGCATTTTCATTTAAACAATATTGGCATCAATATGTGAAGTTTTTTCGGTGTGATATATGAAATATCTTTTATCCTTGTGCCAACCTTCTAATGCTTCTTTTTACCACTGTCCCATAGGTATAAAAAAAAAAGAAGGAAATAATGCCAGGTTCGTTTAATAGTAAATTATGCAATAAGGCGCGTGCAATAGTAACAATAATGCCTCAAATACAAATCTTTGGTTTCGCCTATTAATTCAGTGAATTTTGGGTTGTTAATTAATTCACCACTTGAAATTTCTTTCAAAATGGTGTCCAAATTAATAATTAAATGTCTATCCATGTAACTTCGCTGCTTAATCGATTTTCGAAAAACCTTAACGTACGTTTTCCGAACGTAACCGAACGTGTTTTCCTATGCATTATCGATAGCTTTGGATTCACAATTCTTACTCAATAGCTGCAAAGTCCGGTGGTATTGGTCAATGGAATCCTCTGGAACTTGCTTACGTGTGGGGAGTTCATGTCTAGGAAATATTTCGTTTGTTGGTTTCGCATAAATTTATTTTAATAAGTATATAGCTGTCTTGAATGTTTCAATTTCCGTGATCATTTGGTGCACTACAGGAGAGACATAATTTATTAGGAGTTAAAGCTTATTATTGTCGTCGATGTCATTGAAGGAATAGGCACAGTGTCTCTAATTTATTTATAATATATATTTTACATTGAATAAATTTAAATAATGCACGAAAATCCTGTATATCTCCCGTCTGCTTTATATAACTACAGTTATATGTAAAATTATAATCATATATGTTTATATAATAGTATTCTTTTTAAATATACACGCAATATCATAAATTAATTATAAAAAAACATTGACTTTATTTTTTTTTATTTTTGGATCCTTTGATGCTGGTGACGACTCGTGAATGAACACTGGCATTTATTTTTGTGTTTATTTACTTTTTTTTGTTATAAGTATATGCTGACGAACATTCCATCATTTGGATTTAGGTTTCAGCTAGATGTAGTTAGGGTGCATACAAAATAATGACCGTTTTTCAACAAAAAGTTAATATTTTTATTTTTTTTAATAAAATTTACAGAATTAATTTTCAAAATATAGCCTAATATGATCTACTGTTGTCAACCATCTTTCAGTCAGTTTCTCGATGCCATGTTGCTACCTCTCCTTGGGACGGCTCTCGAAATACTCTTGAACCACAATGTCAACCTCTACAAAATTATTATTTTTTTTAGTCTTGAAGAAAGTGGGTTTGGGAGGAAGTAACTGATAATCTGATGGAACGATGTCTGGACTGTATGATGGGTGTGGAAGAAGTTCGATCCCCTGAAGATTTTTCTACGCCCGACTGAAATTGTGTGCCCGAGCGTTATCCTGCTATTACTTAGAACACCTTAACGCTTTACAAAAGCTGGACAACACTTTGATAATTTAGCATGTTTCCTATCTAACTGTTTACAGTGAAGTTTGCAGTTCGTAGAACATCTGTCTGAACCGCATGGAATCTCCTTAATATATCACAAATGATCACCCTGAGTCCATTTTCCGTTCGAATAATGTATCTCCTCTGCTAATTTTTTTAAACCAACGCCGCGTTGTTTGATGGTCAAGAAAACCTTCACCTTCAGTTGGAATAATTTATTGTATTGCTTCAGTGCCTGTAATTTTTATTTTTTATATTACGAATATTTCGTAAGAAACCGTCTGTTCGGCTGCAACTGATGAAGTATGGCTTTATTGGACGGGCCAAATGTTTAAAAACAAGCTTACTTAATCCTTTACTCGAGAATACTAGTTATCGGCAAACATTGAATAGGTTTAAAGTGCGTATTTACATCCTTTGATAAAACGGTCATTATTTTTGAAACACCCTATTTTTTGAAATACTTAAAGATTGTGTTTTATTAAGAAGATATTGAGACAGCGAATCTGCTGTTATCTTATGATATTATTTAAAATTAAATCTCTTGAGCAGCGAGCTTCCTATACATCTGAATTATTTCTTATGATAAATGTTATTTTCATCATATTGCAGCCGCTGATCCAGGGATGATGGCCGCTAGAAAGCTAAAATATTAAGCCTACCGGAAATCGGCAAAGTTTAGCGACATCAATCTGCGGAAACGAAGGCTCTCAGAGGTGGGGAGGAAATAAAAAAAAAAAGAAGGAGCTAACGAAGATCTGCCAACAGAGGAAGGGGAACCTGCCACCCATGAAATTGATAAAGTTAGAGAAGGGGGGCACCCATGGGATGGGGTGGATACACAGATATAAATTATACACTCTCACCTGGGCCTCCTAACACAATTTGACTTTGTCCGCTGTTGCTGTTAGGATCACATACCATACAATCGAATTAGACAACTTGTTCTGGGACGGCATGAATTAGACAACTTGTCCTCCTCGACGCTAGGTTTGACACGAAGAGGAAGACAGAAGAAATTCTGGAACGAAAGGGTGACGAAGCTACAAGAATAAAGATCGTGGAATTGTATATTGTTTATGGATAATATTTGATAATCAGTAGCGTAGCCAAAGAGTCTAGAGTTAAGGGTGTGCTAAATGGGCGCCATATTGTGTTTTTAACTCTTTATCTGTATGAAGTTTCAAAGTTTCAAGTGGTTATTTGTTTACTTGCTTTAGTTTGATCCAGATTAATTATTTTTCTTTATTTTAAAATAATGAAAATATACAAGGTCAATAAAATAAAGTTGCACCGTTTTGCCACAGTGCAGTATTGATTTAGCAAGATACGATGGAACTAACACTGGACCGCTCATAATCCTGACTTTAACATGATAATCATTTTATTAGGATTGTGATGAGTAGGCACCCCTATTTTATTTTGTTGAGATTTGCAACAGTATATATAATTACGAATACAGTAAGTTTATACGATAGTATTCTCTGCTAACGACTGTTGAGAAACCCTCCTTTCGGTATAGTGCTAATGACTTGTTTGAAAGAAAGACGTACAGTCATTTTCTTTTCAGCCTCCTAGGAGTAGGTATTACCTCGGTGGGAGGGAGCGGGCTAATGGACTTGTTTGAACGGGGAGTTTATTGTGCAAGAATAGCCATATACCTCTCCACATATATGCCCTTTTGTCATTTGGTTAATGAAATAGTTAATTAAAGGAGTTTACAATACGCACAAAAATTATGACAATAAAATTAAACGCGTTTATGGAATTCATCACGAATATAAATATAACAGGCATCTATCTATTACAAGTCGGTTGTGAGACCTCTTATAGAATAAGTAAACCATATACTTTCCAATAGCAACAATGATCTTTAGTAATTATTAACATGAGATTCAGTGATCATATATTCATATATAAATATAACCAGAAGCCAGAAAAATAAAGATGTTCAAGCTATATCAAAAATTAAAAGATGAAAGAAGATTCCGATCATTTTTAATATCGAAAGGTATTACGACATGAAGTACGTATATGTTGTAGTGAAATACATATGAGTAACACTCCTTTAATATCAATTGTTTTATAATTTGTAAATACAATAAATGTTTCTAAATAAATCTGTGTATATATATATATATATATATATATATATATATATATATATATATTCATATAATGTTAGGTAACGAGCACTGTAGTCACTGTAGTGAAAAGTAACTGATGTACCTATTCTATTACAGATCACAGTTCTGCATAAGGGTCATTGGTTTATTTAAGAGACTTTTATGCGATAATATAACAATGTGTAGTCTTCAATAATCAGAAAATTAATATCTTCTTTATTGAATAAATGAATTTGAAACTTATTGCATCACTGTCGACGTTTCGAGGTTCTGTCCCATCTTCACGACTACACTTATATATTGTTCTAATATTTTTCCATTACTACATCAGTCACTCCTGATTCCTCACATTTATCCATAAACTTATTTCGTCATTGTTAATCACAGTTATTATATAAAATGTTAATTACTAGGAATGTCTTACTATCAGTATATGTTACCTATACTGCAGTTTAACATTGACACTCGAGGACACAAGTGTGAATAAATAAAGATAGGATATAAATGGAAAATTCCACACAAGAAGCCCCGATTCTCTAAAATACCGGTAAGCAACTAACCAGTCAATGTTTCGTAAATTCAGGCATCATGACAGAAAAAAACAAGATCACATGTATGCAGACAAAACACAGCATATCTCAAATCAACAGTCTAAAAAGGCACATCAACTAGATAAAGTTCATCACTCCAAGATATCTAAACACAAACTCAAGTTTTTGCTCTTCAATATTGATATATTGTTATTGGAAATGTTATTCTGTTTTGGTATGAAATAATTTTATAGAAAATTTATAAATTATAATTGTTTTAAATTAATTCTTTTGTGTTATTGATGATATCTAGAATAAAATATGGATATCCTAATGATATCGAGAATATGATATGGATCTTCCGATATTATAAGAAACTAAATATCGATATTATAATATCTAATTGCAGTGATATGTACTGAAAATGGAGTATGGGCCCTGAAACGTTAATTTCATTAATTACAATATTCAAAAAAATGTTCTTATTCATTTTTTGTTTCTGGTCGTTTTAGCGAATTTCTAGACGAAATGCTGCTATTTTTTTTGGTTTTAAAAAATTTCAACCGAAAATTTACAAATTATAATAATTTTATATTCCAATATTATCAGAAAACAACTATAATATCGAATATAATTATATAAATATTATATATATATATATATATATATATATATATATATATATATATATATATATATATATATATATAATATTAATATCGAATATCGAATGAAAAGTATCGATCTTTCGATAACATCGATATCTACATCCCATCCTCAACAAATATTCTTATTTTCTCACTTTTTCTAAGAGTTTCTCCGTTTTTTCGTGAAAAAAACTATTGGTTATATTTATAATAATTATGTCATTTGTTCTGTATGTTTATTAGTACTAAATATATAATGTCTTTCATTCTCAATTAGTATTATTTCAAATGAATTTAGACACTAAAAAGTATAAATGCCAAAATACAAAGATGAAATAGGACATTTTCTCGTGACAGCGACGATATATAAACAAAATTACGTCATGGCTTATCCATGCCCATCAAATTTTTCTATTCGTTTTTAAGTATGTTTTATAAATACACTCTTATAGGATATTTAATCTTTGAATGGCATCATGGCTTATTCTATTAGCCGCAGTATCTGTTAAGGATAAATCCTTTCTCGTCATAAGAAGGGTGGATTTGAGGGGACAACCCTGGGCAGCCTTCTGCATTTTTTGCTGCTAAAGTGCCGCGAATTCCTCTTTTTAATGGGCAATTTTCTTTCTTTTTTTTTTTCCTCTCGAAAGCCTGCCATTGATGGCCCCTCTTGGCCTGGTTTACGGTCGGAAACAACGTAACAATTTCTAGGACCACAGTTTACGAGGATCCCCAACCCTTCACCCTGATACCATAAGTATACCATAGGTCCTACATTCCTAAAAGAGCCTCATTCCTATCATGATAAAGTGAATGATTTCATATCGTGAAATGACAACAATAACTTCAATTTCCTGCTTAAGATTCAAAATACATTGATAAAAAACTGGCCACTACCCACCTTATTTTGAGTGTAAATTAATTTCTGCTGAAGCAGGGTCGCGAAATTTTTTATTAGTACCATAGACCATTTTATAAACCATTTTTTATTAGTACTAACAACGAGAGCCGGCTAATTATTTCAAATAAACAAAATTGAAGATACTCTAGAGGAAACCATTTAGAAAATTCGGCATTTAAGTCCTGTCAGACAATTTCAATAATGTTTAAGACTGATATTAAAAGCCTCTTAACTATACATTGATATAACGAGTTTGATCAAAATTGCCAGAACCTTCTTGGAGGAAATTGCAAAAATGTGTAAAATCGATGATGTAAAATGGCACTTCGGTAAGTCGATTTATACCTAACTTAACACGAATTTGCCATAGTGATACGTGGTACAGCTTGCTGGTCAAATGGGCTGTCCTGAAGTTCTCGGGCGATCCTCGCACCGCTCGCCAGAGACCAATTCCAGTGGTTAGGGACCGCACGGGCACCAAACAAATGGCTGAAACCCTTAGCTTATTTTTTTGTTTTTTAAATAATATAATCAAATGCAAATAAAAATTTATAAGTAACCTCATAGTAATATATAGTTAGAAATAAATCAATAAAAACACTCTTACAGCGTCGTCGAACTTTTCTATTTTCATCTTCAATCCTTAGAAGAGAATGCCGTGGTCGAAGATTTAGTGACAGGGGTACTGCATACCAACCACTATCACGTCCCCAAAGTCTCTCGCACGGCATAATACGCTATGGAGCGGTACAAGGTATCTCTTCGGAAATCTTAGTAAAAATGGATTTAAATACATTAACAAACATTAGGGTTCTATAGAATGTTATTTTATAATCTGATTAAAATAAATTGTTGAAGGGGAAACAACTGGCAAAAAACAAAATGCGTTATTTCTTGTTGCATATTCCAGACCACGATATCTGTTAAATACGCAACTTCAGTTTTGTACAACTTACGTTTTGGAAGTAGATTTGCCACACACACAGCGGGCGCGCGAACACACACACACGCGGGCGCGTGCACACACCCACACACACACACACACACATACATGTATACACACAGACCATTTTGTGACTTGGTGATTTGGACTCTGGGGACCTTAAGACGCGTATTTCCATTCTCGAACAAAAACTCGGATTCGAAATTTTTCACAATCGCAATACTTCCCCTTACTATATATTTCATGTATAGGTAAGGAAAAGTAAAACTGAGTGTCTACTGAGTAGTGACTGAGTGTCCGTGTTGAAACGAAACTGATACTCAGATATTCTTAAGTGATTGAGTTGAAGCGGAATCCGTTTTATAATTAACCGGTAAGAGAAGGTAAAATATATACAGATAAAAATATCTAAAAATAATGCTATTACATTACGGGTACATTGTTTTAAACCAAGACAAGAATTTTAAATCAAAATCGTATGTCTTTTTTGAGTTAGTACGCTTTTATCTCCCAATTCTGAAATATATAGGATTCAATTCTGTTTGAGCCCATCAATGTATGAATGTAGATTTTCTACCTACAAAATTAATTATTATAAAAAATTATTATTATTTTTACTGTTCTTAAAGTTGAAACATTTTAGAAGACCAGATTTTTAATGACATATATTTCTAGAGGAAGGAGGGTAATTTCACTAAAATGTATTCACGAGACGACTCGCTGGAAGGTTTTCGACGGCTTTGTAATGACCAGCGGGTAGTGTGGACAGAGGACACTAAAGGGATAAAATCTAAAAGAGAGGACACATTAGAAGAAGACAAGAGAGATAAGCGATGTTACCAAACAACTGAAGACAAAGGCTGAATGAGAGGTCCCCTCCACCCCCTCCCTCCCCACCAAAGCCTTGATGAATATTTAAAAGGAGGGGCTCCGCGGATAATGCACTTTATTATGAGAGATTTAGGAGGCTTTGCCCAGAATCTTCTCCACTTTTCGAACCGAATTATTCACAATCAGCGGAAAGCGATACCGACAACTCGGAACATTTATCATTCGATTTACTTTAACGAGTTTCGGGATTTCCCTTGTGGTGAATTTTCTAAAATTTGGCCTTTTTTTTTTTTTTCTCTCATCGCTGAATTCTTTCAAAAGCAATCAAAGTTTTAAAACACAATTAATTTTCGGTCAAACTGCTAGTTCGAAATAGTTTGTTATATCAGTTAAGAATAACCGAACAAAACGATTTTAGAATAGAAATTAATAAACATTGCTGAAGAGATCTCCCCATTAGTCCAGGCGCGATAGTTTATTTGTTTGAAATAAATCCTAATAGACTTTCTCAGCATGATAGTTTGGAAAAAAATATTGGAAAGCAATTGTGTTTTATCAAAATCCATATGTAGCAACCTGGCGAAAAAATTCATAAACGTGCCAAAAATAATATTTTTCACATTTAAGATGATGAATTGACGGACCTAGAATCTGTCGTACATGTTCGAAGTGATTCCTTCGAAAGTTTTCAAGGCTTCAAGAACCAATGAAGAAATCTATGACCGCTTCGATGAACCTGATGTCGTGACGGTAATAAAACGATCCCAACTGAGATGGGCTGGACATGTGGCCAGGATGGGCGATAAGGAGATCCCGAAGCGTCTACTGACGGAGGACATCCACGGGCGGAGGAGAGTTGGCCGACCGAGACTTCGGTGGATCGACTGGATGGCTGCAAACGCGAGGAACTTGGATGTCCGCAATTGGATGATAGCAGCACTGAACAGAGACTCCTGGCGTCTGCTGTTTGAGGAGGCCTGGACGTGTCAACGTGCTGTAGCGCCGAAATAATAATTATAATAATATGTTAAATGGTGCCTATCAAAAATAAAAATTTCAAGTAAAAATAATAATAATTTTTAGAGATGTGTAACACATCCCCTTTGCTCGCACGCTCGAGCGGCCGAAGCAGAAAAATCCCAATTTTCAAACGCGTTTTTGATGTACTAATTCGAACCTCACATTAATTGTGTGATAATAGAATTGTAGAGCAGCTTTTCGCGAACAAATCGAGCTTTGAAAAATCGCTCTATTTTGGGTCTTGCTCAAGTCGTTTTTGTTCATCACCTGTTTTTACAATTTCCCAATTTTCGGGAAAAGTTATAATTATGTTTGCATAAAACTTTTATTGTACGTCGGCACCAATAAAAGCCACAATTTAAGCCCCTGAACATGTTTCTAAAAAATTATAATCTCTATAATTAAATGTACAAAAATTACCATTTTTCAGGACTTTATTTTTTTTTTTAGAAAAGTTATGGACCGATTTCAATTGTTTGGAACTCATTTTCTTCATATTTTTAAGCTCTATTACGTAATAATTTTTATTTTTCACAAATAAAAATTTTCCTAATCTTAAACGTGAAAGAAACACTTTTTGGGATGTTTCTAATTTATATTTTCCCTTATTTTTCATCAGGTTGCTACATACCAATTTTTTCTAAAACTTAAATAATTTGTTTGTACTAATTTACTCCTAATTACCAAGTTCATTCAGGATTCATTTTAAAAAAAATTATATTTTTTCGCGCCTGGTTTAAAGTACAAATAAAATTGTAATCATGAGACAACTATTATTTTGAGTCAGCTATCTCATGAACAATTGAAAATTAATAAACTTAAAATGATAAAGTATCAGCATAAAAAAATTTCAGTATTAGATAAGTTTGAAAGTTAATTACAGCTATCATACATAAATAAAATACAGGGAGAAGTTCAGCGAGATGGTGAGAGCAATGTTTTGGCGAGGCTGGTTGCTATTTCTAAATCAAATTAAATTTCATTAAAGAGTATAATTAAACGTAATTTTGCCTTGAAACTTGGGGGTAGAAACAAGTAACAAACAGCTAACTGAAACGATTCATTTTACCGTATTATGGTTCAGATCAAAAATAAAATTATAATATTTTTTTGAAACGCTTTATTGCAACTGAATCTTAAAAGATATACCTACTCCTCTGAAGTGCCATCGACTTCTACTAAGAGTTGAAGAAGGCACTAACACTACATCGGAGCGCTAAGATTCTCGTTAAAAATAAGTGCAGTTCGTTAGGGAAGAAGAAGATGGAAGTGGCGACTTAATGAAACTTAACTCAGCCTCTTCCATCGAGAATAAAATGGTGAGATAGTTGACTCAAAGGCCCGAGTGGCAGAGTAGTTCTTCCTCCCTCCCAAGTAAATGAACGGAGGATTTCAATAGGAGCTTCTCGGTATAATTGCTGGATCTTAAACATCTATTTTGGTTATTAATTCCTCTTTGTTCTGAGAGATATCTTTCTATTATCTCTGCTGCAGAGTATGAAAATTTTTTTTTCAATGTATGTTTTATTTATAACTATATATATTTTTTAAATTTATTTATTTATTGAAATTTATTAAATTAAAAATTTTTAAACATGTGTTAGAAGACGTAAAAATAGAATAGAGGAACAAAAAAGTTCATTTAGACCAGAGTCTGATTCCATAGAGAAAACGCCTGAAAATGATTACACAATGGTTTATTATTTCCAATATGCCGAAAATATTGGGTTTGTCCATTTACAGGACTTTCCTTTTGGTTTAGGGTTCAGACAATTAGATTATCTTTTAAATGAGAAAGATGAACCGATTTCCATTGGAACATGTACAGATAACTTTATAAAACAGATCTAGCAGCTTTAGCAAAGAAATAAACAGCAGAACAATAGCGAGTCTGCTATGCAAGCCTGAAACTTCTCAAGGTTCGACTGTCTAAAGCAACGAAATTATATAAATCTCTTATTAGGCAAGTAGGCGCGTACGGAACAGAAAATTGGTGCTCGTCCCAAGTTGTTTTTCCGTAAAGTGAGAATGTTTGCAAGAAATTGTATCAAAGCAAATAAGCTAATGAGCATTGCATGCAATCAGAACGGAGGATGAAATGGTGCAGAGAAAAATGTTGGAGGTGCAATCCAGAGAGAAAATGAAAAGGGAAAACCAAGAAAGTGGAGAAAGTGGAGGAAGGATCAGAGGAAGGATAAAGTGGAGTGAGATACAAGGAAGCTACTAGGAGCCTCGGATAACTCAGAAGGCCAAGGGCCACGTTGACCAGTAAGATCGGAGAGTTAGTTTACAAAGTTCAATGCGCTATATCTCAACTCACACTGATCCGATTTCGATGTGTTTTTTTATTACCTTTCGATTGACCATAATAAAAAACAAATAAAAATTTGTGGACGGACAGATTTTTTTATTCGATATTTGGTTTTTATGTATCTAAAAACCTCAAATTTCGAGGGGATAAAAATATTTATTCTTGGTCGATCACCAAAGGTCTGTTATTGAAAATAATCCAAAAGCATTTATATAGATTTTTTTTTTATTTATTTTTTATGCCATAGAATTCTGATTCCAATACACCTTACATTTTTCCTACATCTTCATATATAGCCGAGTTATATGATGTTAAATCGGCCGAAATTTTGAAACGAAATAGCAGAGGGTAATGTCGAGTTCCAGGGATCATTCTGGGGTGACCTGTAACTCTATGCCAAATCTAAGGAAAATTGGACCAATAGTTTCGAGGAAATGCCGCGGATGGTGGACGGCGGACGGACGGATTTTTT
This sequence comes from Rhaphigaster nebulosa, assembly GCA_948150685.1. NCBI lineage: Eukaryota > Metazoa > Arthropoda > Insecta > Hemiptera > Pentatomidae > Rhaphigaster > Rhaphigaster nebulosa. The sequence goes on from OX411309.1 coordinate 129,986,813, forward strand.
ATTTATTTATTCGATAGTTGGATTATACGTATCTTAAAACGTAAAACCTCAAAGGTTAATGAGGAGGGTTAAATTTTTTTCTTCTTGATCGATTATATAGTTCTATTATTCAAAATAATAATCCAAAAGCAAGAAATTTAAGTTTTGTGTTTTTTTTTAAATGTCACGTTTTTGTTGAATAGGAAGCGATAACCAAAAAACTATTGAAGTTAGGTAATTCACAAGTGCAGTATTGCACCCTAAATAAAATGTTCTCTAAAAATAAGTAGAATTTGCCTTTATTAAATAATTTAAAAGGGACTTTCGAGTAGTTAAATTAAGCTATGTTTTGTTTTTCGTAAAATCATTAATTATTCGATACGTTTCTTATTAGCCTCCTACTAGACTACATATTTCTCAATTTTAGAAAAACTTCCTTATCAAATAAGCTTAAAGTCCATGTTAATTAAGTTGAGGTCTGATACAGAATAAGGTGGGATTCGCTCATTAATTGTTTTACAAAACTAGAAGCGGATCTCAGCTTATTCTGTGGCCGACCTTAACATCATTAACATAGAGATATGCAGAACATGTTTAACAAAAACAATACTTAGCACAATTAAGCCACTCAAAAGGCCTCTTCAAATGATCATAACAAAGACAAATTCTGCTCACTTACGATACACCCTCTATAATCTATAATAGTATTTGGGTCATAAAAAATCTATGATTTATAAGTAATCAGATTATCATTTAGCTTGGCACAATTTATAATTTAAGATCAAACGTCAAAAATTTTTAAGCGGGTTTTCATAACTTTATAACACCTATCATATTTTCCTTGTGTTCTTATATAAGGTAAAGGTAGTCTGAAAGTAAGGTTAGTTTAATTGACGATATATATACCTACTGCGTCTTGTTCCACAAGTTATCTTTGATTGTTGCCTTTTATCCTAGTAGATAATGACCGGCCAACAATGGCGAAAATGAAGGTAGTTTCGACGTTTCAAAACGGATGGTTGTACTTTTGGATCAGGTTAGTAAAAAGTGGTCTGTTCTTCTGTAGCTTATTAATTTTTACTCTCACTAAGACACATAAGTATTCAATTAACTAAAGATGTTCTAGTAAGAGTTGAAAAACTGAAAATAAGGATACCAGTAATTCATCATAACTCAAAGTGGAAGTTGATTTGATACACCACAAAGGTCTTTCAAAGAAATGCTGATTCGCCAATTTATTTGAAATTATTGGAGAACGGCTTATAGAAAGAACAATTAACTATTTCAAGATGGCTAAAGAGGAAACTTATTATCTTTAGAGGATAATTGGAAGCTTCCTAAGCTTTGTCCGAAAGTATCAAGTGTGTCTCTTTCTTCTTACGTAGATTACAACGGTTTAGGCTGAGAGGTTTAAGTCAATAGGATAAAGAGAATGCAGCCTGGCAGAAAACAAGTCCAAACTTGCAGAGCGAGAGTAGATTCGCCTTGAAGTGCTCTTAGCGGAGGAAGCAGGCACTTGGAAGTAAGCCCCTGAGCTTTTCCTTTACACCAGGCGCGATCGAAGGCCTTTACCGCGTCGATAAATGCACCCCTGCAGCAAACATTGCCCGAGCTATCCTACACACAACTTCCAGTTCTTCCGCTACGTGACATGCCGACTTAATGGAATTTTTCTCCAAATGGCCTGCTTGATGGCAGTTGTATTGTGTTCTCGAGTAAGAACTGAGGTGAGAGTAAATTTGAGCTGTTGAATAACTGATGTATTATTTGTGGACCACAGAAAGCAATGGTTATGTGCTTTATGCTATGTGTATTTAGCAATTTAAACACTAACCTACGGAGATATTTTGTGTTGTAGGTATAATTATTAAGATATAAAAGTTATTTCAGTAGTCGGGGTTTTCATTTTTTATTAATTTAATTTTTTTTTAAAGTGTTGTAAACAATAAAAATAACTAGGAAGAATTTTAATAAAATAGCAATTGTGAAATATTTTTCAAAGAAACTAATCCTTGTGACAATTATTATTATTATTAGCGACAATTATTTCAACATAAATAATTAAGGTTCTTTTAAGAGAGACGTCAATTTTTACACATTCAGGCTTTTTCAAGCAGGCAATTTAGACCTTAGAGAGAAAGAAATCTGCTATCGGTTATTTTAAAACCTAAATTAAATAAATAACAGTTACAAAGTAAGAGATTGAAAATCAATAAAGTAACTCAACTATCAGCGCTTTGAATCAATACAGAACATTTATAATCAAACCCATATATAATTTATTTATTTATTTATATTTTGAACTGGGTTATGATGGTTTTTCCTAGTTATTTGTTTCAATAAATTCAGCATAGACTTAACGCTGTACCTTAACTGTACCACTGTAAACAGTGGATTCTCTTCTTTTCTCTTTAGTCAAACATGCATCTATTTTTGTCAATGAGTGAAAATTGAATTTATTATTTGGAGACAAAAAATCTCCGTTAGAGAGCCGAGTTTTAATGAAAATGGCTCTGAAATCGATGTTTTCAGTCATCATGTTCAGTGTATCATGCACCACTAAGCAGCTCTTGTTTTTTGGCGCGGATTTTTTCTCGATAATTTAGATCTATAGTAGAATTGAAAATTCCTATAGTTTAACGCTCCGTTTGACTAAATTCCTATCAGAGAGGAATTCGGGAGATGTGGTCTTTGACAGATATGGGATCACAGTCAGATTCAAGCCCGTAACGATCAACTTATCTTCCATATATTTATATATTTAGGGATTATAAATACATACGCATTTCTTTTTTGTTTATATTTATATAAATGAGGGGGTAGGGAACTGATCAACGGGCCGTAAGGAAGAGTGAGGCCTTTAATCAGAGCGAAGCGAGAGTGGGTTTTACAAGTTTTCAGTGATGAGGCCCACTCTATCAACACTTCCAGCGTAATCAGCAAAGGTTTGCTTTGCTCTCGGTTCGTCAGTCAAATCTCAGTCAGATCCCATCAACCACGCCTCATTATCCTTGTAATTCTTATTCTTTTTGGAAAATTGCTTCTGATTTTTATTTTTTTGTTTTAAAATTGTCGAATCGATTCTTTATACTGGACCAGAGGTTTCTAAACATTAACAACTATACCAATAATTACTATACTTATCATTGAAAGAGATTGTCTAAACAATATAAAAAAAAAATAAGATAAAGAATAATTAACAGAGGGAAGAAAAAAAAATTAAATTAAATCTATATGATTATTGAAAGCAGATAAGGTCTATTTAAAGAAAGCATAGTTTTTCAATAATCTTAGAGTATTTTAATGAACATAAATTATAAAACAATCATAGAACCTTATTTTTATAAACTTCCTGCTTATTAATTTTGCTTTAAAACAACCTTAATATTTTTTACAATATATAGAGTCCAATACAAATCGAATCAAATACTTTTCATGGCCAAACGGATAATCTAATAAAAAAATACCAAAGGAATAAGTCTACTTCTATAGTTTCACCAACAAAAAATGTAAGTAGTACTGACTAAGAAAATGTCCAACTTGACGTTTTAAAGTGAGTTAGGGACAGCAATAAACCTAAATAGAGAAACTTCAAACGCTTCTCCTGTAAAATTCCACTTTTCCTTATTGAGGCATCCTTCTTCCAAGTCAACGATATATAATTTATTGTTGATGTATGAGAAGATTGAACAAGCTATTTATGTTTGCTGGTAAGTTAGTCACAGCTTGTAATAATACATTTCCGTTATTTGAGAGGGCCTCCTAAATTCGATATATTTTTTTCGGTTAATGATATTTATGAATTTTTTAAAATGAAAAGCAAGACTTATTGTTTTTTCCACAGAATTATTGCAAATCAATAAATTCACCTTATCTTGCTCTACTAATAATTATTATAATTTAATTTGCTATCAATTTTCAATATAGTTAGCTTGTTATATTAAATCTTTGTAATATCTATATGAGTCTCGTTCTCCAACCTACGCACCGCATCGATAATTTAAAAAAAATCGTAAACCATAAAATTGATTTAATACTTTAATTTATCAAAACTTGCCAGGTTCAGAAACATGAGTTGAAAAGATTACAAATTAAAACATTAGATCTCTTTGCATGAGTAGCTTATATTATTAAAAATATTTTCTTTTTACAATTAAATATGTATAAAAACTTTCACAACCATTATTTGAAGAATATACTTACAAATCGGACATATCTAGTTTTATTATCGTTAGGAATGTAAAAATGAATATAACACCCGTCTAAGATGGTAGGAGGGCACCTGTCGAAGATGCATGAGGCCCTTTGAACTTTGTAATTTTATCGTTACATTTTAAAACTAATTTTTTCAATTATTAAAAAAAATGTATTTTAAATGGGCAATTATTATACTTTGCCATGAAACTAAATTAATTGTAATTTCAAAGGGCTATTAGCATAAAAGGAAAACTATTAATATATATAGTGTCTGCTAATTCAAACATCCTTAAATAATTATCTAAAATATTCATTCATAATTTTTACATTTGTATCGGGTATGCATCATCAAATTAATATTATAAAGTACCTAGTATTTATTTATTTACAATTGTTTGGGCTCTTCAACCATTTGGGTTATTTTTGCTATGTACTAAGCTTATAGACATTTGGAAATTACAAAATTTAAGTTCAATCACAAAACAATTATATACAATTTAGTTTAAAGCAACAACGATTTTTAAATTTTGGCATAAATTTAATTTTTTTTTAAGAAATAGAATAAAGTTTTCTACTCTATTGATGCTTTTTTCTAACTTCATCCCATTTAGCATAGAACAAGCACTATTAATAAAGCCGTATTAATAAAAAAAAACTAAAACAGTATTAATAAAAGCCATCGAAATAATTCTTCCAGTTCCATATATGGTGTTTATAGATAGCCTTAAAAAAAAAAAAAAAAAATATATATATATATATATATATATATATATATATATATATATATATATATATATATATACACATATATATATCTTGACATCATCAAAGTTTGGTTAAAAATATTTCTTTTTTAAATATTACTTAAATATAACTTTTAATCATGTGATAAATTATTCATGTTAGTAGAGATTCAATTGAACAGTGAACAAGTTCAAAATTATTGAATTTTTCTTATTACATTTAATATGTTAACCCAATTCAGGAAAAATGTTGTTGAGACTCTTGTTGGACATTTCTTTTGCCTGATAATGTGCAGCATTAGCTTGACAAAAAGGGTGAATAATTATGATAAGGAAGAGGGCCTGCATTAAGTGGAAAGCACTCAGCTTTATGCAAGAAGAAGCAGCTCTTGGGACAGAAGAAGATGAAGAAGAAAATGGTTGTCCTCAGAATCTGGATGTTGAAGTTTCATTATACAATAATAATATACATTTTTCACTTTATAGGAGAACTTCATAATATAAATGTTCATTGTTCAATATAGAAGTGATATAAAAAACAAATCATTAGGTATCTAACCGATAACAAGAATTTTTTTTCAAGAATTTTGGATAGAAATGGGCTTGTTGATTATTTGGACATTCGAAACTGGAATGAACTATTATAAAATTAAAGAGGTCATTGTAGCCGAGCATATTGGCCCAGTAATCCGGTACAGCATCGGTGCCAGTTCGAATCTGGCATGTGGGTTGAAAGTTATAGTGTAAGTAGTGATGTCTGTAGCTCAACATATTTCACTGCGGTTAGGATGACCGATGGTAGGAAAAAGAAAAGTCAATGGTAAACATTATATCGAACAACGGATAAAACTTTGATATAATTTGATTTAATTGGTGAAACAGCAGCCATATTATCTCTAGGGATAATATGAAAACGAAATAATAGTAGCGAAGTAACATACTACAAAGGAGCCAACTATATGACCCTTAATTTAGTAGTTAGAGTAAGCAGTTACCACCAACAGTTTAACATATTTAAGTCTTACGGATTGGATAGTTGAGGAATGAAATGGTTTATCATCATAGAGGCATGTCATTCAAAATATTCAAGCAAGCCCAATTAGAGCTTTCTAGTTCCTTTCGGTATCCCGGTCCCATGATTTTTATATTATGATGTGTCTCGGCAACATTGAGTGTTCTAAGAAATAGATTACCAGTATATAGAAAGTCTTCTTCCTTTACTATATATATATATATATATATATATATATATATATATATATATATATATATATATATATATATATATATATAAGTGAATTGTTTATTTTATGTGTACATCCTTTCTTTTGGGGTTAAATAAAATTTAGTTTTAGTGAAACTGCATTCTTTATTTTCGAAATACCTAAAATATTGCCAATCACCGGCTATAACACCTCCAATTATTTTAATTGATAAATCAAAATATAATTATTTAAAGTATCTCTCTTTTGATGACCTATGACTTATGATGACATCCAGTAGCTTAAGTATGAATTCGTAGATCCGTAGAAGCAGAGTTTTGAAGTTACCCTAAGCCTCTTTCTCAACACACACAAACACACCCAAACACACAAACACACACACACTATCGTTAAAAGGCCAATCTGAAGCCCCCTCCCTTGCCTCTTTGTTTGTCACCTTGCCACCTGCTAGTTACGCCCCTGACCACATGCATAGAAGAAGTCAGCGCTATTCCTTTCGGATGATTCTGTAATCATCAAGACATTGAAATACACAGCCTTCGATAAAGAATGAAATGCCATCCACCTCTCTCTGCGGACATATAAAGCTGGTTGTCTGGCAATAATGTCTTGGCAAGAGCCGACTTCCTCAGAGCACATTAGCTGCTCTTTCAGAAATATGCCAAAGCAACTGCTTTGGCATATTTCTGAAAGAACATAGACCAAATATTCCAGCATCTTGGTTTTCAGTAATCTTTAATTCTTAGCTATATTTCAAATAACTATGGCTCTCTAAATCTACTATGGCATAGTCGCAAGGAGGGTAATGTGTTTAGTCTGACTTTTTGTGGGTTTGTAATGACTTTTTGAGCGAACGGCTCAACAAATTTTGAAGTTTGACGGTTTTAATTCAGGCCCGGTCTGGTTCCTTTTGGGATCCTCGGCTGGACACTGAAGTGGAGACCTTTTAGAAAGATGGGAGTCTTCCGCCGGAAATTTTTTGAAAATGCCTGAGAAGCATATTTTCTGTGGTAATTTACTTATGCTTACAATACATTATATTATTTTATTATGTTAGACATACATATTATAAACATACAGGTTTAGACCTGGTATACACTGGAAGAAATAGTAAGTTTATGACTGGAAAATGAGAATGAGAATTATTATGGTTTAGTAATTAAATGAAAAAAAAAATGGTCCAAATAAATTATTTACAATTTAAATCAAGAAATAATCTAACCTCACAGCTTTTTGGCCTGTTCTAAACCAATCCAGGCTACTTCATCTATAATTACATTTGTATGCATGCTATAAAATAAATCTCTTTCTACATTAATAAAAAGGAGATTTGGAATATGATAGACATTTTCATGAAGTAAATCTAAGTCGATATTTATTAGCTTTAGGTTTGGAAAAAACCCTTTCATAGATGACTGTACAGGGTTTGTGTAAGTAAAAATTTGTGAGCCAATTACAGGTCGGTGAACTCCCAATGGGGATACTAGAAAAACAACAGAAAAGGTGCATGATAATTACTGAAAACATTGTTTCTTATCAGAGCAGTAACGATAATGATTTTCTTCTTCAGATTCAGATTCTAAATTGTCCTCTTCACAGTTTTCTGCAGTTTTATTCAGCCTGTCTTGGTTTTGTTTTCTATTATTTTAATTCTAAATTTTTTTAGCCATTATAAAAGTTTCGAACTAATTTGCAAATTGTTTCAACTGATAACCAGCAATGCTACAAAAGACATCTGTAGAAAAACTCTCAAGCTTTACAAATTCATTAAATTTCTTTGGGTCTTACCAGGAACAATCATCCTGCATAATATACCGTTGGAAACCTAAAGATTTTAGAAAAATTACTATCTAACGTATAAAGTCGTAGAAGTTAATAAAAAGTGACGAAAAACGCATAACTTTAAGTGATTGTGGTAGTTAATAATTTATACCTTTATATTATTTATTGGAAACTAAATGGAATTTTCATGAAAACATAAAGGAAATTTTTAGCTTGACAAACCAAAAATGCACAGTGCACAGAATTGTTATTTTGCAATTGTTTAAAAAACTTTCGACTGTAAGAAAATACGTGAAAAAGTGCATGCTGCTGAAAATAGTTTAAGTTGTGTTATGTGGATTCTTTAAAGTTGTACTTATTATAGGGAAAATTATGTGTGATGCGCCATCGCACCAGATTTTTTTATAACTTTGAAGATTTTAGATTTTTTTATTATTTCTCCTATATAGTGTTGGAACTGGAAGCTGAAAATTTTATATTAATCGAAATATATTATACGATGTAATCAGTATTATTGTTAATAGGAATAAATATAATTTAATAATGAATCTTTTATACTCAATGAAAACATGGAATGAAAGAGAAAATATAATTTTAAAACATTTATGAAATACGAATTACTTATATTAAAATTATTTGATATATCTAGTTAGGTATTACGTCAGCTTAGTAACTTCGGCCTAGGATAGTTTGTTATACTGTACAGTATATCCAAAACGCCTGCTAGACTAATCCTGCAAAACTCGAACTTAATGTAAGAACGACTACCTATGTCATATTTATTTTTACTTTCGATCGGGACCAATAGAAAATTTCTAATGGGAGTAACTACAAAAATAACATATTTTTTGTGAAGGCTAATGACACAAAGTTTTATGGTTAGGCTGTAGAACTATCAGAAATTCGTGGTCAAGTGTTTCTGGTGTATTTATGTATTTGTTCTTTCAATACATCTCATACGATATCGAATATCTCATACAATTCTTAAGCCTATTGAGATAGCTTTCGAAACATTCAAAACATCAAAAAAACAAAAATTTTGTCCGATAACTAAACCGTCAGAAACAAGGGCAGGTGCTTAGAAATCCTGTTGTTAATAAGGAAAATAAATTGGCTGTAGCTATTAGTTTAGTACTGGTTTTATGACTTGGGTAATAACATCTGGAACAGTAATGGGGGTGCTTAAAACCTGTTCACGCCACTTACCTTTCCGCGGAATAATCTTTCGTTTAGAAGCCTAATATCTTTCTTAGAAATGCTGCTCGACGGATTTGTCATTTCTTAAATTTTAAACATGTTAAATTATATATTTTTTTAGTAATGTAGTATTTATCAGCGACAAGACAGAATCATGACAGAAGGAGTAGACATTTTATTTCCCTCTTAAAGGTAAGTTTATCTTCGGGGTACTCTGCAACGTCCATCAGACAAAAGACAGGACGACAAGCTCTTTACGACCCCGAGGGCAGCAGTAAAAACCTAATGCCCCGGGCTCCGGCAAATGGTAGACTCCTATCTCGTCCCATTGTTCTAGGTTTTAAATATCTCTGGAGGATAGGATTCATCAGGAGCGCAAGAGATATGACAGAGCCCTGGAGCCGTAGTAATTTACCGATCTTCGGATAAAACAGGATTCCTGATCCTGATAATACAACACAAACATTTCATTTTAATGATTTCATATTGCTCAGATAGTTTGCTTTCTTAGCTTAGAGAACATCAATGATAGTAAGTATACATGCTTGGAAATGCATTTTTATTTGTTTATTGCTATAATTAATAGGTAGGCGTGGTCCTGTTTCATCTCGATCGTTTGGCATATCCTCTGTCCGTCCGTCTGTCTTTCTGTTTATTATAAGATTACAACCAAAAGAGTCGTTCAAATCTGGCACAAATGTTCCTTGAAGTTAGGAAGAAACGGGGTATGTCTAGGAATTTTTATTTTTTAATTTCGCTGCAAGATGGCGGTCGTTTTAATGGTCCCGTAGTATCAAAAAATTTGTTTCGCTGTTCGATTTCGTATTTTTTATTTATTTATCTTTTTATACCATATATCAGCGTGTTTGATACTACAAAACCGCCTTGATGGACAACCAGGTGGAAAATAAAGATGTACGAAATACAGAATGTGTTCACACTTAATTATTGTTCATGTCCTCTTGTGTATTTTAACAATGTGCAAATTCCTTCATATGAAGAAGTGCGATATTTGGGACTTCACCTGGACAAGACACTGACATGGCGGACTCACATCAGACTGAAAAGAAAACTGAACAAACGATTTGGACTATTGCCCAGATTATTTGACAGACGCTCCAAATTATCCATAACAGACCTAGAATCTACAAAGCATTAATTAAACCTTCATGGATAGACGGTATAGAGCTATGGGGCTCTGCCAAAACTTCAAACATCCAAAGAATTCAATCGTTACAGTCAAAAGCATTGAGAAAAATAATGGACGCGCTATTCTATGTGACAAATGACTTGCTAAACAAGGACTTGGACATCCTGACAGTTTCAGATACTGCCACAGAATACTACAAAAGTTTTCACAATAGACTGACTTGCAACACGAACCCCTTAGCAGAAACAGTTACATCCACCACGAACCCATACAACCCACCCTGACGGCTTTCGAGGCGGTGGCCTAGAGACTTGACCGCTTTAAACATAAACCGGATGAGCGCAGATTTGCTTGCTGCAAAAATAATTTGCAGATGGCAAATTAATTAGTGCCAAACTAAATAAATAAATTTAAAAAATCTTTTTATACACATTGAAACGGACGGTGAAGAGTAAACAAAATCAAATAATTACAATAATTATGAGAAGATTAAATTATTTTTCGAATTAAAAAAGTATTCAATTCTAGAATGGGTTCTGTGATTATTAGTTAATTTAAAAAAATATATATTTTACTTGAATCTTGAAGAATCCTAGGAATTTTTTGAATTGAGAATAATTCATGTGCCCATTTCCAGGGTTACGGAGGAAAATTTTTACGGAGCGAGGTTTCTAACTTGATTCTCATAACCTACTAGGTTTCTATTTACGTGGGGAAATATTACTCAGATGCGTCAATTTGCGAACTTAGTTGATATTTTGATATTAATTTGTAAAAGCGTTGTTCTGACTAAACGTACAGAAAGAGACTTCGATAGAAAGTTTTGAAGAAATTCTTAAAATATACTCGTTTATATTTATTAGGGTTCTGATTACGAATTCCAATTTTCCCAACTCAATTTTTTCTGGAAATATAAAAAAAAATGCAAAAATAAACCGAGTTTTTTACTTTTTTGCTCGTTACCATTAATTTGAATAACTTTTAATATTCATTTCACATTAAATTAAACAAGAGTAAACCAAAAACTTTGATTCTTACGATTTTTTTGTTTGGCCGCTCCGTTTTGAATCGAAATTGAGTCGAAAATGGGAGACGCAAAGTAGTACAGTCAAATAGGGATCAGAAAGGGGGGTGGAAAGTTTTGCAGAATTTCTAAAAAGATGTCACCTCAATTTTTTCCAAGAAACATAATAATAAAAAGCTAAACAAAATTAATTTCTACATTCCGTCTCTCAATTTTATTGTCACGAAACTGCTAACCTATATGTACAACTGCATAAATGGTATAACATGCCTGATAATGTCCACAAGATTCTTCCACATGGTAACACTATGATTTCAGCAGCTATTCAGCCTTTTGGGATCCCCACGGAAAAAACACAGGAAGCTGAGGAAAAATATATCGCGAGTATAGGAGTAGGGCATTCCCGAAATTTCAGTAGGATCGCTATCAACGATGATGCCAACATGCTTCAAGTGACATCCAATGCTTTTGTTAATAAATTAAAGACAAACCGAAAAAACGCGAATTCTTATTATAGATGCGCATTTTTTTTAAATGTATACATTTTTTATATTGCGCTATGTTTTATATATAATTTATATAAACTAGTAAAAGATAGCAAACCCTGTCTTCGGGTACCTCTGGGCCGCTCTCCGTACCTTTGTATTCCATAGTCCGAGGGCTCTGGCCGCCTATCTCTGGTTTCTCTCGTCCTCGATTAATGCGTTGACTCGAGCAATAACTATGGCATCCAATACCATTTTATAAAAGTAAAAACACCAACAAGATGAAAATAACAAATATTTTTAAAAAACCGCACACGGGTAAGTATATCACAACAATAGTGAACTGAATGCTAACTGAATTAACTTTATTTGCAATCTTTGGACATTAGTCACTAATCCTAGATGGATTACTGCAAAGGACGATTGTAATGTAAATCCTAATAACCTGGCTTATAATTGAGCTGGTTCAAATCCAACACTATTCCTTTAATCCGAATATTTTAAGTGAAATTCAAAAAGCGCAGTTTTTTTTTATCTCGAGTGTATGTTTATGAGTTTGTGTGTATCTGTATATATTGAGTGTGTGTGTGTATGCATACATATATATTTCAGTTGAGTGTATTTCGATGTATCTTTAAATTTGTAAATTAATTTTTAAAAGAGGTGGGGTAACAATAAAAATAAAAATAACAAAATATAGGATTTGGAGAAAAAGTTAATCTCTACAGAGCCGCTTTGTAGCAATGAAATAGAACAGCATAGTGCAGGTGGTTTAATAGAAGAATTTTTTAATTGACAAAGTAATTAAATACGGCTTATTGAAATAGACCTAAATGAAATTTTTCAAACACCCAACTATGTTTTTTAGACATGCATCGTATTATAAGGTAAATCACATTCATTATTTAATGTATTTGTTTTATCTTTTTTTTCTATTTTTGTTAATATATAATTTAAAATTTAGTTTTTAATGATCATTTAATATTATATTGCAGTATGATCCTGATGATGGGACTGGACCCGAAACGTCGACAATGTGTTATTGTGAATGCCGATAAAAATTAAAATTGGGAAGACTTTTTTTCACTATCTTTTATAACAGTTAAAAATCTTAGTCTTTCAGTCAGAAATATTCATCATAAATTTATATCAAATATAAAAAGATATATCAATACTACGTTAAGTTTCTTTTAAATATTATTTTTTTGTAAAATTATATTTTATTAATTTTCATCTAATTTTTCCAACTGTCCCTTTTATTTAGCCAATGATTTTCCATATCTCTTGAATTATATCTTGAAATGTTTAACTTCTATTGAATCGAGGTTTGCTGCATTCCATTCAGCTTTAAAAAATACACTAAAACAAGTCTCTTGTAGTGTTATTCAGATAAAGACAAGACGAGATTTTCGCAATTAGGTCGGTTTTTGACCACCGTACCACTGGCTTCTCCAGATTGAGAAATAAATTTTAATGTCATGGAAAAAGTTGTCAAATATACCAAATTCAAATAAAGTAATTGCCAAGTTAGAATGTTTTACTATTTAGAGGTTTTACTGTTGCACCGTAAGTAACTGATTTTATTGATCAAGACATCTTTACTAGTTAGCATCAATGTAAATATTAAAATATTATTCGACTATTTTATTTCAATGTCGAGACCTTACAAATAAAGATTAATTGGAGATCAGTAATTTATTAATAGTCCTTATTAGAAATATAAATACGGTGTTTATTCAATTTTCTAGTTAAAACTTACTTAAAAATCTAATAAATGACAACAATCTTTCCAATATTATTTATTAGGTGGAATTTTAAATCTATGCAAATTGCGAAATCGGTATTTGTGCTACACCTGTGTGAGTGTAATAGCAGTCCTTCCAAAATATTATTTAGATTAAGTAATATTAAAAAAAAAAAAATAAAAAATCATATTCCTTCAAAGCAAATCACAATAATATTTGTTAAGAAACTAATACTTTTCAAAGTTTTCTGTTTTTTTCCTATTATTGGCTTTGAATGAAAATTTGAGTTTATACACGATAAAACTAAAATTAAAATAAAAAGAAGATGTAACCAGGAAATAACGTAAATTTTGATTCCCCCATATTTTATTACGTATATTTTGCCGAGGATCTTAGCACCAGAGCACTAATAAAAATTTACAGAGGTGGGGGGTTCCCTGAGTTATGGATCATAAAACCTACGGTAAGGGGTTGGTCGCCACTAAATCGGCTACTGAGGCCTCCATTACAGTCCGTCGTAGGCAACGTGTCTCTTATATTACTCATCGCATAAATATGAACCTTACTCATCATCCCCAAGTAATTTAAACTTTAATTGATGAGAATAATTGTATATTTATTACTCTATCGTATCGTTATAAAATGCCATCCACATATACACCTTCAAGGGTTTAAACCGAAGTCTATGTGGTCTATGTATGTATATATCTATATACCTTTCTATATCTCAAAGGTACATAGTAAAGAAAAAAACAACTATGCTTGTTAAATCTTTTTCATCCCTTATGAATAAAATATCTACTTTAAATTATGTTTAAGGGAAATGGAAAATTTCCGGGATATTGGATAGGCTATGCCTAGTCAATTACGACCAGCATTATGAAGATGTAATTTCAAAAACCCGATGAAATAAAACTATTTTCAATGTACTTTTATGAAAATAAAACCAGTTTTTTTTCTAGAGACATTGGCTTGATTTTTCAGTTTTCAGTCAGTTATTTCTGCCACATTCTGTATTATAAAAGATATTAAAAGAGGTAGGCTCAAATGATGGCCAATATTTTGGAGTGCAAGTGTAATTACTGAATAAATTATTTTTTACTTTAATATAAAGGCAAAAAACGACTCTTGCAAGAGACAGAGAAAAATGAAGACCCTAGGTCGGATGAACTCAACGATCAAAGGCACTAAGAAGTTAAAAAACATTTATTTACAATCTTAGCACTTTTATTAAGATATATATTATATATGATAATACATATACTACTTTATTAAAATTTAAAACTTTATTTACAATCTAGTTTCTTATTCCAAGTATTATATCTAAATATAAAAAACAAAGCTAACAATAATATTCATGATTTATTTTTGTCACTTAAAATCTCCGGTGAAGCGCAGAAAAGAGTATAAATTTAATTTTACTTTATTTCTTATATTTTTATTTTGTAACAAGTCAATGGAATTATTAATTAATTTAAAAATAAAATTTAGAATTAATTAATCGAAACTTAATTATTACTAATAACACACATTTAATTAATCCTTAATACAAAAAAAAAAAGTCAAACGAAACCAGACATATATTAAAATTATCAATTTTAAGGATTAAGTAACGTGAAACAGGAATTCTCTGGATAAGAAAAGTCTTCTACTTAGACGGATCATATTGGATGGGACTGCAGGGGTGCATAAATGTACTTTTCCATGCATACCGCAAACAGACCTTTGCCCCTATAAAAAGAGTTCTGAGGGGCTTTCCAAAACAGGCTATTGACATTTGTGGCTCAAAGTTGGGAATTGAGTGGGAGTAGTATGAGCGCAATTCTCGTCACAAAAGTTTTTATTTTATTAGCGTTTCTTGGAACGTCAGGGCCTTTATCGACAACAGGACTTGTGGTAAAAATAATTTTCCCTTTTCCATTAACAGTGTTAACAGGGGAGTGGGGTTTCGATTTTCAAGTTGTAGATATAAGTACACAAATAATATGGTGTTTAAGATACGATATTCTGCAACCCTTACCTATGACCAAAACTGTTCAAAATGCAATTAAGAATATTTAAATACTAAATAAATGAATTTGCATAAGATAAATACTTGTATTTAAGTTTGAGTATTGATGCCTTTTTCCAATATTTGCATTTGTAATTATTAAATAAATAAATAATTTATTATAAAGTAAAAAATGAACTTCCAAAATGAAACTTTGATAAATCAGTTTTTGTGATGGACGAGATTATGCTATTTACTATGAAGAAAGAAGAAAATAAAAAAAGGGAAAAAATGTTTTTAAAAAGTGAAATTCAAGAATCCTTCCTCTTCCTAATTCATCGATGTGACTTCTTGGAGAATACTACTTAATCGTCTAAATTATTTATAACTTTTGGAGTGATTCGTTGAATTCCTCTTGGGTTTTTTTTCTATGCTATTTTGATCGCTTATAGAATAGAACAGAATATAATAGAAAAATAAACTTTATTCTGGGACTAAGTTCCTTAAGAATAACAAGTATGTGCAAGTAAAAAAGAAAACAGAAAAAATAAATGTCGGGCGAAAAGACTACATTAATAAAAGTTAATTGATATTTACAATAATCTCAATTATAACATAGAAATAAAGAAAAAAAGAACATTCTTCTGGTAAAAAAATTAAAATAAATAATTGTACTGACAAAAAAAAAATTAAAAGAAAAACGAAGAAAATTAAAATATAAAAATAATGAAACAATCCAGAGTTAAAATAACATTAAAAACAATTACTCACAACTAAACAGAATTTCATGATTAGAGGATATAATAATAATGAAATGATTAACAGAGCTGATACTTTGTATGATAATTAAAACAAATATTTCCTAATAATTAAGATATTAATCTTGAATTAAAGTTTCAGGATTGGACAGCGTCTTTTTGGGATGTGAGGAGATGTTGAAAAAGGTGGAATTTGAAAGAGGAGAGAGAAGAAGAATGGCGGATATTAGAAGGGAGGGAATTCTAAGGGATAGTAGAGCGAAAGAAATGTTCGAATGTATTGGTACTGTGGGAGGGAGTATAGAGGTCAGAAAGGCGTGATCTTGTTTCCTGTGAGTGGACAGAGGATTTGAATTGAAGGAGGCTGTAGATGTAGGAAGGGTTTATATACTTTTACTTTTCATGTATACAGTAATACGTCACATATTCATCCTAATGGATACATTTTAAGAGTTTAAGTAAATTACTTGTCAACTCAGAACCTATGTTTTTTAATTGGTTAGCAAAGTAGTAGTTGTTTTCTAACTACAAGTATTTGTGAAACACTAAATAAAAATATGATTATAAGTATTTATTAAGTATATACTCTTAATTATAAGTATTTATTTAAACGGCTAAATAAATACTTTATTTAAATAAATTCCCAACTCTTTCTATGCCTTTGTGACGGGAGTGAGGTTACAGAAGTTTACCACCGCAGAGAGCAAAAAGGTTTTGTAAAATGGATTTGCCACTCTCGCAATTATCTCTTATATTTTATTTCTCCTTAAGATTAATTTCATTCGCATTTTTAGTTATTATTTATTTTCAATGTTGTTATTTTACCGCCAGTTTTCTCAAATCTTTCAGTGGTAAATCCATTAGAAACCTCTCGCCAGCTGTTGTATATTTTGGTGTGTTGTAGCGTGGTTGTTTTTGTGCTCTTATAAAATTTATTTTCTGATTGTTTGATTGATATACTTGACCTGGAACTGTTTTTTGGATTATAAAACTGCTTTGCGATCTGGTATAAAAGAATTGAGAGGGGGATATGGTGTACTGCTTATTAATCACCGTAAACCTTCTTTGAGAAGTGATAAAAAAAAAAAAAAATAATAAATAAAAAAAAATTAGGATAGGTATTATTGGAAGATTCCAAAAGCATTAAGTCAATCAAATACCAGTTAATAATTGACCAGTCAACGTTTCACCAATTCAGTCATCACCAGGAAAGTAAAAGACAAAATCTCATAAATGCACGGTAGAGACAGCACATCTTACATCAACAGTGCTCATTTCCTTCCTTTATTTAGATTTTTTTAAAGAATAATTATTTAGAAGTAAATTCATACTTGATTAAAAAAAAGTCATAATAAATGAACACTTAATAAACTTAAGAACATTTTCCATATTAGAACCCTAGGCGACCCACGTTACCAATTCATGGCCAGCAGCTAATGCCGAAAACAAATTAGCCAAGGACAAAGAACACTCACCGTCTTCCCCAGCAGGGTTCATTTAGGCCCTCAGGGAGTAGGACTAATTTTTAATGAAATTCAGCCATAAAAGTAGGAAGCCAGTTTAAAGTGTTATGAAATGCAGATGCGTATGGAAATTCGCCTACCCACCACCACTACACTCTCCCAAATAGGAATGATAAATTGCTGGAATTAATAACCGGGAATTCATATTCAGGGCGGGGAATTGTGTTGTTGGAGCGCGCCGGATGTTTCATTAAAGAAGGCCGATAGTGGATGACAGTGGGCTAGCTATTGTGATCTGGATACAGGAGGCACTGGTTCAGCGTTATTGTTCGGTTGATGATGGTAGCACTGCTTCTAACCGCGGTCAGCCATGATCGTTTTCGATTTCCACCTGTTGCTGGACCTTAACAAAAGTTCTATCTTGGCATTTATTTAGGAATTTATTCTTATTAATTCATGCAATAATGACTAGGTTTCACTTCATTTTTAACTTTTTCTAAGTCACTTTGGAGATGATTTTAAATTTGACAGATAAATGAAAAATTATTATAACAAATTAGCACTACATAACTAAAGTCTAACATTCAAGGTGAACAGTAAAAAAAATAAAATACATTTTGTTGGAGATATGTTGTAAAATCCTTATTTACTTCTGTATATATAAATTTATTTATCTAATGACTAATATTGTTATAATGTGCTATTAGGAGAACTAGTAAAATGGGTTAGTGCAAGATATCATAGTACTGCCTTAAAATCTGTCATGAGTATTACTTCAGAACTGTTACCTGGGTTTGAAAGGGATTTATGGGAATCTTTGTTCTGTTAGGTTGGCACAAAGTAGCCATTTTGTTTACAGTTAACAGCAGATGTATGTTATCCAGTCCAAATTTAATTGTTGAAAAAAAAAAATTGAAAACCAGAATAACATGGTTAGTATTTTAATTCATTTTCATGAGTGTTGCCCTAACAATTTTGTTTTCGTTCAATACAATTACAATTTTTCACCAAAAGAATTAATTTTTTGTTGCTTATCTATTTTTATTAGCATTAATGTAAAAGCATATTTATTTTTAATATTGCAGTGTTTTGGACAGACATGTTTACTTTTTGATTGCACACTTTTGTTATTCTCAAGAAACGTAGTTCTACTTTAAACGTAATGTTTTGAACAAAATGCCAGACAACATTGTTAGCCACTTATAAAATGCGCAATTCCAATTTCCCAGGAGAGGTACTGGTCATAAGTGTTAAATGAGGACAATCCCAATGAACCTCCTTACGAACCAGTATATTAAAATTAAGATATTTAAAATTAAAAATCTAAAGACTAGAGGAAATTTACGTAAATCAAACATTAGAAACAAAATAAATAAGAGTTTATTTATTTTTTTCCTGAAAACAAAATTCGCTTTTATCGGTACTCTGGACACCTACAGCTTCTCAATGAAATAAAATATAAATGAATTTGAGACTGTGTACGGAATTTTTACCTTTATCATTTGGAAATAAATTAAATAACAGTCTGCCTACAGTTGAATATGACCGAAGAATTTTTTAAAATCACTTTAATTCGGAGAATGAAACTAGAATGTAGTAATTCAATGCTATCACAATACATTCTTAAAAACTTAAGATAAGTTGTGGTATTTTGTAAAAATTATTTATGAACTGGATAAAATTGTATTTTGAAAATGATCCTAAGAAATTATGTTTAATTGGTCGTTTAATTCTAAGATCAATATTTTGAATTATAAAAAGTTAAATTAATATAGTTTCCATAGCAAAATTACTAATTAACAAAACAAAAAAATATTACCATTTACCATCATGATAAAATTACTATTGCAAACTTATTACCCATTTTTTTTTCTTGACGTTTAACGTTCTTTCCTATCCTATTAAGGCAAAAAGTTCGGGTTTCTACAGATTACCAACCTATTTTAACCAGAGTGGGAAGGTCGAGATTCATTACGTGGGACTGCCACGAACTAAATTTCAACCCGCACAGGCCGGATTCGAACCTGTGCCGTAGCAGTCTCGAGATTGCTAAGGTGACGCATTAACACTTTCGGTCACCAAGGCCTCCATAAAACTTATTATCCATGAGACAAAAATAAAAAAACTGGAACTACACCAATTACCAAACGTAGGTTATATTTGGAACTTTCCAAAACGAAGTCTTCTTCCACTCCAATAGCAGCTAATTAATCATTAGCCAATCAACGTTTCATCAGTACCAGAAACTACAAAAATACATTATTTCAGATACCAGAATACCCATAAAAATTTATTGCCGATGAAAGGATTAGGATCGGAAATAAGTCCACGCAGGCTTAAGAGGGAAATTTGAGATGAAATAATAGTCAATAAATTACAAACTTAGTTTTGTTGATCCTTACGACCTGTTCATTTTTTAAAAAATGAGAAAAATGCCGAAAGATAAACAATGGCTATGGCATATATCAACCGGACTATAGAAGTATACTAATGGTATTTTATAATCAAAGAGCTATCATATATTCATTAATGCCGGAGGCTGTTTGGAAAATGGTCCGGCATTAGTGGTATCGGTTGGGCAGAGAACAAGGGAGTTCAATTTAGCAAAGGTTGTAAAAAAGGGCTGATATAAGGGAGGGATGAAAGGGCCAGCGAAGTGCTAACTGCCCTTACTAATGCTCCTCGCTGACCTGCCGATAAATCCCAAATCCTACAGCTGTCATTCAGCTGTGACTTATCTCACCTCTCCCACCTTCGGCGATGCATCTTCAGCTCCTCCCTGACGGAAAAAATATATACCTACTGGCTGTGATATATCTCGCGGTAATTAGTGTCCTTCCAGATCCATATCATTATTTGTTTTTTGTCTAAACAGAATTATTCGGGAAGATGCATTTAGTTTGGCGAAGAATAAAAAAACTTACAAACTATTCGAAGGACATCAGCTATTAGATCCTTGTGAAATTATTTACTGAGAATTCAGGAGAAGAAGTTACACAAACATTTTTTATTCCATGTAGGCAAGAAGTCAATCAAAAATCGATATGGTTTATGGATGATATACCTCATAATATACGAAGCTGCAAAAGTCAAGATTAGCTACAAATTATTCAATTTATTGTTTTACAATAGATAAAACTTCGATGATCTTTGTTCCAGAAGATTGTACTCGAAAATGTTTGCGTTCGACTCGGACGTCACATAGCCCCAAAAGGCTAATAGTAAATAATTCGATAGACGACTAATACGACAATCTATTTTTTGTAATAACTTTTTTTAGATTCAGTCAGCTGAACCTGAAAGGTGTAAAAAAAATTACAGATTATCATGCTTCCTATACCATCGTTCTTAGATGCCCTTGGAAGAAGGGCGCCTCAATATTAAACAAATGTATTTGCCCTATTTTTGCTTGAAATTTTCCAGCAATATTTCTTTGAGAATAAATGTCAGAATTTTATTTTCAATGTAAACCACAATAAAAAATTATTGTTAGTATAGCTATTATAAGTTTACTCGTCAAACATAATGACTTCCCTCAAACTGTGATTAGAGTGTGACTTTATAAAGACTGTCTTGATAAAGATAATAATAAATTTTTAATAATATTTAGAGATGAGCAATATCGCTCTTTTTAAGGAACCGTTTCTGTTAGGATCGTTCTTCTTGTTAAACTAGTTCAATGAACTACATTGTTCATTTTTAATTTTAAGCTGCCAATAAATAAGAATATTTATGAAAGTTCTTAAACTGATGTATCATAAAAAAGAAAAACACATTCTTATTTGACAATTCAATAAAATTAATTCTTAGTGGGGAAAAAATTAATATGGCTGTGTAAATGTTCCTACAGTTTTTCAAAACAGTGAAATAATGGAATTTAGAAAATGGAAACTTTCTGTTCAAATCATTAAATTTTAATAAAACTAGATAAAAATTGAATTAATTAAAAATTCTTTAAACATTGTACGTATTAAAAAAAATTGACATATATTTATATTTCAAATTTAAAATAGCACGCTTGGATAAAAGGAAATAATAATCAAACCAATATAATTAAAGCTTGAACTAAGAACGGGTGTTCAGCGAAGGAACTACCCACATTGAACTAGTTCAAAAAGAACTAATTAGTTCATTTTACGGGATAGACGAGGGGTGGTCGTATCATGTCCAAACCCAATACATAGAACTAGTTCACTGTACGGTTAGAGGAGGGGGAGGTCGTACCATGTATGGACACACTACACTGAACTAGTTAGTTCACTCGGGATAGAAATGAGGGTAAATACATCCTACGATGTACGATCCCCTTACACTGGTCTATCGGACATTAAAACCGTTCGTCGTTCTGTATTATACCTTTTGCTGAATAGTTCTTTTGAACTAGTTTTAGTACCTGCTCACCCCTTATAATATTATTCTTACGCCAGTTATGCGGCCAAAAAATATCAATATTTAGCTTCTGTATAAATAATTGAAAACATCATTAATTATCTTATTCTTTAGTAATTTAACACATTCAATAAAATATTTTTAAAAATTAAATTTATTGTTTTGTAGTTTTTTTTTCTTCAAAAATTTGTCTTTATAACACGAAAACTCTAAAGGAACTTGTACTATTTTTAAAATGAAAAACTGTCACTAATTCATGATTAAATGATAGAAAAATAAATATTAACTTTTTTTTTACCAAAAAAAAAGGAAGTTGTTGGTGTTTTATCAGTGAGTTGAGGGGTAGCAAACCTAAATAGGCAAACTTTAAACTTATACTTTTTCATAATATGGCACTCTTCTTCCAAATGAAAGATATAATTTATTAAAATATATTTTTTAACTTCTAGAAACATGTAAATATATTTTTAAACGCATATGAGTGAACATTAACATAGTACTTTAAAAAAGCAAATTTCAACTTTTTCTTTTCTTTTTACTTACTGTATATAATTTGGAGGCAGGAGTATCAGATGAGGCATTATGGAGGGGTACATGGATGGTATTATAAAGATCTCCTCTTCATGAAATAACTCTATACCCTCAATGGCATTATCAAAAGTCGGCCTCGAGTGCTCTTGAAATTTATCAACATAAAAAGAGAATAAAGGAATGGAAATGAATGGTTTGTCGAGGGGGAGCTTACTCCTCCTTCTTGAGCGGTTCTATCCGAGTCGGTTTTGTTAGCATCTCTTGTTCAAAGGGTACGTTTCTTATTCTTCAGCCAGCAAGTTGTTGATGACCGTCTTGGGAGAATTTGGGTTGCTTTCCTTTACAGTTTAAATTAAAATTTACAAGGAAAAATGGAGAAATACTAGCGAAACCATGGAGAAGTTTGATTATAGAAGTGTGAAATTTAACAAGAAGGAGAGGAACGATCGGCGGTAGCAATCATAATATAACACAACAAATGTAAGTAAAGATATAAAAAAATAATAGCACAGAGTCCGAAAAAATAATACTTGCTAATAAATAGCCTAGCTAACGGGATTTTTCCTCGTGTCTGGCAATGACACCTCTATGACACCGCTCAAGTGAATAAAGTACTTGTACGGGGTATTATTATGGGTTATTATTCATTAATGCTTGTATTTTAAATATCAGCCTGAGAATGACAGGTGAGCATTGTGGAATAGCAGGTCGATATTACCAGAAGTTATAAAAATCTTCATAAAAAAGAAAACCGTACAATGATTATGGTTATAATTTATATTTATATATATATATATATATATATATATATATATATATATATATATATATATATATATATATATTATATTGCTATATTTTATAAGCTTGCTTAAGATATTTATTTTATTATTTATTAAAACTTCATTGTTTATACTCTTTAGGACCCCACATGTTTCTAATTTTTGAAATTACATTTGAAGGAATCCTTTGAAACTCTGCCTCGTTCAATGAATTTTAGCACAAAACTATCAGGAATATTTAGAAATGAGACTGGACATATTGGAGGGGCTTTTCGAATATATACGTATTTTTTTTCTTCTCAAAAATGAGTGTGGTTCAATAAGTAGTTTATCCTCAAGTTGCTGTCATATTAATCTGACTGTATATTTTATTTTCTATTTTTAATATAGTTCTGAATTTAAATAAATTAAATCTAAAAAAAGTCTTCATGAAACTTACTAAAACGGTGACCAATAGATAAGAACATAATGGTATTTGTTCTCGAATACTGTAAACCTTCAAGATTAAAAGGAAACGCAATGCCCTCCTTCCTGTGGTGAAGTCGCAGCCCTCTGAGGAAATACAAGACGATGGTGCTCGACTAAATATGAGTTAGCGAAGGATATTCGAGACCGGTTGTTAAGTGAGGTACAAGTTGGTTCCTTGCAACTTTATCTTCGTCACTTAGTAATCTCTCTGTCTCCTCTCTGGCGTTTAGCTTCCTGCTGTTGTATTTTCGATCACTAAATGGTATACAATATAAATTTTATAGTGTATATTCATTGCTATTCCGGTAGTTAATGACTGATACGTCCAAGGTCCTTCAAATTCAACTTTAAACAAGAACGATTTTCTACAAAAGAAAATAATTAAATCCAAGCTAAAATTAATTGATATTTCTTAATGTTACTACTGACGGGACTTCTTTTCTTCTTCATTTACAAAAAAAGTTTTTGTAAATCAAAACGAAAATGAAAACAGCCGAATTAAAATTGTTTATTTTTTACTATATTCATAAATATTTATAGATAGATAAAAATTTCTATTCCTACTTTACCCTAACCAAAAATATAAACGAGCATATGCCCGATGATACTTGATGAACCAATAAACAATAAATTAATTTGAAAAATGGAAGAATTATAAAATATGAATTAAATTGAATATTATAGGCAAAAATCATTTTGAAAACATTTATCTTTTAAGTTTAGAAAAATATTTATTCATAGCTCTAAAACCTGAATAAAATAAAATTAAAATAAACTCTGCGGTTCAATTCACAATTTAATAAAAAACATTCATAATTAACCGCCAGAATTTCACTGAGACCATTGTAGAATCAAATAAATAAAGAGCCTGGTTTTGACCCTGAAGGAGGTATCTACCGATATAGAAATCAGATATTTAGAAATAATTAACATTTAATACTCATTACAGATATTATTAATTCTGAAATATTACATAACTGTTAATTATATCACTCCAATTCTTAAGCACGCAACATGGCCTCAATTATAGTCGTCTACAAAGACCCGAGGCGTTTGAAACGGAAATGATATATTGATCTTCTAATATAACAAACAGAACAAATGTATCATTTAATTGAAGTGCTACCGACGGGTTAATTCATAACCACTAGTTTCTTGTATGCACAGCTTATCGTTTGTACAATTGTAAATACCAATAAGTGAATCTATAACAAAAAAATTTCTACTTCAAATAATGACTAATGCTTGCAGCTCAAGCATCTATTTTATACAATGTTTTGGAAATAAAAATTTTAAAAAAACCTTACTTAAATTGTATAATACACTTAATAAATATATATATTGTACATTTTTAAATAATAATATTAATAAAGTAACCAGTAGAATTAGTTACTATCACAGTACAATAGTATAAATATTTGTATAGTAGAAATACAGTTCCCACATTCCCTGATCTGTATGTTTTTAGCAACCTTACATTTTTAAGACTTTTGCCAACTTCCATTTTTTTTTTTAATTCAATAAACATGTGTTGCTAACCTACTCCGATGATTGAACATCGCTTTGCTAATAAAAGTCCACAGTTCGTTTGTCAGGGATCGCGTGCAAGGCCAGCCATTACACGATACCATGTTATTGTACTTCAATGACAACAGCTTGGCGGGTAGCTTTCTAATCCAATATACAACGGAGGCAATGTAGGAAGTCAAAATGAAAATTAACGCAATATATAATGCATATAAATCATTTTGAGCGAATATGAATTTGATTGTTATTAGCGAACGGATTTTCATGCTATTGCCCATTTTATTCGCTTGGGTATAACAACTTTAAAATCAATTTTCCAGCCGATTCACGGCTGGAATTATTTAGTTATTAATAATTATATAGTTATTATAATTATATATATATATATATATATATATATATATATATATATATATATATATATATATATATATATATATATATATATAGATTCCATATATCTATAGAATGATATATTAAAGTTTAATATTGAACAAAATTGCACGTTTTGCTCCTTTTTGTACTAAATTGCACGATTTTGATTTTTGTTGCATAAAATTGCATATTTTTCAGTTATTAGCCGAATTGTTTGATTTAATTTAATTAATTTTATTTTGTTATTTTTTATGTATTAAATTTATATTTTATAAGAAAATAATATTAGTAGAGGCCCGATTTCGATGTTATTGCACATTTTATTTTTTACTCCGTTGTGTGTAACTCCTTTAAAAACGGTTATCTATCGGATTCATGTTCTTTGGCATGATATAATAAAATTTAACATATCCTTATTGGGTCTCTTTGGACTAAATTGGACGATTTAATAGCATAAAACGTTTGAATCAAATCTCCTATATTATATAAATATTTATTGTTTATAATTTTATAAGAATTATTGTTTTCCTTATTAAATATGAGCGAAAGTCCAGTCTCTAATCACTAAAAAGCAATTAAGAAAAATCATATTTTACAGAAGATCAAACATAAAATTTATGTATATAAATGCAAACCTACCTTACTTAGCATCAATTATTACAAATAACGTTTTTTTTTATTATTATATTTTTTAAATTATAAAAAATAAGAACGAAAAGCAATTAATAAAACTAATAAAAAAGAAGAAATTAAAAACTGAGTAAGAAAAATAAAATAAAAGAGAAAGTAATTAAGTCTTCAGCAAGCTGACTAAGTATACCTTTATAATTCTTAAGTAAGTCTTTTCCGAAGCGCCCCAATATTTTTTATGTTCAGTCTCTCGCCAAGACCCTAAACTTTTATTAGATTTGGCAACAATTCAATAAAATATATATTTATTTCTTCACTAATAACAAATTAATAGGCACTAATTATTTTTCTTTCGAACTGACTTTTGTTGTTTTTATATTTTTTTCTATATAAGAGTGAAAAAACAAATCGAACTATGATTTTTTTCGTGTGAATAATCTTTATCTGAAATATATGTACACCCACTTAGTCCTTTTTATTACTTTAGGTCCTTTGAGTTTGATAATTCCAAATACAGAAGCAAATGATTAATATTGTAAATACTTGTACCAAATTAAATGAACTGGTGAACATTTAAAAAATAGAATTCAAATAGCTGTAGAAAAAAAAACCCTATATAAAATATTTTAAGAATATTTTGCATACATACCTATACAGAAACCTTTAACACTTTAATTATAAATTAAAATATTAATAACAATCAATTAATAATTAATTGGTAAGTTTATGGAAATTATTTTTTACGGATTGAGTTATAATCAACTGCAGTTAATTGTTACTATAAAACATGTGGATACTATTTAGAACATATAGTTTTGTTTAAAAAAGTTCTAATAGCATAAAAGATTTTTTAATACAGAATGCTAACGAAAATAAACAATTTAATAATGATAAAAATAATAATAAAACGGTATTGGGTTCATACAATTAAACTGTTATAACTTAGATGTAATGAGAGAAAATAATTTCCTCATTCCTAACAGAAAACGAATCGAATTATTAGATTGATTACACTTTGCAACATGGTTTTCCTCTTCCTTAACATCATACATAAGACTGAGAACAGATCTCGGTGTAGTTTAGATTGAGTGATATATTTAAGACGCCGATACATAAGGTCTATAATTTTTTTAACCCATGAGGAAAACAATTAAAATTAACTGAAATTGAGCCAGTGCTGAACAATTTCGTCAAGCAATAAATTAACTGTGAATTGAGATCGAAAAAATGCTGAATCACAGTAGCGGATCTAGAGCTGGCGGGGGCTTTGAGCTTGTGAGTCGTTCGTCGGCCAGTTGAAATCGGTCCCTCGTCCGACCGGATGAAATCCCGGCCGAAAACGGTTCCAGTGGACGGCCAGGCTTAATAGAAAATTCGGACTTGGGAGGTTTTGGTAATAATACGAGGATATGATTTGGAATAAATAGTTTTAAGTTTTGGTTTTTGATTTTCACGTCTTGCTTTTTCCACACTGACAAGTAATTTAATATTGAATCACCATATCACCTATTCATCCCACTTTTCACATTCTGTTGGTGTTTCCAAGATAATATCCTAAGACACATCCTCTGCACGTTTACTACATACATACTCTGAGCTCAACCCACTATATAGTACTATCTATCTATCTATTCACTGTGTAATATGATGACAAACAGGTATGATCGGTGAATAATGACCTATTTATTTCATCTAGTTATATGTAACTTACATTAAATATTGACGTAGAAAGTGGAGGATTAAAACGAATCCCATCCAATTATCTTTTCTCTTATCCTAAATTCATCCTTCTCTTGCAGTTTTCGGTATGGAAGCAGCCAGTATATATTGCTTAATGATTTCTCAATCTAATCTCATAAACACAGTTAGGCAGGATCGATACCTTAGTTCGTATGCGATATATGATAATTGTCTTATAAAATACGCATCGCTCTGGACCGTTAAAATTTTAAGAAACTACTTGTATCTTCCATTAGTGTCTTACGATTATCCCCATGTTTTTAAAGTATCTCGCGCATGTTCCTATGGAGACTCATTTACTTTTTTTTAATTTTTCGAATAACTTGATTCCGAATAACTCGGAACAATTCGGAGTTCGTTTGAAAGATAATTAAGCGGTCTAAACTAAAAAATATATAAAATAATCGGACCATTATTACTGAAGATAAAGTTGACAATTTTTCAATTTGGCTTTGCACTAAAAGCGGTAAAGAAAGTAGTGTGAGAGGATGCATCTGCTATTTAATCTTTAAGTAATGATAAACTAATCATTGTTTGGTTATTTAAAAAAAAAAAAATCAAATTATTCAACAAGGAACAATCAATCGACAAATTTGTTGCTAGTGGTACTTGTCTTAACAGGGACTTTCTCGAGTACAGGTGCTTCCCGCTCAAGGAAGAGGATTAGGTTCCTCGATTGTGTCCAACCCGCTGATTGGTGAAAACAGCCCTTAGAGACGGACCTTATTTGGCCAATAGGCGCAGGTGCTCCCTCATTTACATTTTTATTGGCTATCCCTTCAGAGGCAGCAGTGACATAAGTCTCGGTGGAAGGACAGCCCCGAGGTAAACAATGCCCTTAAAAGAGCCCTTTCTATGGAAACAGACCACTTTATCTCAACCCTCTAAATATACTGGATTGGATCTGAAGGACGAGGGTAAAACAGAGGCCGTTTGCTTCGAGCAATAATGGTCGTGTTTATGTTCTCACTGTATCCTCAGTAGTATTGGAGTGCTATAGCAGCCATAGTATCTCTTATCGGAATCTAGATGATAATGGTAAGTTAGTATCGTTGGTTTAACCATGATAAGTCTGTTTTCTCGTCGAATGTGTGACCAAAACAGCAAGAGTAGCAATACTGTTTAGTCAAAGTCAATTTCCAATACTTTATACTGCACGTTTTTCTTTAGCACAAAGTGTAGAAATAGATAATTTATTATTATTTTAAATGGAGATGCTTAAAACACATGGATATGTAAAGCGGCAATGTGCCTAAAAGAGGGAGTATGTATCCGAGAGTGTGCTGAAAGAAATCCACTAAGATGTTGGATCCACTATGAAATCCAGGAAATCCATCAAGAAGAGGTGTGCCATGACCAGAAGGTACATACAAATACTTCAAATTTTTCAGTCAAAATCTTTTAGGACTATCACCAAAGCAACTTGGGTTCATCAGCAACATTACCTTACATACAGATCCCAATATTCTAACATTAACGAACACATACGGACCCACTACAAACGATTTCACGATAACTTACACGGACCTAACACACTCATACAGTCAGTTGCATTCGTATGATGGTATAGAAGGAACAATCCCTAACACTCATACAAGACATCGCTAGAACCTGCATGCCTGATAACACTTTTTTAGCTAGTGTTATTTTAACACTCCAAGAAGGCTGAAGAGGAGCTGGATGAGGGATCTCCAAGCATAAATGTATACAATAATCACGACGGGAAGAGGTGCCGCTGGGTTCTACTCTTTATCATGCCTTTCATGGCGCGATAACATATTTATTGCCAGTAAATTCACTACATACATAGGTGTGAATATAAAAGTAAAACCAAAAAAAACAAACAACGTTATTCACTTTTTATTCAATTGTAGATTCCAATGATGAAAACAATACAAAAAATATTTGTAATTATTAATATTTAATTAACTAATTAGTGTAATATTTATTCTATTTAAATTTTAAGGTAAAACTTATTTTAACAGTTTCAAAACAAACTTCAACTCTCCCTAAAATTTATTGATTAAAAAAATAGGAATTTAATTCGGAAACTAACTCCTGGAATGAAGTTCTAACAGCCCGAATGGGAAAGTTTCCTTTCAGAGATAAAACTCGCCGCAAGCTGGGATAATGTTTCGGATTCGAGTCCGGGGAATTATAAGAGAGTTGACTTATTGAATTAATCTCACAAACTGCCTGAATATTTATTTAAATATAAACAGAAGTTTGAATGGGACTTTAACGGCATTCAACCGCTGGCCAGCTTCTCTTCTATTAGGACCTGAAATGTAAATGACCAGCAATGTGTGGCAAAGACTTCGAATCACTACGGCATTCGGTATAAATTGAGAGCTTATTAAGTGCCCAATGATGAAAATAGATTTGAAAGCATTGAAAACTGGGAATATTTTTGTAAATATGTAATGGAAGGATTAATTATTTTAATACGTAATTCTAATATATATTAGATTGCTGTCTATAATTATATCTACAATTAATTTAATTAAATTCCCGCATATTACTAGTTGTACAAAAAGGAGGGATTGTGCACTGGATCTTATAAAGTCAATATCAATGACCATCCTCACGAGGGATGCCACTAAAATGATATACTGAATAAAATAAATTTAAAATTCAATTGGGATACCAATAATTATATCATATTTATTAAATTTTATCAATGAATAGATAATTGATAATTATTATTATCAATACATTGGCAAATAATAATTGTCAGAAATTCTATTTATCAATCGATAATTAATAATTGCCAATCTAAAACACTTTAAACCTTTTTTTTATTTTATTTGACTTA
Organism: Rhaphigaster nebulosa; assembly: GCA_948150685.1. Lineage (NCBI taxonomy): Eukaryota > Metazoa > Arthropoda > Insecta > Hemiptera > Pentatomidae > Rhaphigaster > Rhaphigaster nebulosa. The sequence goes on from OX411309.1 coordinate 130,017,806, forward strand.
ATAGATAACCCATGTGCTATATTAAGAAAAAAACACACCTTTATCAGACAAGACATGAGAAGGCCCTAAAGGAGCGTTTTTTTTTGTTCTGTTTTTTTTTTTGTTTTGTTAAATTCGTACTATTTATCTAGAAATGTCTCTCTCTGGATCCCAATCAGCTATTGTTTTAATACAGATGATAGCAGATCATATTTAATGGCTTTTTGAAACTTTAGACATATAATCTGTTTGGCACTAGTGTGTGCATAGTCGTATATAAACCATTGTTAAATGTCGGTTGCAAAGTATATCTATTATTTATTGGTCTTTTTGGAAGCTTTGTTGAGCAAGGACTGAATCAAGAAAGAGAGGCGACTAGAATTGACTTGTCCTTGTCTGAAGGAATATCATGTTGTAAATGTATATGCTGTGAAAAAAATCGGGACAGATTAAGCTTGTTGGATTAAAGTTTTTTTCCTTCATTTTCCTACGCTCAAATCGAAGAAATAGCCAAAACAATGACGCACTGTTCGCTTGCGAGCAAGGAGTACTGCCTAGGATTACATCTTGAAAAGCTCCTAACGTGATAATTTCATTAGCATAACATTTTAATGAAAAAACAAATAAATAAAAACAGCACAACGTAGGACATGCCTGAACATTTTTAATTGGAATCAACCCATTAAATTACCTCTGCATCCAATCCCTATAATCTCATTTTTTTTAAAAAAAAATTTTTTATTTGATGATTATAAATAAAATTATACGCAAACGTTTCAATACTTCTAGAGTTTAAGTATTTACCGCAAATATATTGAAATTCGTATTGATATTCACAGTAATTTAACAGTATATCACACCTTTTATGCAAACAAACAAGGAGAATTTGAAAGGTGGGAGGGAGACGATAAAAGATGATAAATTTATTCGAAGACTTTGCCGCTGAAAGGAAACCATTTGTAAAACTGTTCAACGCCTGAAGAATGAATCATTTTTTAAAAAATATAACTGCTTTGGGAAAAAAAATAATTTAGGATTCCCGCGGGTTACATTGGAAAGTTTGAACAACTTTCGGGACGATCCCAGCTCCCTCTGGAGTCCGAGAGATGGAATTTACCTGAAGAGATATAAGTTGGCTATATTTCTTCAATAAGCTAGTTACGAACAGTCCTAAAGGAATATTAAAACTTAAACAAAAGGTCAGTGGTGAAAATAGATACTGTTTTGATAATTCCTAAACCGAACTGTGAGATTTGATTTTTACTTCCTTGAACGCAGTAAAGGGAGTATTGTAATCGCGAAAATTTTCGGTCTGTGCTAATAAAATGGTCTGTGCGTGTGTGTGTGAACTGTAATTGCATATTTAAGGAAAGTATATGCATGTCTCTCATGTTTCAGCAGCATTTTTGCCAAAATCACAACACCAGAAGTACCATTTTATATCATCGATTTTACACATTTTTACAATTTTCTCGAAAAAGCTGTGATTTTGATTAGACTCATTATATCATTGTGAAATTAAATGCCCTTTAATATCAGGTAGGTTTTAAGCTCATTGAAATAGTCTGACATGGCTTAAATGCCAAATATTCAAAATTTCTTCCTCTTAAGTACCTTTTATTTTGTTTATTTGAAATAATTAACCGTCTCTCCTTGTTGGTAGTAATGTAAAGTGGATATAAATAATCTATGAATGAATTCAATAATTAACTAAAGGAGAAATTTTTTCCCATATTGAAATATAATTTTCGGAAATAAGAGCAGTAATATACCATTGTAATGCTAAATATTTTAGAAAAATTAATATCTGGCATATAAAGCCGTATAAGGTAATGGGGAGTGACGAAAAACGCATAAACTTAAGAGAGTGTTGTAGATAATAATTTCTATTGTTATATTATTTAATGGAAACTAAATTTTCCAAGGAAACTACGTAAATGGAATTTCCAAAATTTATTTCAAATAGGGAGGTAAGTGAGAGCTGTGTGATGAGTAGATGAATCCTTGAAATCCTTAATCATAATTGTTAATCATCTCATGGACAACCAGCGAATAGGATGAAATATCTCAAGAACGTTAGGAGGGAAGATGAATGTTCGTATATAAATATGCCACGAACATTAAACAGGGGAGCCTAAAGTTTTTTGGCAGAGAGACTAACGAGGATTGGTGGTTTTGCGGAAGGGTTGAGGACTTAGTTCTTGGCTGAGATACAGGAAAAAAAAGAGTAGGGCCGAAGAATGGAGTATCCAGAAGTTAGTGGTTATGAGTTTACCATGGGCAGCCATATACACTTCAAGAACCTAACCCTACCTTCAAAATAAGATAAGCTCTTTTATAATTTTAATGTGGTTTATCAAACAATCAATCGTGGAAGTGCTAACTGTTTGAATCAATTCTGATTTCAGTGAATCAATGAATTGGAATGAAATAGTAAAAAAATAAATTCAGCTATGCCCAATCCATCATTTTTTTTCTCACATTCTTCTTGTTCTTCAAGCTGATACCAGAGAAGTATCCATCCTACATGCTCACATACACCCAAAGCAGTGACAGGTGAGGGTTACAAAGCGCACATAACAGTTACCGCTCCCCTACTACTGATGTCAGTAGCAGTTCTGGCCCCCGGCAATTAGTATCAGGCCTCCTCTAACTGTCACCTTAATGAAGAAGGGTTTGATTTAGTGGTATCAGCCCTACTAATGGCTGGTCGAACCCGAATGGCTTCTGATCCCATGGTGGTATTTAAAACAATTGTGTCTGATAACTGTAGAGGTCGTGTGGCGGAGCTGTAAGTGGCTCGTGCCCTGGCTGCTAACTCCACTAGCGGCACTAAATCATGTCCAGCTGCGGAGGAGGAGTTCTGTGTTCTCAGCGGTCATTTGAGGATAATGCTCAGGAAACATTGAACATGAATGACATATCTGTAGTTGCTATTTGGTATACGAATAGCACAGAAGGAGTAAAGGGCAGTTTTATTTCTGCTAAAAAAATATATCCGTTTTTAACTTTATAATAAAATATCTGGTGTGTCCATTTACACCACTTGACATGATCACATAACACCGCTTAGGCAGCTAGACCCCATACGAAAACTATTTACTGTTTCTTCGCTAATATTAGTCCAATTAAGATTTTTTTTTGTGTAGCTTTGTAGATAATTGAATTATTTTTCAAATGAGCATCTGGAATGTTCCAGGAGATGTGTAGTTTTAAAGTTATCAAAAATCTAAACAAAGGTGAACCGGTTCCCAAAGAAGAATGTGCACAGTACTTAATAAAACATCTATACAAATTTGAATACGCTGTATATTTTCTAATAAAAGTCCGATTTAAATAGATGTAACTTGTAGATCATAATAATTTAAATAATAGAGCTCGGAATTTTGCGACAAATTGAAACCATCTGATTTGTTGAACAAAATATATTTACTATAAATAAATATATGAGAGAATAACACTGTTAAAAAAACAAATGCAATCCGTCCGAACCGGTAATTTGAAATTGAGGTGTTGTTTTTTCTTAATTTTTATCCGCGTAAGCTGATATATATATATATACCATCATATATACCATATATGAATAGTTAAAGAGTATTAATGTTACATACAATATTTACCATAAAATGTATAGTTTTCGAGTTATACGCAAATAAAATATTCTTTTCGTCATAACTTTTTTTCCTGTTTTTTTTTCGTGGAGGTGGGTACTTTACATATGAATAGATAGAGAGCTTTAAGTAGAATGCTTTAGGCAAGTTTCATCAAAATCGATAGAGCCTATCGATAAAAATTGGTTTTTCGGATATTGTGCATTGGGTTCCCGATTAGTAGACAACACACAATTGAAAACTGTACGGATTGAGCTACTCGTCCATTAAGCTTACTCTTAATATTAAAAAAAATAAAGGTCGTTAATATCAGCTGAATCCCTTCCGAGCCAATAATGCGATACCTCTCCACGATTCTCTGATCGAAAGCGCCTTGAATGATATTTGCTTTCCAAGATCAAGTCACTCTTTGTTTGTTTGAGTCACTCTCTTTCCAAGGTCAAGTCACATTTTTAAACCAAACCCATCGATTCTGGGTAGAAATTGATTTTTTTCCCTCTAATTCCTTCAAGAATTTACCAAACGGCGTTTATTCTTTATTTTATAATAATAATACAAAATACCAAGAATTTTAAGAGAACATGCATAATGTTTAGCATTTCGTTAAATTGTTTAGTGCATAAACTGAATTTAAAATATCAGCTCTGTAGGAAATAAAACGGTTAAGTTCAAATTTGTTAGTTTACAAAATATAATTTAGGGATTAAAACGCAAAAGTTACACAGGTTTTGTTTGTACCCTTTTATCTTCAGAATTAATTTAGAAAACCTTTCTGTATACAAAAGAATTGCAATCAAGGATTTATAATTATAAAATAGCAATCTCGTGAACGATGATGCATTTATATCGTTGGCTCCATGCTAAACTAACAAATATGAAAATCAATACTTTTCAGAACAGCTAAAAAACTTGTGTTCTTTTGTGTATAAGGGCGTATTCGATTAGTTTTTTTTTTCAGTTGTTGCATTTGGCTACAGAAAAAAAAAAAAAATATCGAAGGCGCCTATCATACACAGAAGTGTACAACAGTTTTTCTATCAAGTTTTTTTTTTTTTTTTTTTTTACCGTTTGTTGCAAATTATATTGTTCCGAGCGGTGACGACATCAAACATAACACTCAAAATTTGGCAATTTTACTCACATACTGTACTTCCCTCTTAAATCAAATCCAACAACTTTTTGCAATATATAATAGCACATTTTCTCCGTAAAACGATACCAATTCTTGCTTTCTAGCATTGGTATAAGCGGACCTAGAAGCGTTAAAAAATGACATCAAAAGCCTGAAAATCTTTTTGACACCCAGATGGAGGAACGCAATTCTACGACAAAAATGTCAATATCGAGAAATAAATTTACTTTGAAACCTAATTTCAGATGGTTCACAAGTTTTTTTTTTCAGTTGTTATTATAACAACAATTGTATGAAATATTGGGGGCATGAAAAACTCCAATCAATTTGCACAATGGAAATATTATTCTTTTTAGCCGCGGTGGTCACTATAAAAGAGTTTCAGTCGAGATAAAATTGTTATTTCGCATTAATACTTAAATTTGCATAAATCGGTTAGGTAAAGAACATTCGATATTCCGAGAAGGGTATTTACTTTAAATCAGAATTGGTAATATAATAAATGCCAGTAGAGACGACAGGGCTCAAGGTAGACCAAACAATATGCTAAAACCTCGTCGGACAAAGTCTTTCTCGTTGAAATAATACTATGTTCAACTTCCATTTCATAGAAATTAAATTTTAAATTGTATAGTGAATGAATCACGCTGAAGTTCTATCGTTAGTTACCCACATTATTGTTGAATTACTTACATTTTTTTCTGATAATATATTTTCTGTTATTGTATTACTCAATAATATAATTTATTCGGTAAATGATCCCCACCCCTTAGAAGTCACTATTGCTATGTCTTATTTTGATGAATTATATTAATAGCTGTGCAAGAAGAGACTTGGCTGGATGGTGACAGAAATTATTGAGTACAGTCGACCAAGTTCGGCTGCTGTTCAAACTATACTCCACCAAGTACAAATCAATAAGTAAACTTCCTCTTCGTGTATACATAATTTAAATTCTCCGAACAAAGACAGTCTAAGAACTTAAAAAGTTAACTATCAATCTTCTTTTTATTTATTGAGCCGAATCTCATATGGAATAATTTTCCCACATTTCCTTTCTATTATTTTGATGTCATATATATTAACAACTCGACTTTAAAATAATAACCTTTAATTCATAAAACAATATTCTTCCGTTTTATAATAAACTAATATTTTATCATAACATTTATTACAATAATACTTTACATATTACAATAATACTTATGTTGAGTTATTTATTTAAAAAAAAAATCATTGGACAGATAATATTGATTAACATTCAAAGTTTATTTAATTCATCCAAATATGTAAATAGAACAATTTATAACAAGATAAGCTTTAATCGTATGTATATTATTACATTAGTTACGAATAACAATCCAACAGATTTCGCACAAAAGGAATCGATCAATTTTTTTTTTTTTGAGACCCCGGAGCTAGTATGTTGGGAGTCAAGGGAAGAGAAATTTTATAGATTATTTATTTAATATTATTATTTATATATTACTATCGTTGTTATACTCTACTGTGTAAATTTGCAGAAACAGAATTTGATTAAAATGATGAATATTTTAATGGAATGAATTTATTTATTATTTATTATTACTACTTATTTTTAATCGTTATTATCAATATTATTGTACATAAATTCGTAGGATTAACATATATATATTTTTTATAATTTTATTGTTCATCTATTTTATTCATTCTAAATGTTATTAACATTGTTATTGTGGTAGATGGTATATAGTACTAAAATACGTATGCTAAAAATGAGGTATTTCAAAGCTATTGGAGATGTAAAAATAACTGCTGAAACAAGAAAAAAACTATTATTTTTTTTTAATGCAAGAATCTGTATTTGTTATGGAGACCAAATTTCATTTTTGTTTAATGTTTTGAGTTATAATAAAAACGTAAAGTCTTACTAATCAATATGCTTTCTTCTCGCTTACCAATTCATATTTTATTTATTTGATGCACAGTTAGTTGTTAAAAAAAAAATAAATTAACTAATTTATTTAAATATAATAATTTATTCATGTTGCCCTTTTTTGTTTTTCCTTTTCTATAGTTCTTCGTCTTCCCAGCGCCTTCGGTAAGACAGTTTGTACAGAAATTGAACTTTCCCTATCCCAACATTATTCATGTATTTTTTGTTTTAATTATTTTATATAAAAACAGTGAATTTTTTTTTCAATGTTACACGAGTCGTTTATTTATGAATGAAATCATCATTGACAAATTTTCAGGTACCGCGAAAAACTAAACTTTATATTATATTTGTGATATCAAAACCAACTTTTTGTTTTTATATATATTTGAAAAATCTCGATTTTAGCACATATTTAAAAAAAAAAAAAGTCGGTGATTATATTAATAATAATTAAACAGCATTTAAAAATTATACTGACTCCCCATTCCAAAAAACTCCTTCAGGATTCATTTTGGAAATAAACGACTCATATAATACATTTTTTGTTTTGCTTTGTTTTTATAAACGTCTGAATACGCTATTTATGAATGCATGGTAATGATTGATTTTCCAATAAATATTTAAAAAAAATATGTTGTTGACTGAAGATCTCTAGAAATCCCTTAGTTTATAGAAAATGATAACGTAGATACTTAAAAGAACATTGATTTTTTTTTCCTAAAAAATTTAATAAAATAAAATGTATATTTTTCACTATTATAAAATTGTTTCTTCTTTTATTATTTATTTTTGTAATAAAACTAAAATTGTTTGTTGATAAGCTAAAATATTTTCATTTTGTGTATTGATGGTTGACCGTAGGGTAAATCAAGAAGATGGTCCGAATGGCATTAAAGAATAAAATAAAAAAGTTGTAACTATAATAAATAATTAACAACTACAACTATTTTATTTTACTCGTACCATCTTGTCAAAATATTTTCAATTTCATTATTAACTTTAGTTTAAATTAAAAAAAGTGTTATAAATTGTGCATTTGAACTTTAAACGATGGAGTTTTTACCGAGCACCTGAGACTGAATTATCTCCCGTCACCAGTAGCCCCCAGACCAATACGATACCCGGCTTAACTGCGGCCATCCGATCCGAAGAGGGACCACATCCAGGACGAAGTGCCGCTGGACCATTCCTCCTCCCCCACCTTTTCTTAATTAGAGAGGAGAATACTAGACCATTGTCCACGAACTGGAGGCGGCTAAGGATGGATATTCCTTCCGCCATATCGGTTCCGTGCGAGGGGATTCTTGATTAAAATGGGGGGCTACCCTTTACGGCAGTCCGTTATTCAGCCCCAAGAGGAAACGTTTCTGCTTTAGCGAGTCTTTTCACTGCTTTCTGAATTATGGGCCAACAAATAGAGATGAGACCTTTAGATATACACATGTATATTTATATAGCGGGGTTCTTTATATGTTATAGACTGGGTATAGGGGTTTTCCATTTATGCGTATTAAATTTGCGAGTACTCTTGAATATTACCCACAAATTATACAATAAGTTTCATTAATTTTATATAACATTTAGTTAAAATTAGTAATATAATGCATAAAATAAAAACATAAAATATTTAACACTTCAAATATGAAAATTGACTTCTATTTCCAACAAGCAATACAGTGCGATCTGAAACTTCTTTTTGCTCTTCTGTAAAACTTTGAAAATGCTATCACAGTTTACCTCCCAGGTACAAATATGCAATTAATATTGATCTGTAACGTATGTCCGTTGCATTCGGTAATAAATAAGATTTTACACTTCGTTTGTACAGCATCAGTGTACAATACCATCTTAAGGTCTATTGTTAATCTTTTGAACATGCGTAAATAATCAGTATTCTTTCCCTAAAAATGAACGGAGTAGAACAGAAATGTTTTTAGTGTCTACGAGGATAATGTCGATACTAGGGAAATCATTTAAGGGGGTAATAATAAATATAAAAATAACGTCATATTCGTTTTAACTTTTAAATAAATACCAAGGATCAAACAAAAAAAAACTAAATAAAGTGTTGAACTGCTTAAAGTAACGTATAACATAAAATGTTAACTTAGCATGATAGGTGAGCTGAACGCTAAGCTGATTAGCACATTGGTATTTTTTTAACAGTTATATCTTTTAGCTGCTAAACTTCACTGCTAACTTGCTGTGCTGTTCTAGATACGTTCTGACCGCTATAAGGCAACCAATTATTTTTCAACTGCAATCATGAATTAGATCAATGTTCGACCCGCCTTTCAAAGTAGATTTCAAAATCATCTTGCCTTCAAGATTTTTTTTAAAAATCCGATCGCCCTTGAACAATAAAATGTAAATTATAAATAAATGTTAGAAATAGAAACTTTATACAAACTAAAATTATCTGCTATATATAACTGTTAATTGCCATTTAAAATTGTTTGCTGTTAATTGAAATTCACAGGTTGCCCGCCTCTCTGATAACACTCACTGCAAATTTAGCATTTAGAAAATTTGAATTAAAAGATTATCACATTAAGAACTAGCGAGTTTAGACCATTTAGAAGTCTGATATTTTCTACAATCATTCTGTTTTCCATTTCGATCTTATCTTAAATATTATTAACAAACTTAATATTCGTTTGTTACGTGGTTTCGATTTAAATACAATGAATTTTTTTTATTTCTATAAGAAAAATAAGTCCCATCTTCCAGTTAAAAATAAAATAAAATGTGTGACGTGAAAAATAACAAATTTTTAGCAAACAAAAGTAAATGTTATTTCCAACCGATGTTCGAGTAGTGATAGAGGCTTAATTCGATTTTCAAAATATACATCTCTATTCGATATACCTAAAATTAGATTAATAGTTTTTTCCGATATAATGTTGGAATTTTTATTATGGGACTTATTAATAAAAAATAAAATAAAGCCTAGCATCTGATTGACAGAAAATTGATGACACAGTATATTTGATCGAATGTTAATAAGATTATTTTTGGAAACAGCTGGTTTAGACTCGAATACTCCTATGAATTTGCTACCGTAGTGTATGTAATCCAAGAATCTTGATAAAAAAATAGGAAGATACAGCTTAATATTGCAGCAAATTAATAGCCGAGTGATTTAAGAATCGTTGCGCTAAGTGGGGACAATGCACCCTCTGGAGGGGACACCGCATGTTTTGAGTTCATTTTGCACAAAGAACTGTTTGAGCCTTAAAACCGGACTAGGTAAGGAAAGTATTGTGATCGGCATTTAGTAATTTATATGAGCTTTTCTTCCATTAATGAAAACTTCCTCTGTTTTCATCCTTCTGCATTTTTTTCTGGATGCCATTTAATTCTCTCTTGGTGAAATCCCACTGGACAGTTTCAATATAATCTAGGAGAAAACTCCATACAAAAATTACTAAGACGAAATAATTATATTTTTTACTCATTGCATTCAAAGTAATAGAAAACAAAATAGCGGGAGATTTTTTTCTATAACATTTTTAATATTGGCCTAAATTTTATATTTATAATCAATATTTAAACCGACTAGACCCTACACATAAACAAAACGCCTTTATCAGGTAGAATTAAGTCGACAAAAAGAACAAGCCAAAAGTTTTCATGAACAAGATTCGTAAACGGGTAATGTTAACATTAAATAAATAAAATTATGTATTTTATTAGGTGTTTAAAAAAAATTAAGTACATAAAAACACACTTTTTAGTTTAAAAAAGAACTTGCATAGATAAAACGACTGATAACTATAACGACTTAAAATTCTAAAAATGTCTGAGTTCACATTGACTTTACAAGAAATGGCAAGAGTGGGGGAAAGTTATTCAATTACAGTTTGAATGGCCGGTTATCAAGCTTGAAGAATAATGAGTTTGATGGAGTTTTTCACAAAATTCTTGACTCGAACTTTTGTTCGGTTTTAATAATCAAGTAGTTCTAAGTGCGTCATATAATTTCTGTGTATTATAACTTTTGACATGTTGATGCTACGATATTCGTTTAAGTTTTTATCAAGATCTACTGATGCATATAATGCATATAAATATATTGATTAAATTAATTTGAAATGACTATAATGATTTTAAATAGGGTTCAAGTTGAAAATGACCAAAACAACACAATTCTGGTTCATACTCGTTGAGAGACCAAGCCGGTATATAAAAATCATATACGGTTGGGATGAGCAGCTGAAAACCATGGAATGATAGCCATGGAAACCCGTAAGGTCATGACATCATAACAAATAAAAAATAATTTTTTTTTTTTCTGATCCCGACGATAAGAAAATGTTTCTATGACAAAGCAACATTGATATTCGAAGGACTATTCAGGGCTCAAGAATCAATACGCCATGCTGATTTAGAAAAAAATTTCCATTAATGTCGACGTATCCACATTAAACACACACAGCTTGAATCAGCCAACCGCCACGTTTCTGTCATAACGGGTATGCCATTATCACCTAAACGATTACGATAAATAATCAGCGAATTTTCAGAATACGTTGACTTGTCTAGATAAATAACAAATTTAATATGTAAACAAAAAATATATAAATAAAATCACATTTTTTTTTCTTCTGCGTAATGCAAAATTATTTAATTTTAATTTTAATTAAAATAAGAAGATAATTATGACAAATGATTCCTTCGATTCGACAATAATTGGTGAAGAGCTGAGTTATTAGAGAGCCCTGGGCCACTAATGAAGACAGAGCCCTAGAGGCGATGGTTCAACGGTGTCCTCGAGACCCGTGCGGAGGTGTCCCCCTTAACGAGGGAGCAATTACCAACCGGCAACTGTTAATTAACAATTAATTATTTTCTAACTAATTGTTAACTAACTAACGACACCCGAGCCGTTGCCTTGTCCCTCTCTAATCTACCTGAGCCGCTTATCGCACCCCGAAGTGATGTCCTCCCGAGGGTACAAATAGTCGACTATCTCGGCTATTGGTTCAAGTCCTAGATTTCTTGCAAAACTAGCTGAGGTTCCTAGGACTGTATCTATCTTATCTCTATGGTCCTGGTTAGAATAGAATTTAGTGGAGTTTCCTTGTGAGTTCAGGATCATACTATTGTAAACACTACAATAAGGATATCTGGAATTAACTTTCTTAATTCATGAAAGGTGATATTATACACTTACAAGCATATATATACGTACTCGAAATGCATACTTAAGGCCATTAGGCTTAATATATTTCAGGTACTTATAAGTCAAGTCTCCGAAAACAACCACGATATTATAAAAAAATAAATATTTCTACCTAAGTAAAAAATATCAGTCTAATCCTATTTTTATTCAATTCTTTTTTAAACATCATATCTTTATTACTACCTTAACCTATAAGGACAGATGGAGTCGGGTGATTTTTAAAAAAACGTGTTGACAAACATTTTTTTTATTTTAAGTTGCATAAACTACTGAACTGAATTTAAAGAAAATTCTTGGAGTTGTGTTTTATAAACTTGAATGGGAAAAAATAATACTTTAAATAAAAATTAGACGATATTTGACAACATATGAGAAAAAATGCTGCAAATTGTTTAACTTATTCTCTTCTTCTTTGACTTCCTCTTTGTGCCATTTCTAGCGTCGAGGAGACCCGATCCAATGCAGCTATGCCTCTCGGTCTTTCCCACCTATCCGCTGTAAATATTCAAGTAGTAAATTCTGAGTCAGCCTCGCGGCCACCTCCTGGTGGGTCAAGCTTCCATTGCCTTCCGTGGCTCTCTCTCCTCCTCCATTTGACAAATTCGCTGTCGGTCTTCAAGCGAGGTCTTTAGCTTCGTTACCTCCAGCTCTTTTCTTATCCGTTCTGATACAGTCTCTTCTGGTCTTTCCAACTGCTCTCCGCAGGAACTTCATTTCAGCATTTGCCACCAAGCTGGCTTGCTTATCCAGCATAACCCAGCTTTCACTTCCATAAGTGAGGGTTGGGAGGTACAAAGACTTGTATATGAGCCTTTGAGTTTCCCTTTCAACATCTTTGTGCCCCACTAAGCTGTGGCAGATAGTGTAGTAGACCTGGTTGGTTTTGGATATCCTATTAGCTACTTCTGGATCAATATTCCCCGTGTTGCTGATGACTGTCCTCAAATAGGTACGAAATGTAATCCCAAATTACACCATGGTTTATTATTTTAAATTAATTATGTAACCAAAAAAATATTTTTATATATATATATATATATATATATATATATATATATATATATATATATATAAATGTATAACATATATAAATAAATATATAAAAAATCATGATATAATATTTTTTTTTTACAAAATACAACTTTAGAATAGTACTAATATTATTGAACTTTCTCAATAAAGATTTTACAGTGTTTGTGAACATTTAAATAAGTAGTAAAGAAATATGTACAAATTTAAGTACGGCTAACCGGGCTGAGAGTGGCCAAAGTTTTCTGCTGCTGTAGATGTAACGTTCGACTTAAAAAACGCTGCTTAGGGACGATGTTTTACTTTATCGTGTCCCAGTGAGGGAGCAACATATGGCGTCGCCATCGTCACGCTTTGTCTGTGGTGAGGGTTACGGCTTCTTTTCATACAAACTCACACTTTTAAATAAATGCGTATAATCGGAAAGATAAACTATTAGACTTCCAAAAATGTTTATATATATATATATATATATATATATATTTTAAGTGTTCTTTTCATAATATTGACGTGTGACTAGGAAACATGTTACTTGATTTTTCAACATCACAAAAATTACGCAACATAGAAAATATACTTAATTTTTTTTTTTTACAAGAAATAGCTGGAATAAAATTAATGAAAAAATATAAAGTTGTTTACTGCTACCTAAGCTCACATAAACCACCAGTAAATGAAATAAGAATTGACTCGGAACGTTTTGAGAGCCTAATTAATATTTTCCCTACATTCCGTCATTCTCACCACGCTTGACGGTAATTTAAGTAGTTAAATTAAAAAAAATAATTAAAATCAATGATACGGGTCATCATTCATCAACTTGCGAACCAAAATAACAGACCTATTATAGATAATAGAACCTAAATTTGGTTGGAGACAGAATGGCACTGATACTTGTTTTGGTAGGGTAACTAGTCCGACAAGTGGCTCTTTTGGTCCAGTTTGCCAACTCTCTCCTCCCCTCACCAGTTTTACTACCTAGTTGCCATTCCGGGTATGTACATAATAGATCGTTAAATTTAATATGCCGAGTATGCTGAAATAAAAATGATTAAAACTAAATAGGAACAAGTAAATTTGGAATTAAAAAATTAATTAAAGATTCCGATATTCAACAAATCATGCTAAAAATGAACGATGCTTACTTGATTAATGATATCTGCCCAACTTTCAAAATTAAACTTGAACAAAGCACCTAGATTACTAGAGGTATTAACTGATCACTAGATTACTAGGTATTACTTCAGTATTGACTGATGACAATTATTTAAGTCCTCATGACATTGTCCACAGTTTCATTCTCAGCTAGCTTCGTCGCGTGGCTTCGATTCCTATTCGTGTCGTGCTGTGATGTGATCTAGCTGGATAAGTGCTAAATTGTTCGCTATTCTAGCGCAATTCTGGTATATACGACATATTATTACTTTTTATGGGGCTATATACCTCTCAGTTGGAAAATTCCTTAGCCTCGCAAGACATTGAGATATTTTAAAACTGTATCAGGCCATCATAGGCTCGATTGGCCTCATTAAAGTAAGCGTAATGTATCTATATAATACATTAGAGAAATCAAAGAGTTACATTGTGAAGAATTAGCGTCCTATCGTCTTGTAATGTTTAATTTCACAAATCAGGTCTGTCCTCTATTGCGGTGTTGAAGATTATTAGTCTAACACCAAAGATTATCTGTCTAGCACCAAATATAGAAAATTGATTTTATCCCCTCTTATAATTAGCATCAACTCATAATTGTTCGTGAACTAGATAGGACTAACTTCAGTTATCGATAAATATTGCCATTATACTAAATAAAAAGATATATTATTTATTATGTATTTATTTGACACTAATTGGCTTAAAATGGTAAAGAGTACGGACCAACAGAGAGCATTCTGATTATATATGCTATAATTGATATTGCAGAGAAGTTGAATTAGCCATACTGGCTGGGGGTAAATTTTCATAAAGCTCAGAGATAAGGAGGGTGCCACAGCCGCTGTAATGCGAATATAAATAATGGAGGGGGGAGAAGCAGATTTTATCTGGAGTAGAGGGGGTCGTGGTACCCCATCATTTTTAACACTTCCACTGTCTGTAGTTTATTGTCCTGTCTCTCCGGCGTCTTGTAGTATCACTTCACTTTCGTGGCCGTTTGTTATCTGAGATAAGGGTCTTATAATAAACTTAAATCTTAGGGTAGAGCAAGAGTCTTGTGTCATTTAGAACTATATATATATATATATATATATATATATATATATATATATATATATATATATATATATATATATATATATATATATATATATTGTGAACAGGTTTATTGGTCAAGTCTCTAAACATATAAGTCTGGCTATTCACATTTTCAAAACTTCTAAAAATAACCTAGGTACATTTAAGAGGTATATTACAATATGCTCAATTCCTTATCTTTACAGGAGTGCAATTTGAATAGACGCATCCCTCCGAATGAAACTGGACTTTGTGCCATTTTAAACGCAAGTAATTTGCATAACTAATTGTCCAGGACGGGTCCCACACCATGATACGCAAGGACAGGGGATAACAATTTTTTGAAATTATTATTAGTATCATTTAAAAATTATTTAAAAATCATTTAAAAAAATTTAAAAATTCAAAAATTATTAGTATCAATTGTAAGATGGATAAACACGATCTACAACTAATACTAATGATTCAGGATGGTTAAAAGTTAATTAAGGATGAACACATCCAGCGTTAAAGAGGAATCAAGTTATGTTCCTTCACAACAGTCAATTCCTAGAATTGACTGAAAAATATTGTTCAAATTTCTTATTTTTGATAGATATACTTTTATCGGAAGATTTTTTTTGATTTTCTAATCATATATCGCTGTTATTATGTGACCTCAATTTCATTTTCAATTTTGGATTTTTGAACTTTATTTTCAATTTAAGTACTAAGCACATTTACTGTAGTATACATCGAGGTCCTTTTTTTAAAAAGCCGTAAGCGCTAATTAGCAAACTTTACAGGAAACACACGAAACGTTTTCCCCCAAATAGCAATATATTTAAAAAAATAATTATTCTTTATCGTGTAGATTAGCAGTTTATTAAAGTAGCAAACCTTTTGTAATTACAATACATTTTTAAGACTTTTAGCACTGGTAATAAGTCTAGAATGACGACTGAGGATGCTTACGACCATTTACAACTTTTTTTTAGATATATCGTGAGCGGAATGGAGATGGTTTTTACGTCCCATAATAAATTTAGAATTTTCGACGCTTATGCCTTTTTCAAAAACGACGTCGATATATTGTTTTGTTACTTTAATAAATTGTTGTAAATCATTTTGTATTTTTTCATGAAGACGAATCTTATATACTAACATCATGGTGGTATACTTATCTTAAAAGTGGAAGTGGTAGGATGTTTGGGGACCTCTGGTCTAGAACATCGGATACCAGATTCCTCACAACTGATTTCATATATATCGCTGAAAGAATCTGTAGAAAATTTGTTTTTTTCAAAGTTGAATAATATTGGTATTGTTATAGTAAGTGACTGTTGGTAGAAGGTACTAAAAATAAAAATATTAAAAAATTGTAGAATTTGTCATTTCGTCAGATACCAGTAACAATATTTTACGATCAAGTGCCACAAATATAAATGTGTAATAAAGTTGAGTTGGTAACAAATGGAAATTAAATAATCATAAATATAAAGATTAAGTTATATTATGTGAAGATAAAATCAAAATGAAAATAGTTAATGGAATTTCTAAAAAATAGTTCTCATCTGGCAATGTGTGTGTAAGTTAGAAGAACTGAGGGTCATTCTCATATAAACAGTCACTCTGCCTCTATAGAGGTTTCTAGAAACTTCATTTTTTTTAATCCTTCCATCAACATTCAGTTTTCACAAGAATTTATAATGTTTAAAAACAAAAAATTTGTAAAAACAAAAATTCTTGTGAATGTTCTCGCGAGTTACATTCTGTCTGAACAGTTTCTTAAACATACCATTCAAATAAAGAGAAATTAATTAAGAAAGCAATAGACTAATAGATATGTACAAATTAACAAATAATTAAACACAAAGTGAAAATAAGAAAGTAAAAGTAAAAGAAAATAAACATATAGATTATTCTGTGTAAAAATAATAAGTAATATGGTGACTATTAAGCTGCAATACTTTGTAATAACAATAAATATGTATAAAGTTACAGCACAACAGTTTTTGAAAAGATTACGTTTAGTAGTCCAGCATATTTAGGGAACATCCCCCTCACAAATTCTGGAACTGGTAATAAATTGTTCATTACCCTTCTCGCTAGAGCTGATAAAAAGTCTAAGAGTTTCCCGCGTCGGGTTTTGATGGGGGGAGGGAGAGAAGGATTAAAAACTGATTTATTTTCAGTTTTTGTGAATTTCTCAAAAACTATGAGGTTTTTTAAAATGATGAGCAAACACTATCTTATACAAATTTTAAGTACTTTGAATTCTCTATGAAAATGATTCTATTCACTTTGTTGCTAAAAGCAGTGGTTACAGAGATATAACATAAATATAAATATAAATATAAATGGATAAAAGATATGGAATATCCACTTTCACTAAAAATTGCTACTATCACCATTAATACAGAAAAAATAAGCTCAAATCGACCAAATAAACGAAAAACTTTTACATTCATAACTTTAGTCATAATTTCGTCTTGATAGTAGGAATCGAGATATGCAGCTTCCGCCCAAATTTCGGAGGGAAAACCCCCTCTGAAGGGATCGAAATAGGGGCAGGATATTTGCCACATAAATTGCACATATTAAGTAGAGTGAAGTATAATTTCTATGTCTTCTTGTTCCTAAATCGAATGAGACCATTCCCATGACGATACAGTCAAAAGTTTAGAAGTTATTAATGATTATTGGTAACAAAAAACATCTGAAAAATCACGTTTTGTGGCTGAACTATATGCAGGGTGTCCTGTACGTTACTGGAAATATTAAAGAGGTAATAGTAGACCTCAAGAGCAACAAAAAAGTTCAAGACCATGGTCCGATTCCACTTAGGAAAGCTGGAAATTTAAGTTTTGTATTTATCTAAGTAAGTCGCGTCTATTTTTAATAGCTATAAAAAGTATTCAAGGTAATTAAGTTCCAATTGCAACAGTGTAAAGCAGACAAAATTATCTTTATGAAATATAGTTTGGCTTAACTAAATCTATTTTAAGGGGACTTTCGGGTCAACAATAGTGAACAATTTTTTTTAAAATCACTTACAACTTTAAATAAAATACAATAAGTAAATACAATCTAAGAATATAAAACTTGATAGTAGCTTTTGAAGGAGCTACCCATTGGTAGCACTTCGATAAAATTACTTTTTAATAGTGGCTTTTCTCAGCCCTCTATTGGATTTCAGATACTCCAGTTCCAGGAAAAACTAAAGGATTGTTCTGGAATTGGCTTCCGATTTGCCAAAAAGTATGGTGTGGATTTAGGTTTCTCCGATAAAGAAGAGTTTAGTAGAGCAACCTCAAAAGAAAACTTCATTTATACGAAATTAAAGCTTTATAAAATTAGAATTTTTCCTAGAAGTGGAGTATCTGTAGCTCAACTGGACTGAGAAAAGCAATCATAAATACAGTGATTTAAAAAAATAAATAAATACAACTTTTTACTATTGGTCACCCTCCGAAAGTCCCCTTACAAAGAATATTTCTTAAGAGAATTTTGCCTGCTTTACGATGGAAAGTATTAAAGTAGTAGGAGAAACATTAAGGGGGAGCGGTAATGATAAAAATAGAAATACTCACTGAAAACACATTAATGTCATGTGACTGTTATAGTTGAACTGAAGGGTGGCCCATTGGGCATGGAGGGGATCTACTTTGTAGGGCTGCGACTTGTGATTAAAAGAAAAAAAAGCACTTAAAAAATACATTATTCTTCCGTATTGTGGCGATAATAATAACAAACACCAGGAACAAAGTTTGGATTATTCTAGAACCAACAAAATTCAAAATTCAAATTGGATCAAAAGAACAAAAAAAATTCAAGAATCAATAAAACTCAAAAGACTTCAGTTTTGAACATGCACTATCAATTTTTGGTGATGGAACTCATTTTCGGGAAACAATGGAGTAATTAGATGTTAGAAAAAAAAAAGTGATCAGGGACAAGTGGCTGGTGGTAAAGGTAATTGAGATGTTTGATTAAAAAAAAATGTTGATGTTGATAATGGACCCCCATACTGATATTTTTGTCTTGGCATTGCATATACCATTTAACCATGCATTTTACAATGTCAGGAAATTTCTGAATTCTTTTGTATAAAGGTTTATCTTCATTTGCCTGCCTTCAAAGTTCATGATTAATATTAATGATAAAAATAATTAATAATGATAAATGCTCACATAAGACGCAAAGTTTCTATTTCGGTTTCGGTTACGGCAGAAACCAGAACAAAAGACGAAATTCGGTTTCCTTTTAAAATTAAGCTTTGGTCGGTCACAAGCATCTATTTTTCCTTATGTACCTAATAGAAATGGTGAGGAAGCAAAACTAACCTTCTTGGCAGCATTTTATTTTTACTTTTTAGGTAAGCCAAGCTGTATAAGGTTAATTTTAATTTTATAGCCAGATTTCAGCTTTGTTGCATACGTAACGTGATTTTTTTATAGATTGTAGAAAACCGTCAAGTACAGTATCTATGTGTTTTCATTACAAATAGATAAACAAGAATCGGTACATTTTAAACTCTAAAATTACAGCTTAAGCATCAAATTTCGTTATGTAATATTAAACATTTTTAGAAAAAGTACTTTTATTGGCTCTGTTGACATTTATTCTAAATTATAAATGGAATTACGAACTTATTACTAAGTAAAAAACTTTCATAATGCTAGTATATTAGAGAGTAGTTAGAAAATATTCAAAAGATGTTTAATGCTATTTCCATTTTTAATAAAACGATAAATATGTTACAAGTTTTAAATTTAATTTAATAATACCGCGTGGCTATATTGGAGAAACAGTTCAAATAAGTCATAAAATAAAAAACTTTAAACTAGCCCTTTATGTATACAATATTATCCGCAAACTGTTATTACTTTCTTACAAGTTTAAAAGCTTTTATGACACAAATAAAGCTATATAATAAAGTACTGATCGTAAAGGTTAATAAAGTTGTTATCAATATGTAGGGTAATTTCTTATGTGTATTTTCTGAACAGGTTTTTTTCCTTATATTATTTAATCCACTCAGAACATTTCCATAGATCAACCCCGATTTCCGCTCTGAGTAGATAATCTTTAGTCGCCTTCTCCCTCCTTGATTTTTCAGTTCCCCCAAGAATTAAATTTTTTTATAAATTCAAGCTTAGTTACTATCAGTTTTGAACCTCCATTTGCACCTGAATATGAAGGTATTTTAAGGATAAGGGCTATTTGCCTTTTTCTTATTTAATAAATGGTAGTTGCAGTTTGATACGACTGCTAAGGTGCGTTAGTTTTCCACTCTCGGTACATGAACTCTCGAGAGTAAAAATGCTTTTGAGAGTTCGAGAGTGAGCCCTCCGACAGTCGTAATCTCACGCCCTAGCACATGTAAACACCCCCTCTCTCCTCTTCTCTTCCTCTCGGAGAATACTTTCAGGAAATTAAAACTTCTTTTGATTGATTGAAACTACACCTGCTGTAACGTGACATAACTTTCGGAGAGCTCATCTTTGAACTCTCGGATTATTGGATATTTGGGTCTTGCGGGCGACCCTGCGTATCATTACTTGATAATATGATATTAGTATTAAAGAATCGTCTTCATAAAAAAAATAGGAATTGATTTATAAAAGTTAATTTATCTATCAAAAGTATATATTTTACAATTTGCTATAGAAAATAATAATTTGAAAATAAACATCAACATCAAAAGTATACCGATTTCACATAAAAGCAACTGAAGGAAATTTGAAAACAAACCAAAATTCTACAGATAACTATATCCATCAAAAGTAAGAAGTTTGAACATTATTCAGAAAAGCATGAATATTTTTCAGTTGAAAGTATGTTGTTCTTTATTTACAATAAGAACACCAATGTTAGTTAGGCTTCATGGAGCTCATTTTGATTCCTCAATCCTCTTCAACACAGAGTGCTTTCGTCATCAGTACATTAGCGATCGTAGATTATTTTTATCAATAGTGGATCGTATTTATACGTCTTGAGATTGATACATTCAATGAACATTGAATGTTCATTCCCTGCTCCATTATTATCCATTATTCCGGATAAACGGGGTTCCACTGTATTCCTCTGTTCATATTCTACTAGAGGATTGGTATAAAATATGCTTTGACCACAGGTAGCGGCTTCAAGAACGCATAATTATTTAAATACATATTATAATGAAATGCCAATATTTATTCAATATGATTAACAAGAGGCGCACTAATAACAAGATAATTTATGCAATCCTCTACTTGTGATGAATGCTCAGCCGACTACTTGAAAGTTGAGTGGAACTCGGAATAACCAGCAGGGGAATAAGTCCAAGGAAGGGATGATCTATGAAGGAGAGGTCAAGCCAAAGATGGATGTTGCCCTCGCGGTAGCATATTACATACAGCACTACAACAACGTGATAGGAATACTCTCGGCGAATTGCTACATCACTCTACCCCCTTCCCTTTCTCCCCTCCAACCCCTATAGAAACTAGATTAATAGTTACCACGTCTTCGCTAAAACATCCAGGCCCTCCTTCATCTCGAATATTTCGATTTCAATGCCCTTCAGTTCTCTCTGCCTCTCTCGTCAATGTATTTTTTGCATTTCAATAATATTTTAGATTTAAACAAGACGAATGTGACAATAACGGAAAAAAAAATGATTTTTCATTGACAAAATCATTGACATTCAGTTTCATTTTCACACGTTGAAGTCACTTTTATTGAAAATGTAATGAATATGCTCCTTGACACGATTTGGCTGCAATTTAATCATCAGATGTTCAGAAATCAAAATGGCGTATCCAATATGGAACTAGAAATTTTTAAATCATCTGAAATCCAATGAAATCATTCCAAATGCTCAGGAATGTAATTAGTTGGGGTTCGTGACTCTTCCAGTCTTCTAAAGAATTTCTTATTATATGGTTGGTTAGATCTAGAATGAGATTCACAGACCTCGAGAGGAAAGCGTAGACGTTTTCGAGGAAATGCAGGGTGCTGAGCCACATAAGTAAAATCTGGAGAACATAAAAATTAATAATTTAAGAAATTGGAAAAATTAATGTTGGCGTAAAAACAAAAAGAACTATTTCAATTTAACCGAAGTCATCCCTCTGGAAACTCATCCATGTCGAACAGCTACCTACGACTTAATCTTAATCTTAATCTCGACAAGTGTCTTACTTGAAATCCTCATTCATGATTGAAACGAGGAGAAATTGCTTGTAGATTACTATCACACTTATTTGAAAAACACTCTCAAATTCTAATTTTCTACGAAAAGCTCATATACATTACCATCATTAAGCCTATTTGGACATACAGGATTGAGCTTTGGGGCTCTACTAAACCATCAAATTCCTCCCTCTTCCAATTCAAAATGCTTCGAAGAATCCTCAATACCCACTGATATTACTTAATAACTAATACTGGCTTTCTTCACGCTGAATCGACGCGACGGGTACCCGAGTATCAGAAATTTGAGTTGCCTATGAGTCTGATGATTATAGGCGACTTAATACTGTTCATTTACTGTATGGCCATCCAGCGTGTTCAGTCTTTCAGTCTGTAGTCGTCTTGAACCTCATTCTAACAACCATTATTGACTTTATTTTTTTTTATCACGTCAAGTGACGATGACATTATTTTCGTCTATTATTACAGAAAAAGATTGATCGAAAGTATGGCATCCTTAAGTTTAATCGAACTATTGTTTATTTGTTGCTGCTCGAAGAGTACGATCAGACACACTGCCAGGAGGAGTCACTGGAGTCAAAATCCCTGGAGTCTGGGCTTCTGAGGGACCTGATAAGAGCTCACTAAAATAATCTACACAGTAAAATATTCGTTGAAGTAATATATGTAAATAAAAAAAATCATTTCAAACTTATAATAAATATGACATATAATAAATAATGTCACATACTTTTATCATACTCTACATACAGCGTAACCAAAATTATAAATATGTACGTTGTTTAGAGTTTAAAGAGAAACGCAAGTATTAGGGTTAAGTCTATTAAGTCAAGGTTAGCAAGAAAATTGAATTTTGACTCGATAATTCAAACTTTCGCAAAGAAGGCAATAAGAGTTTTTCGAATAATTGTCATTGTGAATAAGAAATAGTTCAAGCTCTAATAGAGTTATTATGAACAATTTACCTAAATAATTACTATTAAATAAAACCATTATTATTATGTAATTTTGTAAAAAAGAATTATCATAAAACACTGGGCTCTTAGTATTTTCGTTTCCATAAAATCTTAATCCAACAAAAATAAAGCTCATTATTATGCCCCGAATCCGGGCTCTGCTGCTTTATATTTTATGCTTTTGGTATTGTTTATTATTTGTTTAATTTTTATTAGAAAATTATGAATGTTAACTTTAAAAAAATAATAAAAATCTAGTAAGGTTTCAATGTTCTACAAAGTGAAGAAATTTTCAAGTGAAAGGTTTGAAATGAAGTCAATTCCCTTAACTATCACTCGTATAATGAGGTAAATTGAAGTTATAAAGTGCAAAAAATTCTCAACTTCACCCAAAAACCTTATGTCAAACCAAGCGAATTTCACACGTATGATGAAACTCAAGAGACTCTAAGGGCGAACTTTCTGTCGAGTCAGGTGAGATTAATTGGATACGGGTAGGATAAGCATCTCCTAGAAGTCGCGTAGTTTGTGCCTTATAAATACTCAATGTTGGAAGCGATTTCCAAGATACTCAGAGGATACTCTGTTATTCGTCGCTTACCTAGCTTGAACCGACCTAGTGTGAAGAGGGCCTTGCTATGTCATTAATAAAATTATTCATAAAGACCTCAATATCCCGTTTGTGGCCCTCCCAGATTTGGCCCGAAATATATACATCCTTTAATTCCAAACTCCTTGCCTACACAAACACTTGGTTTGTAATCTTCCATCCCTATGTATTTTCGATAATTCTCCGAAGCATCGAATAATCAATAAGAAGTTGGCCTTCTAAATAAAATATTCATTGAAGTGATAACAAAAAATTGTTCCTTCACAAGGGATTATCATGTTTAGTATTTTTTACTCTTAATTCACATTTACTTGTTAATTCACATTACAGTTGTAAATTTCAATAAATAAAAAATAAAAAAATGAAAGTCATTTCCATAGCAGGATTAATTATAGACGATAATTACCACTAGCTGCTGTAGAAGAGGCAAGGCAATATTATTTCGTGACCTCTGCAGCAGGTGGTTACCGAGCTTAATATCACACGTGCTCTGGTATTGCCTGTCCATACCGCGAATGCTCGCACAGCTTTTCTTATTAGAGCCGCTTTCAGATTAGCTTTATCGTCGTGAATCTTAATTGTTTAAGTTATTACTACAGATTAATTAATTGTTATGTCATGCTATGTTTGTAATTTCAAAGTGAAATCTTAATTCGCTTACTGATCGGTATGAATTCAGTATGTGTAATCACATCTTAGTTTGAATTATATAAGTCTACGTTCGCTCAGAATTCAGACCGCTTACGCTTTTTAATAATTTAATAATAATAATGCAATCATTTTTGAATAAGCAAAATCGTCTGCATACTCTTGATTGTTTTTCCGGGATGTAAATATAGCTCCAGAAAACAGATAAAACTGAGAGGAAGAAAATGTAATATTTTATTAAAAATTATTGAAACTTAAGATATTTCAATAAAATTATATATTTTTTATTTTATTGTTATTATTCCCTTTTAATATTCTCCTTATTCTGACTTTCCCACTCTACTATGCTCACTACCTCACACACACCTTCACCCTCTTTGTTTAGAAAATTGGAATATTTTGATTTATCTTCCCTTCTAGAAACAATTACGACGGGATATTTTATAATCTGAGATACAAATATAATTAATAAAAAAAAAAAAATAAGTAATGAGAAAATCTCGCCATTTTCGAAGAATGATCCATATCTCTTTCGTGATTTATAAATCATCTATCGAAAAATACAATGTTAGGAAATCTTGAATTTAAAAAAAAAAGTAGTTTAATGATTACAAATGTTAAATCCATCACTTCAATTCGTGTCCTAGTGAGGATATTCTAATGTACATATAATTAATTGATATGCAGGACAGACTCAATAAGGAGTAGTTGGCCCGAGGAGCAATCAGACTGAGTACTAAGAGATGAGGCCGGTAGTAACAATTAGAATGACAGTTGCCAACCGGCAGAATATTGCTTTACTTTTATGGCCACTTGGACAGGAGATCCGAGCATCCAATCTGAGATGGTATGCGCCACCATAACTATCAGTTCGAGAGGTATTTGAATGCCGCTGAGCGTCCAAGTACTATTTCGAAAGCAGTTTTCATGATCGTATAAAGTAAGAAATTATGGATAAATAGAATAGAAACATTTCAGAAGGAAATTCATAATTTCTAATTGTGGTGGTCGTGAGGGTGGTTGTTACGACATGAATTCCACGAAATCGAGAATTCCGCTCTCCTCAGGTTTACGAATGACTAATTTAGGTTTTTCATACACACCATGATTGATCATGTCAAAACAGTCTAGAATGTGGGATGGGGATGTCCCACTAATCTGGAACTTAATGCATTGGCCGTATCTCCTTTGTCTATTTACAAATTTCAGGATTTTCCTGAAAAAAGGAAAAAAAAAGAGAGATGTAATAAATGCTTTTTTAACAGTTTATTTTGGCCCAAACCGTAATTACCGTAGACTACTGATTTCGATTTCCGGATTTTGATAATCGAAATCGATGGAAAAAAAAAAGAAATAGAAACATGTTTGAATTTACCGCAGTAGTGACCCAATTCACTTTGATTATAATGAATTGATGAATATAAGCAGTTCCACTTAGCCCCTTTAAATTGAATTCCTGATCTTTCAATGATGGGGTGGGGGAACTTAAAGGCCGAGTGTGATTCTTGATAGATTATCTAATAGTATAGCCATTGTCTATTGGCCAGAAATCAAATCTACCGGGAAAAAATATTTATTATACAGAATATATTCTATTTAGGACTACAATGCTAAACATAAATTTGAATTGATATTTGACTGCACATTATGAGTAAATACAATTATATTTCAGTATTTTAAATATTTGCGTCCTTCCTGAGTACAAGATATTCTGATTTCGTTATAACTAACACATAAAAATAATGTTTTACGGACCGTCCTTCATCACGGAGCTCTCATGTCTTGACAACCTAACGCCTGCACCCTTTGGGGTGTGACGTCTGTAAATAAATATTTATTTACAAAAAAAAAGGAAGGGGAAAAATGAGAAAATGCAAATAAAAGTATACAGTTATGGCTACAAGAGCTGTCTTGTAGCCATAATTGTATACTGGTGCTGACCAGAAAGAAAAAAAACTGATTTTATATGTTTTTAAAAAGTTTGTTCGGATTTTAATAAAATTAAAGTCGCTATTACTGTTAAATACAATTTTAATTGGCCTTTGTTATAAAGGAAAGGGCTGTGAGTGACCAATTCTAAATGTCAAACATGATAAATACTAATTGCTACAATTTGATAACCAGACTAAGAGAATTGATTGAGGATTCTCCTGTACCAAGTAATTCTGACTTAGCAGATCCTTATATCTCCACACAAGTTGGTTCGAATGAAAACAGATACTGATAATCCTAGATGTGTGCTAGACAAAGTAAACATAAACATTAAGTATTCGGCCAACTTAAAATTCCGACTTTTTTCCAGATAGACTATGGAATCAGACAGACGGAACTTTCTTAAGAAGTAGTTACTGAATTCAAGATCCTGTATTTAGTAGTACAATTTTTTTTCTTTATTTTGTATTATTTAATAATGTATTAGTATTCCGCTATTTTTCAACTGCCATGTTTTCTCCGTCTTTTAATTTAATTTCCTAAATTAATTTTTCTAAAACTAATAAAATACTAAAATATCAATTAATAAATTTTCAATAATTTAATAATAATATATAAATCTCTTACTTGAGAACTAGAAATTTGCTGTTAAAGTAAAATAGCTGTTATTAAAAATCAGTTTAGCAAGTATTAATAAAAATTGTTTTTTATTATGAGTTTTTCATAACATTACAAGTTCATAGTTCGTTTTCAAAAATCCATCTCCAATATGCATTAGAGCAGTAATGCTTATTCCAAAATCATTGTAAATCATTGTAGTGAATGTAATATAACTCAATATTGCTAAAAGGGACAATATGGACAGTATGGTAAAGTTTTTTTTGTTTAAACGACCACTGCTTTTATCAATTATGTATTCCTGATAAGTTACTTCTAAATAACTTATAAGATACATTCATTCAACAACGTCTTGTGCAGTAACTTTTATTATAACCAGGCTGTATAAAGAAAGTTATCATGTTATATAACAACAAAATCTCGGGTACCTGGGTGGGACTCTAACCCCCTTATCACCAGCTAATTCATCATACAGTACTTAAGTCTCCAGTATCCACCCCAAGTGCGGAGAACAGCCCTTCCAAACTCGCTCGGAAAAAAAAATGAAAATAAAGATCATTTATTATTAAAGTTGAGGAACTGTCTCAGTAGACAGTTTTTGACTATAATAAAGTGGCCCATATAAGCCTCCGGTTGTAGGAAGGGTTTAAAATTCAGGGCGGGCTGGTGGCGCAGATGGCTCGAGTACGTGGCCGCTACTGTACCCTACCTAATTGTGGACTCATGTTTTTTGTCCCGTTTCATTAAATGCTTATTCATCCGGCCTGTTACAGCACTCTGATTTGTTCTTGGTCAGTTTTCTCATAGCAGTTTTGTTCCCTGATATAGGCAAGAGGAGAATATTAATATTATTAAGAATAAAAATATTATCATGAATAAAAATAGCGAATAAAAAATATATAATACATAGATAATAATAATATAGAATTGGAATAATTTATTAAATTGGAACATGATAGTATTAATAGATCGAAATGCTGACTGAAATGTTCAGACCAGGTCTACTTAAGTAGCTATTTTTAATTATCCTCTGTGACGTGTACCCCATGTCTTCGGAATTATGAATTTTTATATTTGAATAGCTAAGAGCAGAAGCCGGGGTAGGCTAAGGTGCTTGCCAGGTACTTATAGATGCTTGCCACTAAAGTGCTTAGAGTATATAGGACGCACTTTTTAAAAAGGCCGGAGCGGTGTGGACAGGTGCGCGTCGTGCTTAATAGAGGCAACTCACAACGACCGGGCACAGACCGCTGATGACCGTATTCAGTGTACCTTGATCGCGGATCGCGTTTTTAGGATGTCTAATAGGTGCCCAAAGGTTCGGTCCATGGACGATCTGCTTCGTCGAAAGAAATATACGTCCTCGTGTCCCCGAACAGCCATAATCCGTTGATCTAGACCGATTTGTCACTGTCCTTGAACCCGAGTGAAACGGTGGAAAGGATGCTGCCGAATTGGCCCCAAATAGACTGGTTACGAAACCATGAGTAGCCCGCCGCTACATTATGGAAACCATCGTCGGTAGCAACGAGAGGCTGGGTGACCCCCTGTAGGCTGTCTGTGCTCCCGCAAACGATAAAACGTCTGTAGGAAGACCACATCGCGCGACTGAAGATTTTCATGGTCTAATCAATTTCGAGAAAAAATAAGTTAAAGACACCATGTTTAATTGTTTGAGGTGCCTAAATACGTTTATTGTAAAAGAGAAACACGTCCATCATCTTAGAACAGTGAATCTACATGCTTGTCATAAAAGTTAATTTCGTTTTGTAATAGTCGATCAGAAGATAGATTTCTGTGTACATAGATATAAGTATTCAACCAAATGCTCTTTGAATTTAATTCCTTAATTGGTTGTGTCCTTATATGTTTGTGGGCAAAGACCTGATTATTCTCAAAGTTTCTTCTCTAGCTGTCAAGTAGTTGAAGTAGAATCATAGGAAGAAGGGATGAAGAAAACGATAGAAAATATTTAAATATTATTTTTTTGAACTTGATACTCGGTCAACTTGGTTGTTACGGAAGTAATTGTATTGAGATATATTATTGTTCACCATTATAATTATTTTAATTAAGAGCATCATCATTATTAAAATTAAGAAAAAAAATATGCAATGTTATTTCCTAGATAAAGGTTTTAGTAATCCATGAAAATTAATGTTTCCGTAGTGTAGTGGTTATCACGTGTGCTTCACACGCACAAGGTCCCCGGTTCGATCCCGGGCGGAAACAATAATTTTTTTATTCGTGTGTCATTAAATCCTACAGCAATATCTATTTCACAGATCTCGAAGTATTTTTATATAATATTAAATTGGAATTTTCTACTATATTCTGTAATAGATGTATACCATAATGTATATTAAATTTATTAGAATAATTCTGTACCTATAGTGAACAAGTGGCTAACTCTACTTGATATCTCTTAGCGTTAAGTAGAATCGTATGCTATTTGAAATTCATGTTTGATGATTCACCAGTAGTATGTTCTTACAGATTTGTATTCTAAATTCCTTTCTTGTACTTAAGTATTCGGATTCGTACCTTATATTTATTTGACCTTAGTTGGCCAATGTCTGGATATATAAATATAATCGTTTATACAATTTTTATAAATAAATATTACCAGCCCTGTTTCAGGTTTGGCTGCTAACTAAAAATAAATTATCATTTAATGTGAACTTAAGACAGTATAACAAGAAGGATATAATGAAAATAGGTAAGGAATGAAAAAAAATTCAATTTTAGATTTTTCACCGAATAACCAATATAAAGAGGATATTCAATAAACAAATGGGAATATAAAATGCCTACTAACTAATGAAAATGATCCTCTGGAAACAATATAAAACTTTTTTTAATTTTCAATTTTAAAAAAGAAACATTTAGCAATAGTAAGAGAAAACTGATAAATCCTTTCATTACAAATATGTAATACAATCGCATCTACAATAGTTACAATGCAAATACTGAACATTTTAACATACACTAACTCAGGGGCGGAAGATTTTTTAAGATTGAATATCTTGACTCATTAAATCTTGGCTCTTCTTATAGAGTAGACATTATCTGTACCCATTTCTCTCTTGGCATTTTACATAAAAATTTAACTTCACACTCATTAATTCGTTGAAAAATCAGGTTTATCCACCATTAAATTACTTTAGAGACTGTACTTGCAGTTATCAAAATACACAATTTGTATTCACTGATGGGCCAAAGTGAGAAAGGTATTGTTTGTTCGGTAATAATCGGCTCAGTTATTACTCTCTATTCTGTACCAAATATCATTACGATATACTCTGCAAAGTTGTCCGATATGAAATTACTTAGTAACCACAAGGAATTTTTATACTGTTCGGACTCTCTTTCGGCTCTCACTAGCATCATGTGGATCCCAGGTCAGGCAGACATTGAGGGTAATATTCTTGCTGATACTGTTGCTGAAGAAGCTTCCACTCCCATTCCAATACCTCAAATTTCTAACCATTTGCCAGATATCAAATTCTTTATAAAAAAACAAACTAAAACTCTATGGAATGAAAATTGGCTCTGGATAGAAATAAGTTAACGGACTAAGAACAATTAGGCACACTGCAAATTCAAGGAACATCGGTTCGAGAACAAGAAAGAAGAAGTTCCTTAAACAAGGCTGAGAATCGGGTACTCGAAACTTACGCACAGTTGATTAAAATGGAAGGAAACCACCGCCAATCAAACACGTCATAATGGAATTGGAACTGCACAAGGAATAAACAAGAAAAATGGAACTAACAGCCAAGACTTAGCGGAGTTATTGTTTAGGAAACCAAGTTTCATCAAAAAGTTATAAAATTCATAAAAGACATTAGAGCCTTTAAGCAATTGTAAATTATTAAAGAATTATTCCTCTATCCTAATGTTGCGGTACAGGGTACCGAGATGTGAAATAAATTTAATTAATTAACCCACAGTGTGTTCTGTTAAACTTGATTCTTGGATTGTTTGTTATCCGGCACAACTGCTGTGCCAAGTACCATACTTTCCAATAGGTTTTCAGATAAATCACCTCTTTTGAACGACATGATTCGTTAAAATTAGATAAATAAGAAATGTCTTGATACAGATCAATTTATACCCTTTATATATTTTTTTGCGAAGCTTTCATTTCTACATAAATCAAATTTAGAGTGCGCTTATATAAAGTATTGGCAATTTTACTATAGTTAAAGTTATTCCATCATGGCTATTTTGTTGGTCCCGTATAAATGTATGTATGTACATTTAACATTTCAAATACGCAGTTAATCAAGTGAATATATTCTACAAATCTCAATTTCAAAAACATTTTTCTATATTCTTGGCCATAGCTTGCCTTTATGCAGTGGTGTAGCCAGGCAAACTGGTGTCCGGGGCAAACTTCAAAATTGTCGCCTCCAGGATCGGAACTAGGGGGGCGCAAAGAGAACACTTGTCCATGGCGGCAGAATATGGAGGGCGGTAACTTTTGAGTGAAATGTAATAATTAGATTAAATAAATAATATTTCTTTCAGATTTTTGATAGTTTTGGCCATAATTCAGTCAACAAATGATTTGATGATATTTATTTCGGAATATATCAACTAAAGCACCGTTATAAAACTGTTGACTTATGTTGGAGAGGGAATGAAAGAAGAGGCGGCAAAATTAAGCTTGCCCCCTCTCCCTCCCGACAAAAATCCCGGTACAGGTTCTGCCGCCCTCTACCATAATTACAGGTTATCTTTTTCAAGGGAAATACGATACCGACAAAGTCTCGATGCCGGTGCTCATTCAAGCACACGAATCAAATATTCGATACCATTATACATAATTTCATGATTACTTATTTTTAGGTATGTTCGACTGTGATCCAATAAAATAAATTTACTTTTCGCAGCTTAGAAAATAAGGAAAAAAATAAATTATTAAAAATTATTTTTTAGAATTTTGGCGCCCCTTTTTAAGCTGCGTCCGGGTCCCTCTTTGCCCTACTACGCCTCTGACTCTATGAAACAGTGGAGTTTGTATGGAATACAATGCGCATATTATTTTAAATTCGTGTAGTGAAGCTGTGACCCCGCTGTTGGATTTTCGATTTGTCACGACGATGGGGGAAGGGAACGATAATTATTTTTATTTGATAATTGATCGAAAAATGATAAATAAATTTAATCACTGAATAATTGAATAACGAATAAATGGGTTATTCACTAATTATTACTTTTTTTCTGAATAAAATTTGTCCAACACTGGTTAGTGCCAATGCGCCGAAACGAAAGTCGAACAGTGTGGACATAGCTTAAAGAAGGGCGGAGTCTCCGCATTATTCTGAAACATATACCTTAAATCGAAAAAATATTGGGTGATTTTTTACAACAAAATTTTACTTCTTACAAATTTAAAATATATTTTAACTTTTTGAAGAAAATTATATTTTTCACTTATAAATCAATGTCGATTATTTTAAATTTAAGCCTGATTTCTCAAATGGTGATAATAAGTCGATTTACTGCTGACATTATTCATGGAACGACATTATTTTTTTATAAATATAAAACAAAACTAAATACCTAAAGGGTACAGTAATAAATAGTTTTTATGGCATTTATTAGTTTGAAATAAAAAAAAAAAAAATAATCTATTTTAGCTTGGTGTTAATGCAAAGTAATATTTCTGAATATTTACCATCTATAGAAGGACAGAGGAAAGGAGGGAGAAGGCGCGAATTCTCAATAACCTAATTATCGGAGTCATCCGCCCAGCAACACTTCAGTCTCTTTCTCAACATTACTCGTTACGGTTCGAATATTTATTGTTCAGTCTTTTTGTTATAATATTATTTTAAATTCATATTCTTCTCACAGTGAGTGTTATTAGTTTCATGCGTTGCAAACTTCCAGTCTAAATAAGTTTCGAAATATGTAGTGATTATAATTATTTTTTATGTAGTTGGTGACTTTTAAAATTTAAAGATATGGTACTATTGAATTGATTGCGAAATATTAACCTCCTAATTTGTAATATATGTATTCAGTAAAAAAAAAAATTAATCGTGAATTTTTCATCGCATGCTCCATATATATAATTTTAATATTCAGAATTATTTATATCAATAATTTATAATAAAGTTTGTCCCCATATCTTGACTAATAACTGCCAGCCAGCTCTTATATTCTCCTGTTATATGGTCTATAAAAATTCTTTTAAAAACGACCTTATTAAGCTTCTCAAAATAATTTAAAATAAAACAAAATGATTTAGATGCTTCTTCTCAAAAAAAAAAAAAACATTACAAATTATTATTAACACGATATAATATCTTTTTTAGAATTTGAAAATATAAAAATTCCGTTCATATTCTAGATATTTTGAAAGCTTTAGCCATACAATTAAAGATAAATGTATATATACAGGAAGCTCATTACTTAACAATTATTCCTAACATAGACCAATTAGTATAATATATTAAAGCATGTCGCTTTTTATATAATAAAATATTTAATTATAAAAAATGATTTTAATTTTAATTTATCCTAAATTTAATTCTATGCAACATGCTTCAAGAATTTTACTCATAACCAAGTGTGATGTTTGTTTTTTTTCTTTTAGATTGTATACATTACATATCAGCAAAATACTATTTTATTGTGTAAATATTGAAATAAATAGAATTTTTATCAGTACTAAAACTGTAAATAACATATATCGATGCACTTTTATAGTGTTCTTAAAATGATCACTAACGATTACATAAGGACACAACTAAATTATTTAAAAATCAATTCAATCTTACCTTAAAAATTGTTCCACTAGATACTGATTGATCTATCTGTTTTGTCTAAAGTGGTTGACAGTACTGAAAGTGAAAATAAAATTATTTAAATACATAATCCAAAAATTTCATATTTCACATTAAATTCGTTTATAATAATAACTCATAAATATCAATTAATAAGAATAAACTTACAGAGACTTTATCGATTTCTCTAATGTTTATGTATTTTTAAAATTATTAAATAGGCAACTAATAATTTATACAAGACAAAAAGCAGGAGTGGCTAATTTTTTTTTAAATCACCTTATAATATTTATAAACACAGAGCATTATTCATCATTATATAAAAACAAGGGATACATTTTTAATATAATTGTATTTAATAAATTTAATCTCACCACAGTAAAGTGTCCCATATAAGTGTTGATCATGCTGGCTGGCTGATCAGTGTAATGGCTGACTAGTTTGAAAGTAAAAAAAAAAAAATCTATAATTAATAATTTAAAAACGTTATTATTGCTTTAAACTAGTATATAATATCATAATTATGGTTAAAAGAGCATAAAACGTAAATATAATAATGAAAACAAGCAAAATACCTTGATATTAAAGTTTGATTTGCTCACACATATAGAAGTGTAATTTCTGCTAAATATTCATATCTACAGAACTGACTGTTCTAGTTGTGTGGTGGGGAGAATAGCACCATAACCTCTCCGCCAATGAGATCCTTCCAATCTCTATAACTCAATTATCTGTTCTAACTTCCTGTTGTATCCCTCTTCTCTCCAGTACATAATTAGGTCCCATACGGTTCAATCGGTATAACAAATTTGATTTTTTTTTTAATTTATGAATTTAAGTGTTTAAAAGTGAAAAGTGTTTTGTTAAATGTGTTCTATAGTTCAAGGTTTTAGTTTAAAGTAAAAAGATTTTAGTGGATAATGTTAATTCTTGTTTTAAGTGTTTAGTTTCTCCGGTTTAAGTGTTTCGGCTTTTTATTAAAATTTATTACCGTTTTCGAAATCATTTGTTTTAAAAATAAAGATGACTGTGAACATCAAGAAAGAAGGATAAATTTGTGCTTTAATCGAAGAGGTAAGAATAAAGTTTTAGCTAAATTAATTGTCTAACTTTAACACTTTATAATTATCAACATAGCATTGATAATTAAGTATAAAGTATTACTGTATTATTTTATGTTGGCTTGATTTATTTTTTTAATGTTTGGAAAAAAAAAAGGAGAAAAAATCTTTGGTGTCAGAACGACAGGTTCCATCATATAACAGGTTTCATTTAAAAGTTTCTATTACTTTACAGTTATTAACTGTAAACTGTGAGTTACCGCTCACCACTCAAGATGTAACAGTGGGAAAAAAATTTAATCAGTCATTGTTCCAATATGGCATTGTGTTATTTGCTCCTTATTTGTTTTATTTTTAAATCATTTGTAAGTGCTATAGCCAGCAAGTCTTAGTTCAACGTATTGCACAATATATAATTTATTAGCAAACAAATCATTTCGGTTGTCTTAATCTAAAAAATAAATTTTATATAAATAAGTTTTATAGAATTTTCTGTTCAAAATACCATCAATATTTCTAACTTAAAATAATCAACACTGATTAAATTTTGTTCACCTTTATTGCTTTCTCATCAAGCCTCACTGAAAAAAAATTTTGATCTCGATGAAATTAATTTAGGATGGAATAGAGCTGTGAATTAATAGTAGTGGTTCAAATGTTCTACAGTCAGATAGCAGCACCATCAATGTGTAAGTACATAATATGTTTATAATATTTATGAATATATAATGTTTATATTATAAAAATTGTGTTGCATTTATTGAATTTATTATATTAACCTTACCCCGGCGGTATGAATTAAATTAAACTTAAGTAGCTTCAGCAATGTTTTTATTTTTCTATTGGATAATTACTCCATTTTCTGTTTCTGAAATCTTAATTACATTCGAATATAAAAAACGAAACATAATTTAAAATGCAATATTATAATGTATACTCTTAAGGGACCTAATCCTAGGATAAAGTTTATTTTCTATTCTATTCTTATATTTCGTTACTTTTTTCAAATTTGATAGTAAAACAACTAATATTAATATTTAAAAAAGAACATGTCTTATATAATCGTTTCTCCTATACATTGTAACAGTGTATGTTTTAGCACCTCTCTCCTTTAGATAAGTAGAAAAACAGATAAATCAAAAATGGTCATAAAGTTGCAATTTCATAATAAATTACTCACTTTTTCACTTTAGGTTAATTAAAAATCTTAGTTTTCGTCTATACATTTTTGTACATAGCAAGTAAAAAAAATTGACCTATCTTTGTATTTAGTTTGTTATAAACTGACATTTTATGATAATCAGACTTACTGTAGTAACTTACTAGTAGTGACTTACTGTAATATTTGTGTATTATTAATTTTTTTTTTAATATTCATTAATACATCCATTGGGCTTTGACATGAGACTTTTGTGCAATAACTAAACAACTTTGCTTGGACATTCTATTTGTTTCAAATTATGTTACTTTCAATGATAAAAGAAAAATATAGAAATCAAATTTCAGGTGTTGTCCTACAATTAAAACATATCTATGCATTATATGTATTAGCATAAGAGCCATTTTTAAGCTCTTAGTATGGTGCTGATCAAATTAGTTTATTGTTTAGTCGTAGAACATAGCTGAAATTTGATTAATTATTTTTTCAGATATTATTAACAACTAGTTCACTACCAGTATATCATAATTTACTTTTCTTTTTCTAATCAATTATTCTCTTAACTCTATCATAACGAATAGAAATTATTTCTATCTTAGAGTAGATCTTATTTCTACTCGTAATGATTATTGCGTTGGATAACGAAACCAGTGTTGCCATCATTTAAGAAAAAAATATCCGTCTTTTAGGCTTAATTATATTAATTTCTGAATTTAAATACATACAATAGATTTATAAAATCATTTAATTTAAAATTAATGAAAGTAACAAATCTTTTTCAAATAAAGTTGCTCTTATTTTTTGGCGGCACGCTCCACTGATTTGAATATACTGGTTAATGTAGTAAACAGCTGCTATAGTTAGATGGCGCCACTCGCCACTGATGCATCATCTAGTTGCCACCAGTTGCACCCTTAGAATAAAATTCTAATTACAAAACATTAAATAATGGTAAAATAATTATTCATTAGTCATTTTTATTCTTCAATATTGCGTACCGCGAATTTGTATTTTTTCTACTATTAAAGTTTAAAATACACTTATATATTTTAAACTTTATAAGTAGAAAAATTTGTATAGTTTTGAAGTGAAATTCGGATGTAACTTAAATTTATGTTGTAACTTATTACTAAATTAAGTTACTTATTTTTTGTCATTCGCAATAAAACTGCCACTTTGGATGTCGTGAGGTTTCTAGATGCTGGGCTTTTTCATTTTTCAGTATTTATTTTTTTTCAATACCTCGATCAGCATTTAGTTCTTTTCAAAGTAGAGTACATTTTGGGGTGTTTAATGTTTATAAACCTTTAAAAATAAATAGTTTGTAAATAATTTTCTTATGTGAAGTTCGCGCGAGTTACGCGTTTCTGTTCGAAGCGGATTTCGAAAATATTCACTAAATATTTTAAATCAAAAAAGGATATATTTATTACAGGAGTCCAACGGTAACTAGTCCTAAAATATTAGTGCATAACTCGTGTGACATAAAGGGGTTTTCTATTTTTTAAAGTACCTAGAAAATCAAAAAAGTCGTGAGTTGTCAACTAGTATTATTCACACCTGGTTACGATATTGCCTCTCCCTCCCCCCCAAAAAAAAATCAATAAAGAATCACATTTTGCACTCTTTGACACTTGTATAGGGCCCAAGGCTAATTGCCATGAACGCGATTTTTTTTTTTTTTTTTAAACAGATTTCGATTGAACATGGTTTTTTTCTGCGACTGGAGCGAGCAACACATTAAAACTGTTGTCAAGTACTAGTTTTGGATTAGGTATTTCGAGATTGGATTTGAGATATTTCGATATTTACAAAAAATAAATGGGAGATTAATTTTGTAGTTAATTAGTATTACAGAAGGCTTATGAGTATACCAAAGTATTACAGATGGGCAAAACCAATTTTTTCAGGGATCAAATTAAAATGATTCTCTCATCGTAAAAAAACTGGTTCGTTTTCTTGATTTACTGTTTTAAGCTAACTCTGATTCAGTAAGAAGTAGGGGGGCGGGTGGAGGTATTGAATCACTGAAAATTGCTACTGCTCTATTTTCTCGAATCGCTAATTAGTCTCTCAGAAAAAAGTTTGTTTGAGACATTGAATTTCGGGAACGCATTTTCCATTTTTAACCATTATTATTTTATAATAATAATTTTATACCAAACTTTTTTTTAAAAGAATATTTTCTATTCTATGTGAAACCTGAATGATGGTACATGTTATTGTTACTGAAATATACAAAAAATCAATTATAATAAACTTAAAATAATACCAATGTGATTAAAACGAAGTATTCTTTATTAACTCATTTCTTTTGTATTTTTTTTTGTCAAATAGCCAATTACTAAAAAACAAAATTGAATTATAACCATGAGGTCAATCAAAATGCATTATCGTAAGTTGACGAGATAAATTATATATATATATATATATATATATATATATATATATATATATATATATATATATTTTTTTTTTTTTAATGTTATACTCTTGTCGGTGTGACACTGTTGTTGGTCTATAGAGGCTGAAAGGCTGCCTATCGGTGAACTTTGAAATAAATATAACTCAAAAATTGTCTAAACAATAAGCTTTTCGTTGTGGAGTTAGGCTTTGTTTAACTCTAATTAGCTTCTGTGAGCCTTTAATTAAATCGACATCTCATATTATGTTTCATTTCTAAACATCAAATTACGGCGGTTTAAAAAGAAATATTTCTTATTTGCTTGAATCAATCCAGAGGATCTCACTCCTCGTTTACACAGATTCGTGCCAACAAATTAACTTTTAGCATCATAATACATTAAGCATTTAACACAAATTGCGTGAATAACTCTATTATATTTAATATAGTATCAATGTGAATTAAACGAAATAACCTTTATGAAAACTTTTTTAAAGAATGAACTACTAGAACAAAAAACATTGCAATAGAAATAAAACAAACATTCCAATAGTTACCTTCGAGGTCATCAAATACGGAAGATGTATTATCTTAGATCGAGGAAATTTATATAACATATTTTTCTGATGCTGATTTTGTCTTTGGAACACTGTTGGTGGTCAATGAAGGATGAAAATTGATTTAAATCCTTATATGTTTTGTCAACTAATGTAAATCTAAGTAATTAGCTGTCAAGATATATATTTTTTTAAATTCAATCCTACCTTTGAGATCGTTTCCATGATTTTAATAGGCTTAAACCCTAAGCTATGCTAAAAGACAATTAAGGCTGCTTATAAAGAAATATATAGAAGCAGAGCCAGACACTAGTAGAGTAACGTATGAAATTGGTTTCATTTCAAGCTGTTTTTGGAGAAATTCTGTGTTATTGGGTTCAAAATTATTTTATGAATGGATAGGGTCACTTAAGAGGTATGACTAGTTTACTAGTTATTATATGCGAATAAAACATTTCTTTAATCTAGAATTAGCTAAAACATCAATCTGCAGATTTGGCAGATTGGAGTATGGAAGTGTATACCGCATCATATATGACGGTTTGGCATGCATATTGTTCTTCCCTTTTGGGTATGACTGTATTGCTGATGAAGTCTGCGAAATAGTCCGTTGTGTCTATGGACGTTCGCAAGGACAATCTGGTTGTTATTCGTTTGTACCACTCTTATATCTCATTATCGTGTGCAAGTAATGTTAATGTAATTATAATATGAATAACACTGATTTATATTCTACTCTGTCGTTGTAACCATCAGATGAACAATAGTCCCTTAAGTCACAGCTCCTTAATAAGGCTGGTAATATCTGCAGCCCTCCTACGAAGTAATAGACCCTGGGAGGGCCCCAACCCTCCAAGTGAGGTCCTGTGATTGTGAGCAGGGGCGGGACAATAAATCCTGCAGGAACTTTTAATAACAGGAGTTGCCCAGGACCCAGGTCTGCATATTCATGCTATCCTCATGATAATTATTGCCGATGGCCGCATTGTGCGTGTGCTGCCGCCTACGTGACCCGACTTCCGCTACGCACAATGCTGCAAGGATCGCGGCACAAGGTGTAGTGGACCGTAGTGGACCTTTGTTATTAGGCTACTCTCCTGTTAGGATTGCAACGCTCCTCTGCCAAACCTCAGGACAATTACTAGCAATAGTTCGGGGATTTTGTTTTTAGTTTCAAAATAATTAAATTGTTATAGATATATAATAAATAAGATTCACTCACAATGCTGCAAACACTATGGATTAAAAAATAAAGACAAAAAAATTAGCCTTCATTAAATTTTAATGTCATGCACTAATCTGTGCATCATGTGAATATAATCAATATTGGAAAATTCACTGAGACTAAAGAAGTATGCAATATCTTACACGTTATACTTCTGTTTAGTACCAGTGAAATATTATTTAAAAATAATAATAATATTAAAGATTTGACACTTTAAATCGGGTTGCAGGCCATACACAGTTTTCAACTACTTAGGGTGTTTTTATCTTAGCATCCTGGACGTTTCGATCGCTATGCGCATGGGATCCTCCTCAGCATTATTCTGTTGAGCTCCGGTACGTAAGGCAGACATATATATATATATATATATATATATATATATATATATATATATATATATATATATATATATTTACTTCCATCATTAGATTTCTGAACAAGTTATAACATTTAATGTTGTTTCTAATTCTTAAATCGGCTAAAGGAACTTCTAAACTTAGAGAGACATTTAAAAGAATTTAAAAATAAATATTTGTTTAGAAAAATATAAAGTATCTATTTAAAAAACAAACATTACAATCTTATAATTGAATGCCCAGCTTAAGAATGTATATGTTATATATAATTTAAAACAATTGAATTTAATAAATAGACTTTTTTATGAATTATCTTATTTTAACGCTGTAATTAATTAATTTTTAAATTGACAAATCATAACGGTTTATATTTTGAATAGGTAAAACCTCTCGTAATTTTAAATTATCTATCTGGCGGTGATCTGGCAGAGAGAGCTATCCTAGGATCACGTCGGCTACTCAGCAATTCAGCAGGTCCAGAGGTCTCCTCCAGGTTCAACTTCTAAGGCTTCGCTATTGCAGTCACGTCTGCCATTTGCTGTTTATTTTTAGATTTCATCCCAAATCAAAGGAAAATAAACTATTCTCTTTAGATTGCCATCGTATTAAAATTTGTGAAATTTAAAGTGTAGAAATATATTTATGCTTTAAATAAATAATAATTGGTCAATGTCTCTATCTCAAAGGGTCTGTCTTATACATACCTTTTGAATATGTATTACAGAAATTCGTTTTTCGTAGTTGTTACAATCTTACTTTTTGTCCACCTTTTATTAATTTTGTTGGAGACATTGTGTATTTTTAGAACATGGCCAAATGTTTTGAATCAATTCCTACTGAAATATTTGCATGGAATAACTCATCCATAGTAGTCGGTATAGATGTCTCGATGTCCAATATTGATTCAACATCGGAAGCCTTCCTTGCACATTGATAACATGCTTGTTGTCCTCCAAGTCTTGAATTTTTATCTGTTTGCATCTTAAGCTTCCCCACTCTTTCTACAAATGGTCTCGATTTGAAGATATTTCGTTTTTTTCAATGTTGCAAAGTTATGGGCGCTGAATGAAAACTCCTTTTGCAGAAATTTTATGAAATGCACATCATAAACTCATAATTCCTTGGATTAATAATGCTTTGTTAAGGCTATACTTTGATTTTGGCTTATAAAGTCAAAGTAAAGCAATGACGTTTATAATAATTAATTCTGCTACGAAATCTTCAGAAATGGCAAAATTTCATTTTACAATTCTCTATTACAATAAATTACATTAATCTCCATTTCATTCTTTCTCTATTCATGGGATTATTGTTTATTCCTTTACCTCAACCATTCATTTAGATCTAGATGATGTTTGATCTAAACATTTTTAAAACTTTCTGGACAGATCTTGATTAAGGTGGCCAATTTGAATTGCAAAATAATCCCTGAAAAGTTGGAGAACTTGGAAGACAGCCAACGACAGAAGTGCTTGGCGATTGGTGTTAGAGGAAGCCAAGAGCCGCTTGGGGATTGTAGAATAGAATGGATTAGAAGTAGAACTTTATTCTGGGACTAGGTCCCTTAAGAATAACACATCTGACGTGAAAAATTACGCTGTAATTGCTGCAGCTCATATTTTATTTGTCCTCTCTTGTGATAGCGCCATCACAAACTGAGCACTGCACCATTATTATAGGTAAATAATAAACAGTACTCGCATATGTCAGTGTATCAACAGTGGTGAGTGTCGAAGGGCTTAAATCCTCTGCGATTTAAGGATTAACTTCATTCTACTGACCGTAGGTAGCACTGTTAAACCCGAGCTTTCTTTGTAAGTTTTAGGTCGTAAATATTTAAAGCACGTGGCTACTGTGATCCGTAAAATTAAAAAAAATAAATGAATATAATAACTAAAGTGATATTTTTAAAATAATGAAGTACAGGTACGATGTTGACTGGTTGGCGTTGTAGTGCAGTAATTGTTACGTTTATAATTCAACAAGTACAATTGAAACACTTTTATTAACGTTCATAGACAATTAGTAATGTAAAAATATAGGTTGAATAATCGGATAAGAACATATGTTAACAAAGAGGTTATATATTGATATAACAGTAATAATCTGATTTTTAAAGGTTAAAGGATCTAGTGTTTCCAACACTACTATTATAATTACTTTCCCTCATCTATATACGAAGTATCTAGTAAGGGGAAGTATTAAGATCGCGAAAATTTTCGAATTCGAGTTTTCAACGGAAATACACATTTTAAGGTCCTCTGTGTCCAATAACCAAGTCTCGCAAAATGGTCGTGTGTATTTGAACAGACTAGCTCAAAAACGAAAAGTTGTACGATATTGAAATTATGTATCTAAGGTAGGCAGGCACATGCATGTGATGTTACAGCAACTATTTCGTCAAAATCGACCGAAAGTACCACTTTATATTATCGATTTTACATTTTTTTTTACAATTTTCCCGAAAATGGCTCTAACGATTTTGATGAATCTTGCCTAAATTATTCTTCATAAAGGCCTTTAACGTTTCTTTTATGTAGTACATCGCAGAGGAAATGCAGGGAAAAAAGTTATGACGAAAAGAATGTTATATTTGTGCTTAATTTAAAAAATGCAAATTAATGCAATTTGTAGTATATTATGTATAGAATTGTATGAAAGTTTAGTAAATTATTTAAAAAAAAAAAAAAAAGGTTCATCAAAATTGGACCACTATTAGCAAAGATACAGCGTATTTTGGGAGTAGACTGTAGACGGATAACTTAGCGTATCCGTAGTATTGTTTATGTGAACTCTTTAAAATTATATTAAAAAGATAATTATTATATGCGCACCACACCAGATTTTTTTATCAATAAAGGTGAAATTTCGGTCTTTTATCAACAATATGGAATCTATTTGAGTTATTTGATATATAAAAATGAAGATCATCTTATCTACATTTTTTTAAATACATTATGTACATACATTATTACGTACATAAATACATTATGCACATTCCAAAATAGAGAAAATTTTGAAACGTTTAAACGCCGACAGTAAACGAAATGAGGTTCGAATGGGAAATTAAAAAAAGTTTGTTTTCTTTGAAATTTTACAAATACCAATCTAATATATCGTAAAACAATAAAATTTAATGCCACAAATCCTACAGTAAAGAACGGATTTTCTTTCACTCAGAGCAGGAATTGTGATTCGTGCCCCTCCTCCGCCAACCCACCAGTAATAAAGGCTTACATTTTTTTGTTCGTTTGAATTATAATGTAGACTCCATCCTCTTCCTGATTCGTATATTTATTTCACAGTAAAAAAAAAATGTCGGGCCTTCCGGTTCCCATGATAACAGTTCCCCTTCCCCTTTTTATATCCGTCCTTCACTTGTCTTTATCAGTCCTTTAATTAATATCAGGACATATGAAATGTGAGGTTTTGGGGTTTGAGGCTAATGAGAGAAAAACAAACTTTAATGATATTATTTTTATTCACAATTATTTCGGTTGGCTTCAATCATTTCTCCCAACGTCAAGGAGTTTAATCCCTTCCAAGAATCATATTATGAAGTTTTGAATCAATAAACTCGCGAATTTTTATCTTCTTTCCATTTTGGAATATTTCATTTTTTTTTATACGCATTAAGTGCTCTGAAAAAACAGTAGTCAGTTGGAGACAAGTCACTAGATAGGTGAATATGGTGGATGTGGTAGAAATTTTATTTTCAGATCATGTTATTTTTTTTTTAAGTTGACTAACAAACATGGTCAGGCACTGTAAGCCATCAATTCATCATCGAGTTTAGTTTCTGGCATTACACGGAATTCATTCTCTAGACTTGTATTGCCTGAGACCAGGAGAACCACCGATATACAGTTCTTTCATTTACGGTACCATCACAAAAAAACATCTTGATGTTTCGGAATGTTCTAGGAACATTATGGCCAAGTTGAAATTCACGTAAGACTACAATGCGAAATTTCTTAGATACCATCGATGACAAAAAATTACACAAATAAATAAATATTTAATAATTTAATTAAGTGGTAAGTCAGTATTACTTTAACGTTCTAGTAAATAGCGAAACATTTCTCGATAGAGAGGCAAATGAGATCATGACTTTCTATATACCAGCGGCTTTAAAATCAGTGATGAGGTAGGAAGTTATAAAAAAAAATCCGAGAAATAATTAATTTCAAAAATGCAGTATTTTATATTATTTAGACTTTTGATATATAAATTCTATAGAAGCCATTGGTTGATTAGCTCCAAAAATTGTTTTTCCCAACCAACCATCTCCTTTCAGTATAAATAAATTTATATAATTATAAATTTCACTTTTATAATTTTAACGATTTATGTAATGTTTGAGTGCTAAATGTTACAATAAGTTGGTTGCA
Source organism: Rhaphigaster nebulosa (assembly GCA_948150685.1). Taxonomy (NCBI): domain Eukaryota; kingdom Metazoa; phylum Arthropoda; class Insecta; order Hemiptera; family Pentatomidae; genus Rhaphigaster; species Rhaphigaster nebulosa. The sequence goes on from OX411309.1 coordinate 130,062,788, forward strand.
CATCATGCAGTAATGCTATGTAATCGCTTCAGTTTATTCGAAGACTGAAAGCACGGGTTGAGTGTTAGGCTGAGCATTAGAGAAAATGGTGGGACTGGCTAACCACTCCACCATAATGGTCTGTGTGTGTGCAACACTAATAGAATTACACTAAAAGCGTTCTATCCTTCCATCTCGTGGATTTATTGTGCATATATTTCTCTTCTGGGAAAATAAGCTTTATTTTCTTGTAGATGGACTTAGAAGAAATATTTTAAAAAATTTGTTAACCACCACTAAAATTTGGGGTTCTCTATATAACATAAACTGATAATGAACATTGAAAGATGAAGTAAATACCTGTTCATCTTTCTAAAATGTTTTGGCATGATTCACTAGCGGATTCAAGGGGAAGGGAGTTTTCGGGTTTAAGCCCCCTCCTAAAACAAAAAACGAAATTTTTACATAGGTCGATTTATGTTTCTATGAATAATCTGAACCAAAAAATACAATATGATCCATTGTTGAATCTTAACGTATAACAAAAATAGCTTTATTAATGTAGGCCTACAATTAAATTTTATATCTCTCTCATGTTTTAGTATTGAAGTTAACTATAATAGAATAGAATAATTTTTTATTTAAAATATTTAAATCAGCAAAGAAACATTATGACTATTATGAAAATGATACTATATTCACCGTAAGAAATAGAAGATTGTTTACTATGGATTCTATACCAGCATATTTTGTCACCATTGTTGGTTCAGAATGTAGCAACAATGGGGGTGTTCTGGCAACTTAAAACTTATTTCCTTGAATTTATAAATATATTTCATTATCATAAAAACTATTTATTTATTTATCTGCATTTACTCTTTCGGGTCATTAGCGGGCCATAATTCTCAAAATTATATGTTGTTCAATGTATAAATATCACCTAATAATCACAATGTTCTTCATAGTTACTCAACGCTTATGTTATATCTTGTTCTGATGTCAATGTAAAGTGTGCATGATGTTACAATGTGCTTTGTTGTTAGTGTTGTATTGCATTTGTTACAGAACTGCGGTTCAAGGCCTCTCATAAGGTATCCATGCGTAAAGGTAGAATGGCCAATCCTTAATCTAGTTAGGATAACTTCTTCCATTCTGCATTTTCTAACGTAAGTTTTCCAAGACAGGGTATCTTTTTTTTTTTATTTCCATTTGCATTCAGTTTGTATGGTGAAGATATCCATTTTGTTTACCATTTGTTCATAATTTCCTTTTTACAATTTCGCTTCCTGTCTTTCACTGTTATAAAGTTCTTAGTTGTAGTCTCTGGCTCATTCATTCTTGCCCTATTTACTTGCTTCTTTGTTGGCGGTTTCGTTGCCTGCACTACCACAGTGCGATGGTATCTATGCAAATACAAATTTCCTGTCCACTGACTCATACATTTCCCAAAAGGAATTATTTTTTTTTTATTTTTTTGTATAAACATTGAAGTTTGAATTGAAGGGTTTATAAACTTATATATATATTTCTTTGATTTTAATACCATACAAATCTGAATAAGGTATCAAGTTTGGATTTATGCATCCTCGCCGCTTATGTATATAGGATCGAATATAGAGCCATTAGACACAAATATTTGTCGATATTCCTAATAAAAGACTCAGCTGTAATAAAATTTAAGCCAAGTAGGAAGTTAAAAAAAATAAATAAAAGAATGCATACTATACCAAGTCCTCGATAATAAGTTTCTGCTGACTAAACGTTGACTAAACGATGGCTTATATTCAATAATTGATTTTATAAAATCAATTTTTCTTATATACCTCGAAAAAGTGAGAATTTTAATGTTTAAGCAGGAATTTTCAGGACAGCGCGGTGGGGAAATCCTAGTTTCTATCAAGCCTTATATCCTCAGGTCTCGAAACCTAATATTTTTCACTTCAGCAGTTTGTATATTTTTCAAGCTACTCAGTTATCCAAATTAGGCAAAGTCGAATAGACATGAGCCCTTCGAACTTAATATTCCGGGACCTCTGGTGTAAAGCCCGTGTCTCTATTGTTCGTATCCTTTATATTACCACGTATAACACGCTATACGTCACCAAGCCTATATTTTTTCTAAAACGTTATTGAGTTATTTTACAGGATATAAAATGTATTATTAAAACGATTGAAACCCTTGAAGATCGTAGTTTGTCCCTTATAACAGTTCCATTAAGCCGAACCTAAGCACACTAGATACTTTGGCAAGTCCTCACTTAGGGGCTTAGCACAAGAGTTGGAAGGCTGCGACAACACAACGGGCCCCAACAGCCTCGCGACAAATAAATTACCAGGAGTCGATCCTCCAGAATGGCGACTGATCGGCTTTGGAGGAGATGATCCCCCCCGACACAATAAACCAATTTAGCAGCTTTACGGTCCCTCAGGAGTCCTTAATGTATCCCATCCTTTATTCATTTTTTGCAGGATCAGGAATACACGGGTGGTGGGGTAATCCTATGCGTTGTTGCTAGTATTTTGCATCTGTTTACTCACTTACTATCAGAAAGGAACTATTGGGAATTATTTCGTAAATATATTACTGAAATGCTAGAAGGCCTCAATTCATTGTTTAAAAAATTTAATTGGACATATATATTCTACCATCTTACAAATGTTAAAGATCACTAAAGTAATCAATAGTCGTTTAAAGAATGATTTTCGAATCTTTATTTACCGGTTGCAAAGTTCTACTAATGCAATTAAAACATTAATAACAGTAGAAAATATTATATTGGTAACTTTTACATTTATGGTAAAATATTTTATTTATTTATTTTAATTTTATTTTTTTATTACTTTTATGGTAATTTATTTTTTATTTATTTGCTTATCGTAAATAGTTTCCTTCAACTTAAATATAAGATAATTAAGATAATGCTAGTTAAGAGATTAATTTTTATTTAAACTATAATAAAAAATAAACTGTAATGTTATTCCGTGTTGTATGGAAAAAAGTGAGCAGAAGATTGTAAACAAAAACCACTTTATTACAAAACGTCATATGCAGAAAACACCACACAAGGGTTGGTTGGCTGGTGTTTGCCTATTGCATCCGAAAAATGAAATATAAGAGATTTCTTGGCATACTTCCCGGGAAAGTACTCGACCAGAAAAAGCCCCTATGCACTTGAAACTTGGGTGCTATTGAGTCAATAACAGAGATTGCTCATTACTTTAGGAGAAACAACTGTACTTTGGGTATAATAACTGTGCTTTGGACAAAACAACTTATTTTGTTTATTTTATATCATGAACTTCATGATTCGTAGTTAGTACTTATTGATCATACCCTTCAATTAGAGGGTGTTAAACGCTACCACTCTTAACTTTAGCAGAGTGGTCGAGCTATTCTTCTAAGGAAACATAATAAACGAAATCATTAAAGTTCAACATTATTATTATAAATAATAGAACGTAGCTAATTATTACATTATCGTTAATTATTTCCAAAAAAACTATACATTAAAGAAAAATTTGACCGCCAGTTCGGGACAAATCGGCTGATGGTAATGACGGGTTCCGAGGTTCGTTTTAGGGCGACCCGTGATTTTGGTGCCAAATTAAAAAAAAAAATCGGTCCTGTAGTCACGAAGAAAAGCCGTGGTCGCCGCGGCGGACGGACAAAGTTTTGTTTATTAAAATTTTTAGGTTTCTAAGTATCCTGATACATAAAACCTCTAATTTTTAGGGGATGTTAACATTTCTTTGGTACTTAGTATTATTACTGCTTTGATTGGATCAAAATGACGACTTCCGCTCGCTACGCACGCTCAAGAGATAAACAGTTAACAAAGTCGATGGATGTAAGCTTTAAAAATAACTTTATTAAACAGTTTACAAGTTATATGATATATATATATATATATATATATATATATATATATATATATATATATATATATAATGAGGCTACTGAGTGACAGATAGACTTTAAAGATATTATAATTAGACTTAAAGCTAAACATAGTGAGAGTGTCTCGCATTATCTTATTCTACCTTACATTCTAATACTTATTCTAAGACTACATTCTAATACTTATTCTAATACTACATTCTAGATACTGGTTACTACATTGTGATACTGCTATTGCTATTGCTACAGCTACTGCTATTGCTATGTCTGTCCTTTTCAGATAGGCTTTTATACATACAATAAGAGAAGGGATGATCAAGGAAATAGAACTTGTTTTAATGCTTACAACGAGGAAATTACAACAGTAACTTCCTGGGTTGTAAACATTATTTAACAACAAATATTTCCTGGGTCAATGGCATTTGTTAACTAAACGAATCCCCCAATGGATCCTTTTCAGTTGAGGTCGGAGCCTAAATTCGCATACATATGAATCAATTTATGATATTAGGTTATAACCTCTACATATGGCCGGCCGTGAAGTACGTAGGTACCCATTCATTTTTTCTTAGTCGATTAAAAAGATTCATTTCCATTGAAAATAATTAAAGAATAAACAATAAAACATTTATAGCGATTGAGTTGACTATTATCCAAATAAAAAAATATTCAATAGAAAACTAATGATTTTTTATGCATTATTCTCGTTTACTTTTAAGAATATCAATTATTTGTAAATTTGTTTTCATTTAATCGTATTATTTTATTTTGAATCAGTTACTGAATTATTTATAATTACTCAAGGCTTATCCAAGAATTTCCGATTGAGGATAGTTTATTTATTGCTCTTTGATAATGTTTTAATATTTAAGTCAATACTCAGTCACTAAACCGTAAAATTAAATACATACAATTTCTATGGATTCATTTTTTCATTTGCAATTTGCGAATAGAAAGTAAACTATTTGAAATAAATTGTTTATTCATTGTACGGAAATAATAAATCAAGTAAATAAAATCTCATATATATATATATATATATATATATATATATATATATATATATATATATATATATATATATATATATATATATTATTTTTAAAAGAAAGAATACATCTATTATTTGTTATTGAGAAATAAGGAATTAAGATGATTTATGCAATATAATTTGTCCAAGTCTGGGCTTATCTAGGACTTATCTAGACTGCAAATGGCAATCTTCCAGAATACATCGATTTGGGCAAATATTGAACATGTAACTCTTTCGTTAAAGAGTGCTGTTTTTGATGATTTTGCTTTAGTTTTTAGCAAGACAATTGATAAATCTAGTGATTAAATAATCATAATATATAAATATTCTCTGGGTTATTAAAAAAAAATAAAATACGCCCAGTGTGATGATGAACCATACCAATGACGAATGGGATTTAAAAATTGATACTAGAGAAAAAAGGAGAATGAAAAAATTGTACAGAAAATGGAGCTCCGCCTTAAATTGTGTGGTTCGAAGGATGATTAAGTGAAAGCAAGAATAAACAAATATCTTATTAATTAAGACTCGAGAGTTAATTATATTGTCATAGTGTAACAATAAAATTGTATTCCTTTTTTTTTTAATATATTTTTAAAAGTATGTTTATCTAAAGTGCCGTCCGCTGTAACGTTACGCCTCAACTAAGTGGCTAATGAAACCATTTGGGTAGGCCAGGATTTCGTTAAAAAAAAAAGAAAATCATAAAATATAAAAGCTTTCAGTCATCTTAAAGAATGGCTGATGGAGTGCACGGAGTATGGACCTAACCTGCATTATACGACCGGACCATGGCAGACATAATCAGACAGCATATCACTCACAGACTAACAGACGCATGCCAGACAAAATATTTTTTTTTCAAGAATATCGGTTCTCTTAGATGTGCGACGTGTCTGAGGGTGTCTGACACTCTATATGTACGTACTACAAAATACGTATTATACAAAACAGGCTTTAGACAAATATCGTAAACTGGTTTAGAACACAGCTCATAGTGGTGAGGGATCAATTCCTGTATATGGCAATGTTTATTTCGTGGTGGTACCGCGTAATTCATCTTAGAATTACCACTCTGCCAACGTTTACTTAAGCTTGAGAATGATACAGAAAGCTTATAAGAGGATACCGAGTCATAGAATAATGAAGCACAACATTTTATGCATTGGACCCAACTCGCGGATCGAAACCACATAAGTTCAGTAGACGAAGATAAAGTTTTTCTAACTTTTAATTATTTGTTTTCTGCAAATTGAATGAATGATTATTAATTGTACAAAGCGACCTATTATTATTTTTATCTGATTTTCTAGCGTTTGCGGGTTCAGAACTGAGTTGGGGGACAAGTCCACCCACCATCAGAAATTAATATTTTCAGACATTTAAAATTGTTCGCACTATTCTTGCAGTATCCAAGAGAACTGTCTGTTGAGCTTCTCTTAGTATGTCTAGAGGCAATTCTAAACCATCTGTGCCTGTGTTGACTTGGGAATCAGCCCATTCGTGGATATTATCATTGGGGTTACCACTACTTATTATAAGTGGTATTATAATTATTTTGTCGGGAATTGAAATTATTATTATATTATTGGTCGAACTATACAAACAATGCAGGTAGTTGGTTGTAATATATCCCAAAAGCATTGGAGCATTGCATAGAAGCAGACTGGCTGCTAATTGGTAGAGGCCTAGACTGGAGAGAACTGCTGACCCCGGTGCTGCCTCATCGGTTAGTATAGTGTCCTGTCCATCGATTAGTGTGGCTAAGTGTCTTCTATCTCCTCCATCCTTTAGCCTTCTTCCACGATGTCCATTTGTTTTAACAATTAAGTTGAAGTAAAAACATATAATTAAAAAAAGAATATCGAATGGGGACTGGAAATCATTAAGATCGTAACTTATCTCATGTCGCAAATATAAATTAGGTTTCGGTCCGATTATAGACATTGCAACAATATCTTATGAATGAAGATATTTTTATATCATTGAATTATTTATTACTTTACTTACAACATAGGTAATAAGGAAGGTATTGTAATCGGTTCAAATTATTCGTGCAGTTTTCAACGAATCTAAGCGTTTCAGAATTCTCCTCAGTTCAAAACACGCATTTTCAGTTATTGGTTTGTCTGTCTGTCTGTGACACGATTAGACCGGGAGCTAAGGCCAAAAATCGTGTCTGATTTCAAGATAATTTTTGATCATGTAGACCAATGGCACTAAATTGCACTAAAAATAGTCATTAAGGCGAAGCCACGGAACATCTAACTTTTTGCGTTTTCTTGATATTTTGCCGATGTTTACTCCTCCCTATCTTAGTAGTTGTTCCGAATTTTTAAAAATATAACAGATAAAAGTTCTAGGAAATTTAACGTTCTTTAAAATTGTTGATAATTAAGTTTTACCTAAAATGTACTGAAAGCGAGTTATTGATAAAAATCTGAAAAAATAAATACTAAAATGCTGAATTGGTTGACATATAAAATTTGATAGCAACCGATCAAGGGTAGCAGAAGTTCAAATTTCCAGTCTATGAAAAGAGTACTTTCGGGCTGCACAATCAAAAATTTGCCGATTTTTTTTTTTTTGTATTGTAAGGTTTTGTCCCCAGATGTCTTTGTACCAAATCATGCATCCTGTGCGCAATTGCGGTTGCGCAATAGTTGTTGCAGCTACCTCTAATTCCTCCGCTGTGCTCGCTAGCGCTTACGTCTCCATTTTATCAGCATATGCCACGGTTGCATTTAGTTCCATCTGGATTGGTTCTGATGGGCTTCCGTGATTTCTTCATACACATATTGAAGATGGCTGAGGTCTTAGTATCCCCTTTCATTATTCCTGAAGCTAATGGATATTCCTTTAAGTGCGCTCCCTGTAATTTCATCCGGCATCTAGTAATTCTCCAATGTCATTCATATTGAGCGGAGTAACATCTCTCTTCTGAAGGCACGTTAGTTCAGGCGCGATAGTTTATTTTTTGAAATATATTTTCAATGAACATTCTCAACGTGATAAATAGGAGAAAAATAGAAGAACAAACTATATATGTTATAAACAAAATGGGAGCGTAGCAACCTGGTGAAAAAATTCCTAGACGTGCCGAAAAGTGTTTTTTTCACGTTTAAGATGTGAAAATATTTTTCTAAAGGATAGTACTTAATAGGAACTAAGAAGGCGGAAAAAGGGATTTTTAAACAATTGAAATCGGTCATTGGACATTTTATCGCAGGAACTTGTTTTGGGACTTAACTTGTGGCTTTTGTTAGTGACTATTTAGAAATAAAATTAATTAATTGGATTGGAAACCAAATTGCGTTTGTAACCTTTATTACCGAAACATATGATTTATGTATTTAATTTAAATATAATTTTTGATGTAAGCTTATCATAATAAGGCCATACCTTCAAGTAAAGTACCCTTTTCGGCTCACCAGTTTTAACCAAAATATAGTAAATACATTTATACCGATATAAAAGTCTTATTTACCAAATTCTAGATAATTTACATTATATTTTAATATAATTTTTGATGAAAGTCTAATATGACCTTCAGTAAAGTATCACTTCCGATTTTCCAATTTAGACCAAAATCTAGTATGTTATTTATATCAATATATAAATTATAAATACTAAATTTGAGAAGTTTTGTATGGTATTTTAATATAATTTGTGATGGAAATCAATTATGACCTTCAAGTAAAGTACCACTTCCGGCAATCTAGCAGTGACCAAAAAGGGAGGTTCACAACTAGATTTTACAGCAATCCTAAATACAAAATTACAACTTTCTACAGCTAACTGTTTTTGAGTTATGCGAGATACGAACCTACATACGCACAGACGCCACGACGAAACTAGTCAAAATGGATTCATGGTTGGCCAAAATAGATATTTCCGTCAAAAGCTGAAAACCGAAAATTTTTGCGATACAATACTTCCTTTACATCGTACAAGGAAGTAAAAAAGATTTGTAAAAGGACCAAAATAGTCCTAGAGCGATTTTTCAAAACACTATTTGTTCCCGAGAAGTTTTTCTACAACCCTATTGTCATGAAATATACATGAGGTTCGATTAAATACCTAAAAAACGCGTTTGAAAATCGGGTATTTCTTGCTTCGGTTGCTAGTAGTGGGGAAATGTTGATTGGGAGGAGAACCCCCTCAGGCTTCCCCCAACCTTCGTTACTTCCCCTTCGCTTCCTCGCCACTAGCCACCGAAGCGCTTTAAAAATCGTTTTAAGACTATTTTGGTCCTTATAAAACTTTGTGAAAAACTGTGCAGTTCACTGTTCCACTCCTTCCGTTTTCGGCACTCACGATCATTTGGATTGATTAGATTTTGTTATAACGCGGTCTATTTTAAGTCTGATGGAATTCCAGCTACTCCCCTACCTTTACTCCACATAGGATTTCACACTCGCGTTGTGTGATTTGGTTTGGAGTGATTGGATGGAGTGATCATTAGTCATCCCCTTTACTCCTCGATTCTTCCTCCTTAGTTCTGGTTTGGGACAGACCGAGGGTCGAGGTATAGCCACTGCCTCACGGGCGGAGTTAATAAATATTTAAAAAAAAGTCAATTAATTCATCATTTTACGTTCAATTAGGACACCCAGCTAAATAATTTCCATGATTTTTTCATCCTACCTACTATTCAGCGACCCGCACAGTGCTCCACAATCTCGAAAATATGATCGAAATAGAAAAATCAATTTAGCCTGGTCAGTTTCAAAATGTTTCCTCTTATTCTACTGTTCTCAAGGAGTACATACAAAAATTTTAATCCACACGATAAATTGTGCTATCAATTAATTAGATGGACTATTGATGATGGTTTTATTTTTGCATCATTTGCTTTCGAATATTCTTTGTTGAAGAAAAGAAAAAAAGAAATAATGTCTAGTGAATAATTTTTGGATATTCTCATGAGTAATGAATGGTAATTGTTAATATAAAAAATAAATTAGGATTTTAATAGAATTTAAAATTAAAGCAAATAAATAATTTTATGTAGGTTATGGTAGGGTGATGTTATATCACACGAATGGATAAAATGAACCAGATCTCACTTATTCGCTTCTAATTCATTGGAACGAAAAGCTGAACGGTTTGCAGAAATGTACCATGAAAGGCTTTCAGGATACCTTGTTTTTCCTCGCGAACAAAATTATTAGGTATTATTATATTCCTATATACCGCACGTGTACCTATACAGATTTCGGTTCATGTAAAGCGATTTTCACAGGATTAATTAAATTTTGCGCAGATATTTTTCCTTTTGAACCATTGTGCGTCCACCGCTCGCGCGATGCTTCTCCAATTAGGGCAAGAAGACCTTAGGCTGAAATTTGATGCGTAATTGGTTTTTCGTACTCAACCTAGACTGGTCTAGCATTTGTTTGCTTTTTATTTAAATTTCTAGTTTATAACAAATAAATCGAGTTTGTATTTCGATAACAAACATCTGCTAGTTTATAGTAAATTTTATTCTCAGTAGATAGTTTAGAAAGGCATGAATTAATTGAGGTGTGCATCGATCTTGAATTAATTTTGTGAAATTGATTTTCTGATAAATTCTTGATGATGGGGCTCACCTTTGGCTTGAATTTAACTTCCACACTAATACTTACTGATTTAATTTAAAAACTAAACTTAAAATAATTATTGCAAACGTTTTGAAAAGTCAGCTAGGGGTAGGTTGTTGAACAAAACTTGAATTTGAACAAGTTGAACAAAGCATCAATTGCTGTCGGTTTATAAGAGATTAATAGTTTAATATATATGAGTTAAATAACTTCTTTTTTCCTATGTAAGAGCTACGATGCGTTTTCCTGATAATTTCATTCTGGAAATATTGCAATCGTTCCCACTTGTTATGCTAATGTGCTGAAACCGTGGTGCAACATACAATAGCGTTGCTCGAATCATAGAATGAATGGAATAATAGGATAATTGTCCTAATCCAGTGACGGGATTATACGTTTTAGCTCTTCATGCTTCCATTTTTTTTCTCGAAATGTCTAGTAAAGTTTTAGTGTCTCCCAAAATATATATCGAGAAGCTCTCGATAATTTAATACAAGTCTAAAGTCATTCGACATCAAAAAAGGTCAATTATTTTAGAGATCAAAAGGCCAAAGCATTTTATAATATTTTCGTACAGTGAAATATTAAAAGTTTGTGATCTCAATATTTTTTCTCTGTAACTGAAAAATTAATAATAAAAAATTTACAATTATCGGTTTTACAGATAAAATTATAATTTTATAGTGTTTAATCGTTGGATGAATATTTAGAATTTAATAAAAAATAATAATAAAAAACAAATAAACATGCATCGCCAAAGAAATAACTCTTGATGTAACACAAATTAAATTTGATGATAAACAATTAGGTATATAATTTATAGATGCGAATGATGTTTAGGCATGTCAAACATATTTGGTTACAAGAAGTTAAACAAGAAAACAGGACCGACAATGGTAGCCAAACCCCTCCGTGTATGAATTACGCCGGTATAACGAATGGTACCGACGTATACTCCTATTTATGACGGGGACGCTCTCACAGAAAGGAAAAGAGGATATTAACTATAATTTACATACGCTAGGGGCAGTGAGGGGAGACAACCATCTTGAAATAATGTTTCATATTATTGATATTCCTAAGATAAGAACAAAAAAATAACGCAGCTGTGTCCTATCTGTATAGCTTCTTTACGGGAAAAAAAATGCAAGAGTATTTTCCGAGGAGATTATCATCTAGCATTCAGGAATTCGGGAAAAATGGAAAAAAAAAATTAGGTATTTTATTATTTGAATATCTACTTCACTAGAGTTTTTTTTAATATATTTTATCATACAATAATTTTCCCTAATACGGTAACCCCACGGTTTGCAGATTCAAAAACATCCTGCATTTTCATTTGATTATTATTAACTTTATATTATTTTTTTTTCTAAACTTCTCTACGAATTCAAACATATTCCACCTTATGCCTATATTACCGAAATCATTTCAGTTTCTGCTACTAACCACATATTTTGTTATATCGATGCAATAAACAAATTTTTGTATAGAAACAACAAAAAATCCTATTTTTGATACCATCAGTGCTATAGATTCAATATATAGGTTCTTAGATACTGTATATGATTTCATATTTTTATTTTTTTTACTAGACCTTCTATATTTATTATTACAATAAAATATTTTAAATATTCTCTCTTGATTGAAGGGCTAATAATATGTCTCTTTTCATAGGATTACTTTCGTTTCTTATATGAATAAATTATTTATTTAAGCCTTGAATTAAAAAATAAAGTAATTTGACCAAATCACTAAAAAAAATAAATAATACAAAGCATACATAAAATAAAGACACCCATATCAAAATTAGTTTTCAAAAAGGCCTGGGAAGACTTTACACGCTCTTGCCTTCTTTAGAACAGCATCTGCCGCTGCTATACTGTCTTACTCATACTATTTTTATTTGAAGTATGCTTTGTATTTTATTTAATAGTGTCTTTGTCAAATTATTCTCTTAGTATATTTAACCATTATTCATTCTAATTTGTTAATTTTTATTTTCATGGACAGTTTTATCTCATATTTAATTTCAGAATTTTTTGGTTTAGTTGTTTTTTTTACAAAGTATTCCACACCACACTCCAGCAAATCCGAAGCCAATTCTTTTCCAATCCCAAAAGAAACGTCGTCTTCATTTATACGAATATTCAAGTTGTTCTAGAAGTGGGGTATCCGTTGCACAGCAGGAGGCTGAGAAAAATATTCACAAGCAATGAGTGATTTAAAAAAAAAAACAAAAAAAAAAAACTTTTCGTTATTGGTCTCTCCGAAAGTCTCCTTACAATGGATTTCGCTAAGGCAAACTATATTTCTTAAAGCGAATTTAGTCTAATTTACGCTGGTGCAGTTGGAAATTAATTACCTTGAATAGTTTTTGAGTGATCGCTTTCTATTAAACATAGAACGTGGTGATTTACTTAAATAAACACAAAACTTAAATTTATGTCGTTTCTGTATAGAATCAGACCATAGTCCATATGAACTTTTTTGTTTCTCTTGAGGTTTACTTTAGCCTGTTTAAATATTTTTCCGAAACTCACGGAGGGTATCCTGTAGACAAATTGATAACCGGCAAACTAAAAGTTATATTTGCGATTATTATGTACCCCTCAAGATAAGAAATAATATTAATTGTTTGGAGTAGTTTTCGCAGACAGCACGTAGCAGGTTACCGTTGGCGGGAGGTGGCGCTATCTGCAGGCGCCACGCACCAGTGACCAGATACCGCCCTGATTGTCCTCTATCTGATTTATACTGTCCAACTCCCGCCTCATTTAACACTTGCATTTTGAATGCCATTATCTACTCTGGACGCTTCGCTGAGGGCATTACAACTTTAAATTGAACTGTGCCTGTTTTAATTCATTAACAAGAGAATAGATAAATTGATAAAAAAGAGAAATAATGAAATCGATAATGGTTTAATACGCAATGTTAGCATCCATGTTATTTATTCATTTGATTAGGGAATTAGATCACTGCGGTGAAATTCGAAAAATAAAATTATATCTCGCTGTAGGTATATTGTATTGTTCATCAAGTTAAAATTGCATTCTGGTTAAATGCTAATAATAAAAATTCAAAGTTATTAGAGAGTGGCGCAATTTTCACTAACCGGCTGAAAACTTTAGGAAACTAATATAATAAATATGAGTTGTGATATAATGATTTGTTTTTTTCCTTTCTCTTGACTAGTAACCCTGTGTAAGAAGCGTTAATTTGCAAAGTGTACATATTCCATGCGAAGCAAATATTCCAAGCACTGGGATGTTCAGTTCAAATTTTTAATTACAGATATACATTATACAAATGTAAAATTTACATAAAAGATAAAAGCAATAAAATTAAAACTCAACAAAACAAGGCTAGGAAATAAAAGAACATACAAGTAGAATTATTTATAGATACATTTGTACATAGTAGAAAAATAAGAATTATAGAAAGATAGATAAAATTAAATTAATATAAATAAATGAAATTTACTCATATAATTAGTTAGAAAAATATATATATATATGTGTGTGTGTAATAAAAAAAGAAATTAATAAGATATTACCTACGTATGTATAAATAACCGTTAAATGTTTATTTATGTATAATATCTAATTTATTTATTATTTTTTAATTTTAAAATCTCGCTTCTCGCCATCATTAGAACTGATCTTATATCTACTGACTCATTCTTTCGTTTGTAATTTTGTTATAAATTATAATTTTTCTTAGTTATATAACGAATTTTTAGAACATTATAGAAGGAAATTGTTATAAAATAGGTCTTTTGTTATAATATATAGTGTGGACCCATCTTAAGAAGGCTCTTGACTTTGGTTACCCCGGAAATCGAACCAGAGCTCTACGGCGCCAACCATAGAGACATTCGATTTTGACTTATTCGTAACAGAAAATTTAGTTTGTAGTTAAAAAAAACTGTTCATTCATTTTAATAAAAATGACTAATCTGCTTCAATAAATTACATAGAAGAATTGAGGTAACTGTTTTTGTAAGTGACTTGATAATTGTATAGAAACGCAAAAACTCTTTCAGTCGAAATGTTGAAAATAAGGGTATTCTAGCTATTCTTCGCCGAAATGTATCGCCAAAAATCTATGTTTATTTAACTAATTTAACTGGATAGTATTAATTTGCGAGAGGTGTTGGGCCACCTATTAAATTAAATTTTCAATGGATTGCAGGCAATAATAGACAATAGAACAGCTCTAAGCACCCCACCTCACTCTCGCATTCTCGTTCTAAACGATCCCTTTATGACATACACAGTTAATTGCGAAATTCAATTTAGGCGGTTGGTAGATATTAGCTTAATTTATTGCCTAGTTATATCGGAGCTAAATGAATTCTGCCCCCACGGTTAAGATAGGGCCGAAAGGGTGAGGAAATAAATACCCAGAAGGGTCAGATAAAGGGACGAAGAGCGTCCGCTCGGGGTCGACTCCCCGTGAAAATTCGGCAACCAAAAACTAAAGAGGCTGGGTCCCGATGAAATTTGTATGAGCCAGGCGCCTCCCTTCCGAAAGAAATTGACAGCCCCTCCTCCTCTGAATGAATTGCTTTCTAGGAACTTTTCGCATTAAGTTATCCCTTATGGAAATAAAGTTTCTCGCCTCTAACCCTTCGCACATAATCTGACGGGGGATATGAAGGCAGGCTCACATTTCACCGATGGGTTCCGTGCGCCTTACTTAGCACTAATGATAACCTTTGTCATGAAAATGTGCTTCAAGTCTCGGTTCTCGAACAGTGAATATATTATTCATATCCTTTAATTCTTCACTTATAGTAAATGACACGGCATGCCAAGATCCGTGTTTCCATTACTAAAAATGAAGCTCATCGCAAGAATGCAGTATTTCAAGCTAAAAGTATTATCTCTCCTCTCAAGTTGATCACTGCTAATCACAAATTATATTTAGAAGACGTAATAAACCAAAATTGTACTCTTCATTATTTAGAAAAAATAAGCTGGCGTTATTGATTCAGGAGGCTTCATTCTACTTATCATTAAAAATAATTAAAATATAAAGTGATTATTCAAAATGATAAACTTTGATAAAGGAATTATAAAAAAAAAATATTAATGAGGTAACGTTTTAACTTGTTTTTAAAATATTCTTATTTTCTTTTATACTCTTATGCAATACATTATCGATTGAAGCCATGAATAACACCCAAAAGAAAATCATGTAATTACATGCTAGATGTTTGACCTGAAGTATTACTTTTTATTTACAAAATAACGTTTTCACAGTATAATTTCACACTTATTAAAAAGTTTTTGTGTATAGTCAACTTGCTTCCATAGATTGAAGTTGCCATGACCACGGCACGTACGCAAATTGGCATAGGTTGCGGCCTTATATCGTGCTTTATCTCAAAAAGTGTAGGTTTTAGGGCTTTAAAACGAAAGAGCCAACAAGTTCCTCTGAACGTATATGGATCCAGACCCAAGCGTCGAAGAGAGAGAGAAATGATTTATTGAAAATCAGTGCTGCTCAAATACATTGGATTGCTACAATACACAGCTTACTGATCAATCCTTAATTGGATATAATATGTATATATATATATATATATATATATATATATATATATATATATATATATATATATATATATATATATATACACATTTTACATTTCTTTCTTCTTTTTCCTTCCCTTTCCCTTTTACCACTTAATCATTCATCTACATAATTCATAGCATTTTCATCTTTTTTCGATCACACTACATTTTTTTTCTATCTTTTATTTATTTTAATCCATAATTCCTTCTCACCTCTCCATAATTCTCTCTTCCAGTTAACAATCAACCCTTCCTTAATCTAGTATACAACTTCTAGATAATTGGAAAATTTAGGAAGTAATCAAACATCAAAATTTGAACGCACACGTATATAGATCAACAGTACAGGCAAAATAAAAAATAAACCCATCTATTATAATAATTATTTTGAAACCCGACCTGTCTCGTCTCGATCCTGCGACTCACCACCGTCAGAAATTTGAAACCTCCTAGTTTTTCCAGCATTTTTATTGAAATTGTAGTAAGAATTTAAGGATTGAAATTGGGATTCGTCCCTTCTCCGTGAAATTCCCTTTCTTTTGATACCTCATTCGTAAAAATCCATCGCTTCTGAAAGCCGGAAAAGGAATCTATGCTACCGCATTGATATATAGGAGTGAAAGTGATTTTATTAATTGTAAAATACCTATATACAGAAACTACAAATATTCCTCATCTTAACCTGCGTTAATAAATCTTATTTTTATATTCTGAATTCTAGTCAGTACCTAATATTTTTTTTTTTTAAGTCACTGTTATGCCATATTAATTAGATAACAACAGTCCACAAGGAGGTAACGTTGGGCTGATTGATAGGCAAGGTCAGGTTGAAATGCAAATAAGGTGTGAAAGTACACTGATAAAGCGTTAACGTGACAGTTGCTAGCAACTATCATGGTGTCGCATGGTTGCACTTCAATTACAATAAAAAATTTTGCCCTCAACGTATATACATTATATTTTATTAAATAAAATAAAAAATAGATTGATTAACGCAGGTGAAGCGTTAATTAAGTTATTTTTTTGTATATCTGTACAATAATTTTTTTACTCTCAGTGTGTCAAAAGTAGTATAAATTTAAAGAAAATTGATTTATGAATTTGGTTTGCAGACAATTTAAATTTGTTGTGAACTTTCAAAAAATATTTACTATTCATTAGTTACGTAATATCCTTTTTAAAATATTCATTTAAGGGAATAATATGTATAATAAGCAGGAACGTCGCTACACCAATTTATTGCGTTAAGGGACAAAATCTAAAATTTCCTTAAAATTTTGACCGAATTTCCCAAAAAATATTAAATATTTTCATTTTCCCAGCTCTTTTGGATTTGAACTTTTCACTTAACTGTTGACATATGACAAAACTTATTTTCCTTTCTGTTCATACACAACATTGTATCAATAAAATCCCAATTTCTCAACTTAAAAAGTAGCTATTGATATCGGTTTTAAATTTTGATTACTCTTAGAGTAAAATGTTTTAGCTCAATTCTCACAGTAGGTTTTCAAATTACAAATTTCCCAACTTTTTCCGTTTTCATATATTTGGACGGAGTGAAGTCTCTTCCTCCTAAGACGATGTCCCTGGTTACAATAGTTCATGATGGGCAAAATATTCTTTGCCATGAAAGTACCCTTTTGATTTTTAAATATTCAGACATAGTTCTCCATCTTCTTCTCGATATATAGTTTCAAGGAATATATGGTGAATTATCAGATCGTAACAACATAAAGAGTATTTAAGCTGAAGGCTTGCGGCATAGAATCTAAACCCGAACCTTACTGTCTGGTCTGGTTACTGACAACTGTGTGGTCACCGTTCGTTTGACCATTAATTCCTTAATTAGGGGAGGATATCGAGTTAAATAACCCCCGCCTTGTATACCAAGGCTTTAGTAATAATGAGTAAATATTTCCCTATGTAAAGAGGACACACAACTTATATTTGATGTGTATATATTATATACTCTTCGTTAAGTGCGGATACCATTGAAACTCTAATTTTTAATATTTCAGATTTTCATACACCGAATATTGTTAATTAGATTAAATTATTTTATTAATAATTATACAAATTTTATGTTTTCATTATTTTACATTTATTATTCCTAGAGGTACGTGTGCACTTAAATTATTATTTGGCTTGTTTCAATCTGACCCTAACCTTATCGCTTGAGGGTTAAGACTTGTTTGGAATAATTAAGCATTCTAATTTAGTTAAATTAACATTACTCTCTATGACGTATGAAAAACCTTAATGCGAATTCAGACTAACTTTTTTTTTTTTTTTATAGATTATTCTGATGTTTAACGATCCACTTTATAAAGGCTAAAATTATGGTTTAAAAAAAATAGTGGCATTTGTCAAAGTTAAAACATCATCTTTCTCTTCGAATTTGGTTCTCTGTTTTTGGCAAGTAAATAAACTAATGGCTCGAAATCTATGTTTACTGAAGAAATATTTCAGTTTATCGAATTATTAACGTATTTTTCATCGTATATTTAAAAAAACAAGAACCAGAACAAAAATAAAATGTACCTCCCTCTCTATATATTTGAAACTTTTGTTAAATTCATTGTTTAATGATTTTGTATTCATGAAAGTACTGTTTGAAATCCTTAACCTCAATGCAATCCAATTTTTCCATTTGCCCCTTCCTGAAGGACCAATTTAAAATTAATGAAACAAACTGTAAGAGCTTCCCGAGGAGATGTACTCATTAACCTAATTGTTTTATATTTAGTCTAGAAAAATAAAATAAAATGAATAACGGAGGTAAAGGTTTAGGAGGGGGGTGTGTAACATTTTTCTTTTCTCGGTCGATTGCCAAAGTTTATTATTGAAAAATATAAAATCAAATCTGAGTGCTGTAAAGACATTTTATTAAAATTCGATATACGCACATTCTTTTAAAAAAAATGAATCAAAGCTTTTAAAAAAATAAAAAACAATTACGTAAAAATGGTGAAACTGATAATTTATTGTTGAATTTTGAATGGATATTGCAAATAGCAGATTCTATGATTTTTAATATATGTTGTAATGTTATTGATTTAATATTTTAAAATTAGTAAGTTTGTAATGTTTTTGCGTTACCTATGCCTATGCATGCTTTTGCTGTTACGTATGACTTAAATATTAATATTTAATATTATTAATAATGCTAATATTAAATTGCCTTAAGGCAGTATTTTCCTTGCATATTGTTAAAAATTTTAACATTGTAATATTTGGAATCATCTAGAATTAAATCTACGTGTTTTTATTAATTGTAAGATCTAACTAATATTCTATAGAGATAGTCATTATAATATTTCTTAGAACGGATATAAAAACAGGTTTAAGTGTGTCATACTATAATGGTAGATGAGATGAGAAGACAATAGTGGACAATATTAGAAAATTAATTTATTATCTGCAATGCCGTAAATAATTTATTGTACAGTCTATATATGTAAATAAAATCCACTGAAGAATGATATTTTATTTTTATGGTTAAAATTTATTATAGCCCATTTGTTCCTAAAATAGCTTGCCTAAAGTATTATAAATATATTGACGTATTATTATTTTATGCCATATTTTATGTTACTTCGTGGCTTATTAATTTGATTTCAGTCTATTTCTAATAGGAGACTATTTCTAGTAGTAGATTTATTTCTGTTTTAACAAATAAGAATAACTCTATCCATAGCGGAAATTGACCCTTAAACATTACATAATGTATTTTTAAAAAATAAACAATAAAAATACTTTGCTATCAGATTCGGTTAAAAAGAGATAATTAAGAAGGATGTATTACAAATATCTCTGTGAAAATAAAGTATTGATTATTTTTCTAAAGATGAAGGAAGTATATTGAATTATAGCAGAAGAAGCTGTGAAGGGAATCAGCCTTAAATTATATTTAAATATATTATTTAAATTATATTATATTATATTATAGTTAATTATATTTAAATTATATTTCCTCAATTATATCGGTGGAACTGCTTATTACAGTCAAGTTACATCCAAGAGATTTCACTTCATAATTTCTAATAGATGCCACCAAATATTGAATAACGTTTGCAATTCATCCAATCGAAGACTCATGCAATTTATTTGAAAATTCATATATTGTTATGGTTTATTTAATTTAATTTATTTAATTTTAATTATTTTAAAGAATGGTAAAGAGATACATCTATCTATTCATACATACTAGTTTTCAACTATTCAAATATTTGTAAGTACATTGAACACTATATTTTTATATCTTTTATTATCAGCAATTAAAAACTGATTTAATCTAGACCATGAAGAATGTGGTATGCTACAATATGGAATAGTGGTGTATGAAGGTAGAATTACTGATTTGGAGGTAACAGGTCTTTATTTTATTAATTTTTATAATTACATTTTTTAGTATTTATAAAGTGGTAATCAAGAGCCTTTCTTTACTCTAAATTACTTTAGTTACTTTAAATGAATATTGTCATTTACTTCATATTGTTATTTAGGGCCTATGGTCGGTCCTAAAGTGTGGAATCGTTTTCGGAATTCGCAGACATGTTGTGATTGGGGAAGAGATAGGGGAGTGTCCCTCTAATTATTCGAAACTCCAAAAAGTTGAGAATTTTTTTATTGCAAAACCCATTTCAAACTGCAAAAATTTTAGTATGACATATTATTCTAAGAGTTACTAAAGTTTAAAGCCTTTTATGTAATGAAATTGGATTTCATGGATGCAATTTTGTGTTTGATTTGAAAAAAAAATTATTCTAGTCAAATGTCAACATTCACAACAAGTAAGTGAAAAGTTCGAATCCAAAAAGTTGGGAAAATTAAAATATTTTATAATATACTCGTATATGGGAAAATTGAAACATTTACTTTATGTCGGATAAAAATTTTTGATTTTGCCATCCCGCTCCTATAAATTATTGTAGGGACGACGCCTCTGTATAGCGACTACTCAAAAATAAAGGTGCATTCACACTACGCGTCAAATGTTGAGTGACAAAAACAAAATTAATTATTAAGGATAAAAGTGTGCATACTAAGCTGGCGTGGCCTGTCGACACTTGATCTTACTCAACACTTTAGCTCTCGTATACCAGCTACTAATCAAAATTGCCAGATCCCGTCAGCTTGTATCAGGCCGTCAGCCATGGACGTCGAAGAAGAATTAATTGTACATGTTAAGGAGTTCAATATCCCTTGTAGGAAGGGATATTAAAAATAAAAGGTTCAGAATCCGAGGGTCCAAATCGAGCTTTTTTTAAAACAGGGTCAAATATAGAAATTACCACTAAATATGTTTCATAAGTGGCATATCTGAAAATTTGTGGAACTGAAAACATTTAAATATGGTTGCAGAAATAAGGCAGATAATTTCTGAATTAGATGAATTGTATTTTGCATCCTTATTAATGACATCACATATTCAGCTAAGTATTTTTGGTGGGGCGAAGGGAACAGAAAACCAAATGTTCAAATATAACATAACCCCAAAATAGCAAAATTTGCAAATATGCCACTTTGGCATTGCATCGACGATATAATAATGTTCTTTTTTTACATAATAATGCAAGGACATTACTATTTCAAATCTGTTTCGACAGCAACTTACACAGCCATGTCATGGATAGACTATGGGATGTGGTCCACCGGGGCTCAGCCTGCCTGTAAGTGGGCACCTTTCATAGGGTTGTGGATGAGCCTGGTAGTTAAGCATGGATCTGAACAGATCACCTCTATGTATAGCCATTGGTCATTACCAACAACACTACCCAACCCAAGACTTTTCGTGGATTATTTAAGTACAAATTTATTAATTATTCTATAGGAGTGAGTTTTGGTTGACCGTAGATATACTTGAGGAAGAAGTTGGTCGAGGGGTGCGGTCAAAAACTAACACTTTAATAAATCATACTTATTTATTTTGTGCCAACGTTTCTGCCTAAGTTTTAGGCCTTCTTCAAGGCTAAAATAAAAATAAAATAAAAATAGGTCTCATATACTATAACCTGTGTAAATAACGCATTTTTTAAAATTTCAATTCATTTTTAAATTGTTATTATTTTCATTAATCACTTTTATTATGTACTTTATTGGTTCATGTAATTCATAATCTTTTCTTCATTTTTTTCACTTAACGCTTTCAATTTTTACAATACATTGTGTCATATTTTTCTTTTTAATACTTCATACTTTTTTTATCTTACTTGTAATTTCTGGTTTCATCATTTTTTACTGTTACTGGTACTGCCTCTGTTCTTTTTAATGTTATCTTGTTTTTCTTTTAGCTCAGATGATGGCCTAAAACTTCGGCCGAAACGTTGGAACAAGACAAATAAGTATTTCTTATTAAAGTGTTATTTTTTTACCGTACCCCCCGACCAACTTCTTCCTTAAATTAATTGTGCCCATAATTAGGAAAGTGGTCTAAGTCATATATTTCTTGTTTCGAGATATTTAATGAATCGCATTTGAATAAATTAAAAAATATTTTTATATTATGCGACATTTCAACTTATAATTTTATCAGTCTTGATTAATGGAAATTCATTATAGATATGAAATTTTGTGTGAATTTCATAGAAAAATGTTGTTTTTAAAGCTTGAATTGACTTAGATCATTTTCAAAATTAACTGAATGTTCTATAATTGACTTAAAATAATAAAAAATTGTGATTTTTATTTGAAACAGCAACTTTAACGAAATAATTCATAATAATTTATTAATCATTTTTATCATAATTTCGAGTTTTTAAGATTTTTAAAATGTTCCTGAAAAAATGGAAGGATGTATGGTAGTAAACACATAAGATCTTTATGTTTTTCTTCCGTTACTGGTCTAGTGGTGTTGTATAATGGAAGTAATTGAATATTTTCGTATATTTTTGGTCTTCCTCTTTTAGGCTTATATAATAGTTTAAGTTATGTTTATATAATTTCTTTAAATTGTTGACTTAGACAACTTTCATAATTAACACTAAATGAATTCCGTATAACGTTGTAATTACAACTACTATCTAAAGGTTCATTTTTGACGATATCGTAAAAACTACATTGAATAAATTTAGTTTAAAATCATGTCGTATGAAATAAGTGATAAATTCATTTTTTTTTTTTTTTTTTTTACTTAGACTACTTTCATAATTATGGGCCCAATTATTCTGTTACTAACACTTCATCAACGCATATATTACAAATTGGCTTCGCGTTGTTGAAAATTATATTTGATTGTGAATTACACTAACTCAACTAAATTTTTCGTTGTAATCTCTCCCAAGAACAGTGGATTAGATGCTGGGAATATATTCTTCCGATCTAATAAATATTTTTAAGAATAATCATGGCGGTTTATTAATTTATACGAGAATGTGTTGGTAATATAGAGGGAAAAGTTTATCCTATGGCGGGGAAAAGTTTCATGAAAGTATGTTTTTCCAAGTGTGGAAGCGGTGGTGGCTATTTGGTCCCGGGAAGGGAACATCAAATATTCATCGTAAGCCGGAACGGCAAGGTCAATACTTACCTACGGATTCGAGGATCAGTGGCTACACCTTCCCTGGTCAGGCTGCCCTATATCTATTCTTATCTCTAATATTGAATTGCCTTTTGTAAAATGAGAATAAATTATTTGTTGAAATTTAATTCTTCACATTTTAATTTCTCTTTCGACTCGTGGTTAAGAATTAATTAATATTCTTATTTTTCAAGAAATCAAATGTTATAAATTAATTCTAATGAAATTATCTTTGATAATCTCATCCAGAATTACTTTATTGCATCGAGTTTCAAAAAAAAAAAAAAAAAAAAAAATGAATTGATGTATTCAATGTAAATAAAAAATTTATTTTTATTTTACAAAAAGAAAAAAAAGTGAGTTTCTGAATCATAAAAATTTGACACTTAACGATCCCGCGATCTTTTAATTTAACTAACGAACTTAAAAATAAAACAAAAAAGCCATTTTTTAAAAATATTTTAGTAAATAATAATATTTGTACTGAAACATTTTTTTTTTTTATGCCTACTGGCATGTGGTAACTAATAAATATCAAAAATAAAATAAATAAATAAATATCACTGTATTTTGGTGACGTTTCGAAACTTTATTGTTCTCATATGGAATACCCTAAGAGTGAAAAAACAGATGTTTTTAGACAATTTACAGCTATTAATTATTAGTCATTAAAATTACAAACAAATAGAATGCAAATTACCACTTATTTACATATTATAATAAATTGAGAACTTTCAAATTGATGAAAAATAAGTATCCTACATAGGGTCCTTGCAATATTGATTTATGGTTGAATTGAATGAGGACTTAAAATTGGAAAATTACTGATAAAAATTGTGTTTTATTTCATTAGCGAATCAAATAAAAAGTATTTAATGTGAAATAAAAGTTTAAAAGTTTGTGAAAGAAGATAAAATACGAAGGTTGGAGAAACAGACGAAGGGTAAACAGACCCGAGACCGTGAGGGGCGCAGGGAAATGCAAATGTGAAAGTCGCCGCCACTGCATCACCATTCTATCAGTTGCTATTGATTGGTTCTTCATCTTATATAAATAAAAATATATTATTATTGTTTACACTTCTATTTATCTACGTTTATGCATAGATTAAATACGTTTATGCAATGTGTTAACGAATTTAAAAGAAAAAAAATATTGAATAATCAATAGTTGACCGTAAAACTTTATGAAGGAAAGAGATGATCAAAAGGAAGGCGGTCAAAAAAATGGATCACAAATTGTAAAAACTATTTATTAGGAACCGGCGTTTCGACCCACATAGCATGTCTTCATCAGGACTAAATAAACAAGATAAACAAATAAAAATCCAACAATGAAATATACAGTAAATGAATTAAAATTAATAATTAAAAAGACAGTGAGAAATATGAAAACAACGATGAATTTGTAAAATGTTACAACATGAAACTGATAGAATAATAACTAAAAATGAATTATTTTATGTTAATATATTAGGTCGATTATTAATAAAAGTGGTTAAATAATAATAATAATAGATAAACTAAAAGAGAAATAACAACAACTAAAAAATTAATAACTCTATTAGATAAGTAAAAAGGGGAATTAAAATAAATAAACAGACAAAATTTAATACCTTGAAGCTAAAAGAGAGATGAAGGAGTGACTTAGCAAAATAGCAAAGTAATTAAGGGGGCGGTGTAGAAATAGTAATTGAGAATGTCATTAATAGTTATATAGAGAAGGTGGTGGGGATGGGTTGTCATTATATATGTGGGTTGATATAAAAATATATAATGGAAGAACTGAAAAGAAAAGGAACAATTTGTTAATAATAAAATGGTCAGAGGAGAAATGAAAAATAAAAAATAAATACATAAAAAAAATATATAATACAGAGTGCCAACTGTAGGGAATCATTGTTTTATTTTTATTTTTGTATCTTGTTTATTCAGACCTGATAAAGACCTGCTAAGTGGTTTGAAACGTCGGTTCCTAATAAATAGATTTTACTATTTGTTATCCATTTTTTTTTACCGCCTCACCGACCATCCCTCTCCTTTATGAAAAAAATATAGTTGAAATTTGCCTTTTCTTGAGATATTTAAATTCGTTTACCTAAAAAATTTCGCTAGGAATCTTTAAAATAGTTCCTGCATGCTCTCCTGAGTACAGCAAAAGGATCATCAGACCAACGAGAAGAATTCTCTTCCAAGAGGGGATAATAAAGAAAATATGAAAAGCTCCATGAGCACTTCCTTAAAAAAATTAGAAAACAATATGAAAATATTAATTTTTTACTTGGTTTCTTGGACTTGAACGTTTTGCAAGGCATCGTTGTTCTTCAAGTTTTCTTTTTTTTTATAAATTGGTTACGAAGCCATATTGTTTTTAGATCTCAATGGATTATCGAGAACGGCTTAGGAAGAAAGATCATCTTGTCAAGATGAAATCCTAGGGAGCGGATCGGTTTTACAGAGATAAACCGGATATGTTAAAGCAGGAATATGGGGAAAGTTATTTTTTAAATAAACCAAATTATCTTAAAAGTATATCGAAAAATGCTATTGGTTAAATGTTTTTAAGGTCATGATTTTTTAAAAGTAGTTTAACATTTTTTATCATTTGCGTTTAAACTGAACCAAGAGACAAAATATCTATTAGGCGGTCTTTGAAAGTTCCGTCGAATAAATTTGTACCTAACCAGAATTATGAGTTTTTTTCTTAGAAATACTTTAAAAAAATTATCACTCTGAAAAAATCACTGATCAAAAACAAATCCTTGTGTTTTTAAGATTGCAGAGATAGTTGAATGGGGCTATGATTAGAGATGTGATAAGCACAGAAAATATTTCTGGACTGAGAATTTTCATCCTCCCAATCACCAGATTTTTTTTAGAGCATTAAAAAGAGCTAGTTTATTATATTTAAATCATGTGCTAAAAAAACCAGTTAGCTCAACTAAATCAGAAAAAGTTTCCACTTTTCGTTAATAATTTTTCCTCATAAATCGGAGATAAAAGTTAACTCATTTCAGTTGGTGAGCGGGTCTAAATTGTATTCTGAAATTATCGGATATGTTTATCTCTAGCTAAGGTAAGCATTTAGGTAACAGTAAAATGGAGGAAGAAAGAAAGAGTAAAAACAATAAGAATACAAAATACCTAACTTACTATTTCCTAAATTAAAACGCTGCAAATCATTATCACACAATGGTTAATTATTTCCAAATAGTTATATGTCAAAAAAATTTCGTGTACCCACTAACACGACTATCCTTATAGCTTGGGTGAAAGTCCGACACTAAAATATACTATATTAAAACAGATCGTTATTTCATTGCAAATAGAGGTTCCGAATGCTTAATCCAACAGGATTTTAGTATTTTTTTCTTCATTACCTGTTCAGTGTAGTAGGGGGACAGATGCAAGAAGAAAGCCATTAGCTAGCTGTCGAATACTGGATTCAATCACTCTCCACGTGAATAGCTACGATGCAAATTAGCTGAGATAAGCAGGGAACCCGCCATATATCTCAACTGAAATTAATTAGTAGAGTCTAGTATATTAGTAGTATTAGTACAGGTATATGTTCCAGGTTAGGCCGTATGTTATTGTTGACACTATTAATTGTATGGTAGATATTGTGAAATTTTATGTCTATCTAAGGGTATAGAAAAGTAGCTGATAGGATAAATCATGTTTCAGTTATACATATTTAGTGACATATTCACATATACATTTATAGGTGATATTTAAATTTGTACTGCTTCATGCAAGTATAGAAATTGTCATATGGGGACGAAACCCAATGGTAAACGTATATAAAAACTTTCCAATTTTAGATTACATGAAAAAGGGGACCCATCAGCTAATTATCAATTAAAATTTATATTGAACGATAGCCATAATATATCTCCTTAAAATACAAAAAAAAATGATAGTTTTCATAAGGGCTGCCGTTTTGTGATTAATTACCAAAAAATATGTAATTTGGAACTCAGAGAGTAGAAAAGGGTAAATTTACGGTATTTAAAGAAAAGCAAATTCCATTAAAAAAATATCCACCACAAATAGCTGGTCTAGAATAACAAGTAAATGTGGAACCATGCAAAACTACCCCGTTAACACGTTTGATTTTCCAAGGTTTGGCGAAAGTGTAAGCGCACCTTAAAAAAAAAAAGTCTGGTAAAGGAAAATTAATCTTAATAAATTCAAAACAACAATATTACCTATATCGTTTTTATTCCTTTTCCAAGAATTAAATAAGTTCAATCTATGCATTCAATCAATGCTAAGTTCAGAAATAATAAAAACAAACAGTTTATATGAAGGTAAGGCCAGACTGATAAGTAGGAAAGCTTAGGCTGATAAGCCGATAAGGTGCCACACTTCACTGAAAAGGCGTTTGCATGTAGGAATGAACCTGACAGTTACCAGCAATTATCATGGTTTATCATTTTTTTTATTTCGGTTACTTTAAACATTTTACTCTCATTTTAAAAAAAAATGAATATTAGAATGATTACTTTCAAAATAAACCAATTAATCGATTAATTTAATAAATATACATCGATTCTTTGTAGATTTGGAGCATAGCTAAGTTGACGAACAAATAAAAATCTTTAAATTACTTTAAATGAGGGGTAACATGTATGAGGTAGCCAATAACGTATTCGAAAACCGCTTTCGGTCACCATTCACACATTGAAAGTGTTAGGTCATTAGATTACAGTTAGGTAATTATCATCTGGTATTTATTTATTCGTTTTATTTTTTTACTCGAAGGGCGGGTGTGATTTCGAGTTCAGTAAACATTATATTTTATAAAACAAGATAAAGAATATATCTCGAAATCAAAAAGATTAATGCGTCTAAAAAAGTGATAATTTCAGTTTGAAGAGTGTATATTTTCATGAAAAGGATACAACTCTGATTTTCATGAAATGAAAACATAACATCTGATAGGAAAAATTAAAAAAAAATTTTTTTTTATATTCCGTTTAGAATAATTATGATAAAATGAATTCAGTATTATTTCTTTTGTTGACCATTCTTAAGATGTTTCTAGTATATGAATTGTAAAACTGTCAACATCATCACTTTAGAGATAGAATATTTATTTAAATCTATATTCTCGATTATTGCCGGCTGTGCTTATTTTAAAAAAATATACTAATGCCATTAATGATTAATATATTTACTAATACTAAGAAATAAATAAGTTTGCTTATGCTGTGTGTTTGTTTTAAATAACTATATACACAGGGAGAGCTTATTGGATAGCGATCTGGCTTCCTTTACTGAATGAACCCGGTTCAAGTCCTATCTTGGCTCAATATATTTTCTCTATAATCACAACCAGTAGAGTTATTCACTAAATATCAATGGTTATACCGATGCCTCCTCGGTGCACGTAACCCCAAAATAAATATCGTTCAGGAAAAAAAAAACAGGCGGAAGGAGTGCATTGCTGATCCAACTATCTCTCAAGAATATCTAGGTGGAGGGTAATGCACTTCTATCAGCACAGTACAGTGCCACATCATTCATCGCCTGTTGCCAGAATAATTTTTATTATTTAATTTTCATATATATATATATATATATATATATATATATATATATATATATATATATATATATATAATACATACAAACACGTTAGCTAGTACTAGCTTTTTTTATAATTAGTAAAATTATAATAAATTGTAATTTAATGTAATACATTAAACGTAATTATTATAGTTTATTTATTTAATTTAGCTTGTTTTTTTTTATTTTCTGGGATTTATTTGTCAATATGCGCACAGTTTACCGAATCTATGAAAATGCGAACAATTTCTTATTTAATTTCGCCTCAAATATTGAGGCAATACGTTGCCTAAGATTTTGATCTCGTTTGCTATAAAATCTTAAATTCAAATGATAAACTTCACAAGCCGAAGAGAAATTCGCTACAGTGCGATGCAGCTAGCCTTGGAAATACAATATTTACTCTAGGCAGCCCCCCCAACCGAAAAGATAAAAGACATCGATTTTAGTTTTTAGCTGCCCCTATATGCCTTAGCCCTAAGCTCCTTATCACGCCCTAGCTAAGTCCTGCCCAGTAGGGCCTGGGCTCCTAGCACTCAATGCGTTACAGATAATCATCTTAGTGCAGTAATCCTCGAGTGAAATATCTGTCCATTGATTCCGGACACTAAACAATCGTGCGTTCGCCATTACATGAAGTCTATAAGCTAAAGTTACCAACATTGTTTTATTTTTTCTCAAGATAGGAAACTTTGTAATTATGTAGGAAGTAAAATAATATTATGTCCTCGGAATGGAAAGTTTTCACTCGCTTTTTACTATGTACAAATCAAAGAGGATTGATCTCGTCTCTGTCTGTACGTCTGTTGTCAAATCCATGTGACCTACTACTGTGAATTCGATTTTGATGAAAATATATATACTTTTTAATTTTATGTAAATATCTGAAACATGCCGAGATACACACAATACAATTAAAATATTAAATATTTTTTCTTACACATTAGTTTTTCCTTGTGAACCCAGTAGACATGGTGAAAAAGCTATAACTACTGACCAACTTGGCAGACTTTTTTTTTTTTAATGTTATACATGGTGCCACAGATAATCTGTATCCTCCCTCTTTAAATTATAGAATTTTTAGAATATCAAAATGAAATTTGGAAGGTTCTATTCGGGTAATCTAAAGTTAGTTTGCACATTACTGACTTTGTAACCTCCTGGGGTATTCCTCCAGCGACTTTAACTCTGGAATATCCAATGGGATGGGGCAATTTTTTTTCATTTAACGGTTTCTGATGGGAAATACAATTTTAAGACGAATTACTATCGGGCACTTTTTTGATCCCAATGCCTCCCTATGGCGCTAATAGAAAAAAAAAGTTAACAATTAGCAATAGTGACATTCCATAAATTTTTATTCTTCTTATATTACCTGTATTTTCACTTATTCACAACTATATCCACGTTTCGGGGTTGTTTCTCCATCTTCAGGATTACTTTATTTTAGTCAGCATAATTTTGTATACAGGATATTGTTAAGTTACAAAAGGGTAATTAGCTCATACTTGTTAGATCACTATGTATAAAAAAAAACCGATTTTTATGCAAAACTCCAAATTTCCACGAAGGAAAGCATTTTTTAGACAATTATTCAAGTAAACATTGTCGAGAAATCACTTTGAAATGAGTCTATTTTCATTCCAGAACGCTTAGTATTAGAGTGAAAATAAATAAGAAAACAGCATAAAGTGTAAAAAGTAAGAAAAAAAAGAAGAAGTGTTTTGGACAAGCTTCCTGTTTTATTTTTTCATTATCCAGTAATTATAACAAATACAAATGATATTAATCATCCAATAAATGTACTTCAAAAACATGATACTTTTTGCTGTTTTATTTTTATTACTGCCGCCCTAATACAAAGCGTTATAGAATCACAGTAGACTCATTTAAAAGTTTCTTTATTCTCTCACTTACTTTTAATTACTTAAATAGTTTTCTTATAAAATTGCTTTCCTTCTGAGAAATTTGGAGCTTTTTATAAGAACCGTTTTTTTTCGGTTTTATTGAACCCGGGGCTTCTTAGTTTTTTTTTCGGGACAAAAAAGTGCCCGATACAAATCCGTCTTAAAATTTCATTTTCTATCGGAGTCCGTAAAATAATAACACCATGGCATCGGAAATTCCAGAGTCGCTGGAGGAATACTCCGGTTGGTTACAAAGTCGTCAATAGACCTCAAACTAACTTCTGGTTACCCAATTGCGATCCTCCGAATTTGTGATACGCTGCATGCATATATTATTTTTAAATTAAAGCTCTTAGAATTGAAATTCCAAATATACTGGGATGTTACCAGTAGGTACTTTCTATAAACGTCACGTTTTATATAGAACACATTACATGGAGTTTATAATAAATTCCATTTTTTGGCTATTAGGCTTCTGTGAAAACTGATATCGATACGGATCGATTTAAATCTGTTTAATAAGTCCTACATTAAAAGTTTCATATTTATTAAACAATATCACAAATTTTATGAACTCTTAGTTGAAGGTTTAAGCCCTCATATTCGTTCCTTGATGGGCTTTCCCAAGCGATCAATGCTTAGCTGTAAACTTTCTGGCTTACTCAAGAGAAAGTATCCCATGAACTAATTATACCTAAATACCTTCATATACATTTACTTAAATGTTTCCTTTAAAAGGAACTTATTGCTATATTAAATTTTAGGTTATTCATTATGGATATATTATTATTTTTTTTAATGAAGAGTAATATTTTTTTTTTCATCATCACGGTATATTTTTAAAGTCAACGGATTTTCAAGCTTAAGTGATCAATCTCTGTCGAAGTTGATCATCTGGTCCATACAAAATAGATTTTTTTTTTTAGAATGAATATTTATTTTAGGGACTGTTAAATTTTTTAACCACCTACTCTTAAACAGATTGTATCGTAACCGTTAACCCCTCTCTTTCCACAGTTCTCCACCGTATCTTCCCTAACCAGCACATTGAATTATACCTTCCTTAGTTTGATGCATTTGACGTACATTTGGTAATTGTGATATTTGGATGATTATGATGAGCATTCATTACAGAAATATTGTATTTATAAATATTTAATACTATGTAGGGTGACATTTTTTCCAGGACAACTATATATCAAATCGCGGTTATTCTTTTTATTGCAGAATGTTTCTACAGTTCTAGTTTTCCACCTATCTATTTAAAATTGAATGATAAATAACGTAATATTGTAAAGCAAGTTATTACCACGTAGTTTCAGATATAGATAGTTTAATTCTCTGAAATCCGTAATTTCAAAATCTAATATCTTATAAATTATCTAATAAATAGATTATCTAATAATCATGGACTGCATAAAATTATAACCTTAGGTATGTATTTACGAAGATGCCCTTACCCGATCTTACAGGTGTGTGGCCAGTATGCTGGCTGCTCTCTACACATTTACCAATAAGAGTCAGACTTGCAAGTCATAAATTAGTAATTTACAAGCCCAGGCGTTGTAACTATCTAATACATAACTAAAATCTTCGATATGGGCCAAGATATGGGCGTATGAAAATTTAGTCGACTGCTATTTTAAAAAAAAGTAGTGGATTCTAATGTCGAGTTTCTAAGATCATCCTGAGGTGGCCTGTGACTTTGGTAGAACTCTAAAAAAAAATCGGCCCTGTTGTCTCAAAGAAAAGTCTCCGAATTTTTTTATTCGATTTTTGGATTCTACGTTCATGAAAACATAAAATATTAAATTTTGAGGGGGCTAATATTTTTTTTTCTTGTTCGATTACAAAGGTTCATTGTTTAAAATAATAAACAAAAAAAATACATAAATTGATAAATAAAAGAGAGCAAAATTTAAAAAAAAATTTCTTTTAGACCATTGATTTAAGATTACTATGTTCGTTCAGAATTTTTGTGATGTTATGTTTTTCAGTCTTAAGGATGCCTGATTTGGCGTAACGTTGAATGGTTTATTATTTATGATTAAGATTAATATTACTGCTGGAATCTTCCAACAATAAATTCAACACACACATATATATACATAAACAAATTCCATGGACTTTTTTTATATATATATATATATATATATATATATAAACAAATTCCATGGACTTTTTTTTTCCATCTTAATGAATAAAAAAGATAAAATTTTACTTGTAAAACAAAATATAGTAAAAATATTCAAAGTTAATGACTGTATTAGTACTTTTTCCCCTGAAATGTATGTATACTCATTAATTACGAAATTAACATTATATATAAAGCTTAGAAAAAAAATTAATTAAGTAGACTAGTTAAAAAAAAAAAATGTTTTTAAAAGATATATCAATTTGTTGCTTGGAATTCGTCCAAAATGTTGTTATTAAATTCATTCGTATTTTTGACCACCATCTCCTGAAACCTTTTTAGTTAATTGAATTACTTACCGATTATTTCTGGTAAATTGATATTTTATGTATAAAAGCAATTTACTCCATCGACAAAACATGTTAGCTTGATGAATTCCATATGTACTTTGGTTAGTTCATTTAACTTTGGTTTATTTTATTTTTCAATTTATTTCTATCTGTTTTATGACGTTTGCAATAAATTGTCAGCTCTAACAATGTTTAATTATCCTGATTTGTTATAATCCTCGTAAAATAATAAGATCAAACTCTGGAGAGGAAAACTTCCAAATATTGATCTTTCTCCTTTCTTATTTCTCTTCCCCTCTTTTCATCCTTTTAAATCTTCTCTGTCCGTTTTTTTTTATTTTCCATCGTAAAGTATCCCGGAGGTACGGGTCCTTAAAATGTTCTACGCGTTCCATTCTTAAGACTTTACGTGTCGTAGTCGTAATATTACATAATGCGCGCAATTGATTACTGTTATTGTAAACGTATTTTTTTTTCTTGGAAAAAAAAGTTTATTGTTGCTTTATTTTTTCTTTAATAGCTAAATTAGATTGAACATTTCTGGACTCAGTTGATAGATTTTAATTTCTCAAGAATTGAAATGAAAATACTTTATGCATGGACAATTTCTTTTTTACTTAAACTTACCTGTTTATGAAATTTATAGTAAAGGAGAGTATTGCAAATAATTTCGAATGCAAGTTTTCATACATGTTTTAAGGTCTCTTTAGTCTAAATAACCAAGTTTCGCAAAATGATCTGTGCGTGTGCACGCATGTGGTAAGTCAATAATATATAATATAAAATAATCAATAACGAAAAATTGTACGAAACTGAAATTACGTATTAAAGATAGGTACGTAAAGGCCTGGGATGCTACAACCTTTTCGCCAAAATTGACTTACCGAAAGTGCCACTTTATATCATTGCTTTTACATATGTTTACTATTTTCTCGAAAAAGGCTTTAATGATTTTGACCATCTCATTTATATCATTGTAGAATTTAACAATCTTTAATCTTTAAATAATAAATTCTAAAATCTTTAAATTAGCTAGGTCATATCCTCATTAAAATAGTCTGACTGGGTTTAATTGCCGAATTTTCAAAATAGCTTCCTCTAAATAAAGCATCTTTAATTTTGTTTATTTCAAATAATTAACTATCTCTCATAGTAGTATTAAAAAATGGATAAATAGAAACACTGAAAGAATTTCGTAATTAACTAACGGAGAAATATATTCCTAGATTGAAAACAAAGTTCCGCAAATCAGAATAGTAATATATGTACATGTTTAATATTCATTTAATATTGTTTGTTCAATGCGAGAAGAAACCATTACAAACTTTTCTGTTGGATATAACAGTTTCTGTTGGATTTAAACCTTGAACTGAGGATGAATGTATAACATTCGAAACTAGTTTTCAATAAAACAAATTTATAGAAGTGACAAATAATTTATCAATCCCTAGTTTAATATTCCGTTGAAAGAAAAAAATATCTGACGTATAAAGTCGTACAGTGTCTTGGAGAGCGACGAAAAATGCTTAAACTTTGGTGATTGTAATAATTTATAATTTTATATTATTTAATGGAAACTAAATTGAAGGTTTTAAAATTTATTTTCCGATTGACAAACCAAAAATATATGCTGCACAGAATTATCGTACCGTTTTAAAAACTATTTGATTTTACTTGTCTGACAGAAGACGTGATATGAAGTTCATGCTACTGGTATATTTTAGGTTGGTAGTGTTTATGATAATTCTTTAAAATTATTTAAAAAATTGGATAATTATTATAAATGGGTAAATGAAAGCTGTCAGATGCGCGCACCTCATCTGATTTTTTCTCTTGAATTTAAATAGTTTATTCCTACTATGAAGTTCTAAATATCATTGATAACTATAAGCAAAAAATCAATCTCGAATCCTTTCTCCACTGTTAAACGGATCAGTTATCCAGAGGACTTTCTATATACAAGGGGTCTTGTTTCCATCACATTAGGATTGAAACGAGAAGAAACTGCTTTCTAAATGAAAAATTATAGTACAGTTTGACAATGGATATAAAAGTAAAGTCATTCCCCATAATATTTTATAATGAAACTATGAATTATTGGGGAAGTAAAATTGTACAGATGTGGGGATATGGGAAGGGCAATGAGTATTTTAAAGAAAATAAAGATCCTGAAGATGAAGAAGTACTTCGAAACATCGACAATGATATTATAATAATGTTTTTTTTTTTTAATATAAAGTTAAATATCAATGGGAAATTATTCTTCACAAATTAATTAAATCATATATATTTTTTTAGTTTGATACTTGATAATTGGTATTTCAAACATACAATATGTGGATCAACTAATCGTTGCAATTAAGTCTGTCATCAATTCCAATTTAGTTCCTGCACGGAAGTCTCCAAAGTTGGAAGTCATTTTTTAAAGTTTAATTTATGGCCCGGGAGAAAATAGCCGACAGTGGGTGTAGGGTTGAACCCATCAATTGGAACCAAATATAGAATAGCATTTAAGGCTCATCCTTCAGGGTTTTTTTCTCGAACGAAGTTGAGGAATTATTCCGAGGATCCCGTCCCGGATTAGAAGAAGATTGGGCTGGGGGCAATTAGTAGGTTGAAGTATGGTTCCTCCTTGGCACTATATCATCGCTATAATGCACCCTCCACGTGTCCTCACCAACTTATGACAAGTATTTCCAGGCACTGCAGATGATCTATCGCCATGTTTGGAGAAACTATTTCTGCTGTTAGTTAGGCTGATGTGTTCGGTCGATTCATCAACTGGGAGTTGTTGATTAAATAATTGTTTTCATTTTAAAAAACAAGAAAAAAAACGAGAGTAACATTTCCTAGTATATAATTTAATACAAGATAATGCGGGACAAGTGCGTTAGTAGATTTTACAAAATTCGACTTTAGATGACTGTAAAATCTTTATTTTTGAAACTTCATTTTTCCTTTTTTTTCTCGAAATATTTCTTAGGTATTATGTTTAAATATTACATTCAAGCCCACATTTCAATCACGTCCATTTTGATTATATTGAGAACTAAATTTAGTAGTACCTAGTACGCACTTACTGCTGCCTTTAGGGGTAAATGCATTGGAGGTGTCTGAGAGACTCATTATGCTAGCACTTACGAGACGAGTACGAAATAACTCGTTTCCGGAGGATTATTATGCTGGTGTAATCATCGAAAAATGTTAAACCTTTCTGAGATTCACGCTTTACTATCTTCAGTGTCAGTCATATAAGTGGGATGTGGAACATAATTAAATAAATGTATTGAAAAAAGAGTTTTAATTTATATGCATTAGTCCGCAGGTGCCTCAGAAAACAAGATAGTAGGTGAAAGTATACGCGTACTTGACACACGTAAAAGATCTGCATTTACCCCTACTATCATATTTTGCTGGGACGACTGCGGACTAGCACTTAAAAACTAGAAAACTATCAAGAATAAATGTAAATCACAAAGTATTTTGATCAGTAGCTTCTCAAGGTCCCACATAGCGTAAAAAAAATAAATAAAAAAATAGTGGTAGATGAATACCTATATAGCTGAACAAGAGAAGTTGAGAGATCCTAATCAACAGACTGGAACTGATTCCCTATATCTTTACTACTCTTAATACTTCATACTTTAATACACTTAATACTCTTTAATATTTAATATTTAATATACTTAATATCTTTAATACACTTAATACTCTTAATACTTTAGCGGACTCTCATGGCTGTTTTGTGATACATCATCGTTTAATATTGACACTCCGTAAAGGGGAGCTCTTACTAGGATAGTGTCTGAATTAAATTATTTCACAGAATTCTTTTTAAACTTTGTTAAAAATAAAATAATTTTTTATTTAAATTATTGGATAAACTGACAAATCTATGATAAAACCACTTACCCCTACATGCACTGAATCCTTCATTATTCGTAGTCAGTGTATTTTAAATAGATAGTAAAAGTCTTTAATTTAACGCCATTTTAAATATTTTAGGTTGTTTTTGATTCAGATATTTTCTTTTTAATGCAAAAATAATAACCATTGAAGGTTATAACATAGCCTGAAACTTTTTAGTTATCAATATAATTTGCTCTACCATTAGAGGGGAACGATACGGTCTTAGGAAATTTCATGGTGCCTAAAATAGTTATTAGAAGCCAAGGTGAAGTATTGGAAGAATTGAATTTTCTTCCCCGTTTATTTTAATATCTATTTCACTACAAGTGAAAGAAATCAAACTGTATATTTTATATATTATAAAAACAACAATGTGGTGTATAGATGTGACATTTTTAAATTTTGTAGAAATAATTATTTATAATTCAATCCCCTAATTCGGGTGTTTATTCTTGTGCAACTTCTTACAAATACCATGCTGGAAAGGAACTATTTTGGAATTTCTTCTTCATAATATAAAGGACGCCACAGTATTTCATAGGAAAAGTGGTTTCAATCAAATGCTGTGAAGCCTTCCGGGGAGCTAGTTTTTGTCATTCTCGGTAAATGTCTCCATGGGCTCAAAACAATTCTAGTACCAGATTTTTAGTTATTCGCGAATTAAGACCTCACTTTACCTAAACCGAATGGTGGGGCATCGGATACAACAGCGTATTCAAGTTTGTTACAAAAGTCTTTTGTGCATATAATAAGTTTTATTTAAATTTCAGTATAAAATCTGAACATATAAAAACATTAAAATTATTCATTAATTCAAGACGGAAAACTCTTGATTTGACTTTCCTGCTGTTTTTGAAGTTCCAACCTTTCAAAAAATGTGCTATTGACCGTAAAAGACCATAAGACAAACAGTGCAAGTTCAGGGCTGTAAGGATGGTGAGGTAAGATGCTAACACCCTCCATTTCTGAGAATCTTTCTTGGATTAAGAGTGAACGATGGGGTGGAACATTGTCTTGCAGAAAAATCACTTTAATATGATTGATCAAAGCAGAGGACTCCTCTTTTAAAACTTTATATGCTATTTTAAGTTGTTCACAGTAGCCATTTAGGTTTTATAAAGGCGACTTTGCATGGATGAACTATGGAAAGTTTGTTGAAGAAGAACACCTAGGGTAACAGTGTGGTAAACGTCAGTAGCCCTGCCATCTGGAACCATATCAAAGCATCCTCATAATTTCACCAAACACAAAGCATTACCTTGAAGGCTGTTGTTCCCAGAATTGAACCGCCTACTCTATTGCGATGAACCAAATTTTAACTTTCCACCACACAAATTTCCTCAGTAGCTGCCTTCGCCTTTTTCCTTTTTTTTTTCCTTTTTTTTCCAATAGTGCCTCAGAAGACCACGAATTTTTTCTTCCAGCATTATCGGTGAAATTTATAAAATGGAATGAAAGATCGAGATAGTTTGTATACATAATTAAATAAAGTATTAGTCAAAGTAAACGACGATATATGCTTTGCTTACAGCAGTGTCGAATAAGGATTCAAATGGAGACTTTAATCTCAGCAATGAATTAATGCACAAAAACTTTTGTAACAACCTAATAGAATATGTCTATTATTTGCCACTTTGATGCCGCGTACGCATCTGGTGCGCGACGGGAGTTACACATGTGTGTAATTCATACTTCAATTACACATATCTGTGTTAATAAATCCTGATTAATAATCGAAGCATTAAGTTATGCCTAGCGAAAACATGTCTCTGAATAAATTATATTTTTCGTTTCATTTTAATGATTTCTTTTACATGAATACCTGTATTATTTTTTTTCAATTATTAAAATATCGTTGGAGTTAAATAGAAAAAAATATATTGCAGCTCGCGAGATATCTAAAGAGTTGTATAAACAGATTCTAAGTTGGGTTCTAGAAAAGTTTCTTTCCCTTCTCACCTCTTCGAACACAAAACATTTCCCTCCGTGAGTGGCATTTTAATGCTGTGCGGTT
This sequence comes from Rhaphigaster nebulosa, assembly GCA_948150685.1. Classification (NCBI taxonomy): domain Eukaryota; kingdom Metazoa; phylum Arthropoda; class Insecta; order Hemiptera; family Pentatomidae; genus Rhaphigaster; species Rhaphigaster nebulosa. Next base: position 130,102,277 of record OX411309.1, read on the forward strand.
ACTGGGAGGCATTCACGACCTTGATGACTTCAACAAATATACACGTAAAACTACGTCTTGAATGTTTAATATTATAAGTATTTTTTTTTTTTTTAAATTTACAGCATTTATATATATATATACACATGTGATGATAAATATATCATATACAGTAACATATTGAAACCGTCGTTCCTCAGACTGATTGCAAATATACTTAAGTTATTTTGTTGTATTTGAGTTATGCCTGTTTATTTTATTTTGTTTCAGCTTTTTAACATTAATTTTCGTTATTTCATATATTTCTTAATTAATTGGCTATAATTTAATTAATTTATATTATATGCAATTATAGTAAGAATGAATTCCTTTATCACTATTACTTATTATTCTTTATTGTGGAATGTCGTATTATTTGACTATAAAACAGTTTATTTTTCTCTGAAAATCTTTTAAATATTGTTTTTATTTTTGATTGGGTCACTTCATATAAACCAACCTTCAATATTTGTTTATGAATTGGGAGATTAGATCAATTAATCTCAAAACATCATGAAAATAAAATTAATTATTTGTGTTTAATGCCAAAATTATGATTATAGTTAATTCGCGGGAAAATCCTGTCATTGAATTAGCGACTTAAGATATAAAATTATAATATGTTATGCTCAATCTATCATGTATCTCAACCATCAGAAAGACGAAGATACATATCTGATATAAAATATTCATATTCAAAACAATAAAATTGCTCTGAATAATTTTTTTTTCTTTTAATTAAAATGGTTTTGTTTTGTTATTAGATGTAAATTTTATTCATGAAATGTCATTATGATTCCTTCATTGGATATTAAGTCTTCAGAGGCGCAATGAATCGCCGAAAACTTGCACCCCAGAGATTAAGGCAGTAACCCCCGACCAATAAAAGAGCCATGACTAATTTCGGTTATAAAACCCATTCAGGGAACCCACTAGAGGAAGTGGAAGAAAGACTTAAGTAAAAATAATGGTCGGCAGAAGGTCGAATAAAGGAGGTGATGAATGACAGAGCGGTTCCTTTCTTCTTGAGGAGGCTAAGGACTGCGGTAACCTGTAGGAGGCAGTCCATCATCCGGGGTCAGGATCATGGGAGAGAGATCAGGGCGTCGGGTCATCGATGTCATCGAGCACTCAGCTTGCGCCATTTTTAAGTTGAAAATATGGAAATCTGGAATTTATTTTACTCGAGTTTCCTATATTACCAAATGGTATAGTTTAGAAGAAGTAGGCTTTGTTCTCAGGACAAAAAATTATTGCAGATGAATTTTAATCAGTGAGTGAAATTCATGGCTTCTAATTACCAGCATTTAATTAATAAGACGGATAAGACTGTTGATTTCAATATGTACTTTAAACCACTACTGATAATTTTAAGTAGCAATTAAAAATAACAATTATTTTATAAAACAAAATGTTTTAATTTATTCATTGTGAAAAAAGTTAAAAAATATTAAATCGATTTGAAAAAGCAACTGAAAGGCGGTAAAAAGTTTGATATAATTTTCTGTACTTGTGAATAACCTAACGCTTCATCCCAACTATGTTGGGATGAACGCGCTTGCAACCAATGTTAGCAGTGAAAACGAAATATCAGTTAAAAATAACAGAATCATAGATAACATAGCAACTAGACCGTCCCTAACGCTGCTAATGATGTAGTCAAAGATATCTGCTACTTAAATAAAAATCATATCACTTTCATGTCTCAATTTTGTGGATATCGGATAGGAATTCAGAAAAAAAGGTTTAAAAAAAGAACGAAAATCTTCAACGTTTATTTGTTTCTTTTATGTTAAAATTTGTACTTTGACAAATCATTGTATTTACCTTTTTACCTACAAGTACAAATCCATTTTATCATATTTTAATATTAAAAACTTTAAACACAATATTGTTTTGTGGTACATTTGGTTTTAATTTCTGGAGTTTTTCATCTGTTGTAATCATTATTACAGTGCGTGGTTATACTTGTAATTTTATATGGTTTCATCGACTCTTTGTAGTGGAACAGTCCGAATATTTATGATATATAAAAAAACTGCAGGCCATATTATCTAACTAACATTATTGTTAGGTATTATTTTATTTACTTTTTTTTCTTGGTTTAATTTTTTATTATTTTGTAATATTATTTTTTTTAAATATTGCAAAAGAAATACCTAATTCTTAGAAAAATAATTAGGTTTATATGTTTGTTTCTATTTACCTCCTGCAATGGAGAAGTTTTATCTGTTATTCAAACTGCTTTTAAATAAATAAACACTATAATAGAACTCAGCTGATTGAATAACTAGCACCATCGAATATTTCAGCCAAGTAATATTTATTACTATTTACTCAAGGTCCTCTGTATTATAGCATTTATTATAGATACTTATACTATTATCTTCCATATATTAACCGCTTCAATCTAGGTAGAATTACTTCGCGTTCGCGGATACTGAATTAATATAATAAAAAATAAATATATATTTTTCTTATTTTATGTTTTTATTTTTATTAAACGCTCATAATTTTTATATGACGGAGTTTTTTATGTGTGTACCTAATAGTGTTTATTTATTTAATTTTCTTTTTTCTTTTTGTATTTCGCACAACTTGCATATATTTTCGCCCTGTAAAAAAGAGGAAAGGGAAAAAAAGAAAAAGAGAAGGAAAGAAATATTTTTACTTTATTTCTCTATCTATGTCTATGTTCAGCCAGAATTATTTTCCTTTTGTGAATAGTAATTTAAAATATTTAAATAGTAATCGTTTATCATCAATATTAAAATATTTAATTTTAATATTGACGATACTTAGCTTTATTATTTTTTTTTTATTCTCATGCTGTGCTTAGGTCAACTCTATTTTTTGTATAACGGCTTCCTCCAAAGACGAATAAAGAAGGAGGTTTATAGATTATAATATTATTAAAGTTATAATAAAAACCATTCATTGTTAATGCTGTTTTTAATTATAGGCTCGCCTGCAGTTATAATTCTTAATAAACGTCATTTTATCTCAGGTCCTGTTAATAAAAGAAAGTGTGATAATACACCGCTTAGGAGCCTCTCTTAAGGTGTTTTAATTGCGCTCGTAAAGATAAATTCTTTTTATTTCTAAGCTTTTCTGTCCCATTAAAAGAATAACAACAGGCCTGTTATAAATTTTATTAGGCGTTATGTTGCCCGTCCTTTCTCGGAGAGGTTGAATTATGGCCTTCTGTCTCTTTGCCTGAAGTTAAATTATCATTTCCATTTAGGGTTCCTCGATGTCCTGTCTTCATCGGGCTTTTTGTGTACTTTATTCAGAATTGGCATACTTTACAGTGGAGAAATAGTTCGTTAGTATTTGAATTCAGCAAAGTTCAAAGTATTTGAACTTTATTTTAGTATAAAAGTATTATATTTTAAAACTAAGCGTTCTTTCATATTATAAATGAGTACCAATGTTTTATCTATCAACGAGGTAAGCTAATGAGCATCTGAAAAACCTGAATAAAATAAATAATAAATAAAAATAAATTGCCAAAATGGTGACTATTACATTTTTAAAATATTGATACCTCAGGTAAAATGGTTCATTTTTGGAGTTCTATTATTCATATATTTTTTATGAATCATGAATAATAACTTTTGAAAATAACAAAGTTTTCCAACAGATATATGTAAAAAACATAAACGAACTGCCAATAGCACTTAAGTAAATGGATAAATAATGATATTAGTTTTTCAATATAATACCCTTTTTTTATAAATTGTAAACACTAATCAGCCTAATATAAAAAATTATTGTTTGTTCTCTTTTTAAGGCGTTAAACTCTTGCGTCATCAATGCTTTTGATTTGTTTTTATAAATTATTAAGGTGAACGAAATGTATCGCTTTAAAAGAAATCAGTACTAAATAAGGAAAAAATATTATAAGTAAATACATTTATCTACACTCATATACTCGTATGTATTAGCCTATTAGCCTAAGTTGAAATAATTTTTATCATGTACAATGCTTTTTTGAATACTTGTCTTAATTAATATAAATTCAAGTAGAGTTGAACCTTTCTTATCCGGACACCATATACTTAATAAGTAAGGAATATTGTAAATAATATAACTAATAATTATCGATAATTTAACAATTTTGTCAATAATGAAGCGTAAATTTGGTTCTGGCACACGTACAAGTAACAAACTTTTATTTTCTCAAAAATGCAGTTGCTCACTTTTACCACCTAAAATAAAACGCTAAAACGGATAATTCGGGTACCTGATATAGCGGATCCATCGGATAAACAGGGTTCTACTGTACTAATATATTCGAATTTTCGTTACTGATTAAAGATCTAGATGCCGATGGATCATAATAAAGCAATACAGTTATTAATAATATAATACTGTTATTATAATATAAATATTATTATTATAATATAAATATTATTATTATAATATTATATAAATTATAATATTATTAGTTATTGATAATATATAGTATAGTAGTAATATATATATATATATATATATATATATATATATATATATATATATATATATATATATATATATATATATATATATATATATACATATATATATACAATATTATAGTTTTAATGACATGTAAAAGCCTAAAGCAAATTAAATACTTTTGTTTTTTTAAATATTATATAACTACGTTCCTTGGTTTTAAAGAGTAATTAATAGTTTTCTGTGTCTACATATGACTGAAATCTATATTATATATGTATATTTACTTACAGATTTTGAAAGGATCTGTTTGTTGATATTAACGTATTTTAACAATGTATTGTAAAATTGTATGTCTAATTTATAATAATATGTTGGAATGTTTTTTTTTACATATTCGTATTTATTTTTAGGTTCCTATTTTTCCTGAGGAACGAGTGTTTGACCAGATAGTCGAGGTATGTTTGTTTTTATGAATAATTGATTTTTTATTTAGTTAATTTTTTAATTGAATAAAATATTTTTATTATTATTATTTTACTAATTAATAATGTTACTCTGCAATTTCTTCGAATCTGTATAAAAGAATAGATCAGTTTTTCATTTCTGCGGATTATACATTTTAATATTACTTTAATTCAATATAGGTTAAATTAATTATACTGTTAGAAAGATCGGGTCAAATTGATGTCAAACTTAATACAATATAAAATAAGATAAATTGGAGATGAACGTTTAATTAACAAAAATAGGATCCAAAATTGATTGTTCAAAATTGCCGCCATTCAGGTTTAGTCACATTGCTTATTTAATATTTTTATTCAATCAGGGATATTAATTTTATTCCAAATAAGGGATATTTGGAAAAAAATTAAACTGAACATGTGTTTTCAAAGCAATTTTTTTTCGAATAATTCTAATTATTAGTTTCTAATTTTATTAAAACGATTAACGCATTTAGTAGTAAATACAAAAAAAGAAAGAAAAAAAAGGACATTCTGACTATAATAAAAAGAGAAAAAATAAGGGAATTATTGATTAATATTAAACAAATATTGATCACTATTAATGATGTAATAATGACGTAGTCGTACACAAATGGAGTTTGTAGAACGATAGCCCTCCATCCAAACGATCCAAGACGGTAAGATGTTAATGATTGAGAGGAATGATTGTAGTACGATAGAAGCCTACAAACATCCTACACGCTCTTTGTAATCCTACACCCGCATTCTCAGTCCAATGGAGTACGATATCTAGTGTAGTCCTGCATGTAGGACCGTGAATGGTTGGCTTTATGTTCGTTTATTTCAGCTGTTACTCTCCTATGTAGTCCAGGCGCGGTAGTTTATTTTTTAAAATAAATTGCTAATGGACTTTCTCAACTTGATAATCAGGAGAAAAATAGTGGAAACCAATTGAATATGCTATAGATTAAATCGGTACATAGCAACATAATGAAAAAAAAAAAATGCAAAAAGTTGCCGAAAAGTGTTTTTTTTTTCACGTTTTAGATGTGATTTTTTTTGTAAATAAAAAAAGTAAGTAATAGTGTTTAATAATACGGAAAAAATAAGTTTTAAATAATTGAAATCGGTCAACAACTTTTCCTAAAAAAATCCACAAAACATGTTTATTTTTAGACATTTTATTACAGGACTTGTAATTATCGCAGGAAATTGTTTTTATTAGAAAGTGACGAAGGGAGGAAGAAAGCTCTCTGATGGCCGGGGCGAGAAAGAGCCGTATGTTTTTAGATATTTAATCGAACCTCACATATATTTCATGAAAATAGAGTTGTTGAGAAACTCCTCGGGAAAAATAGGGCTTTGAAAAATCATTGTGGCCCTTGTTCAATATTTTTTCGACAAACCTGGTTTTAGATGTTCTCAATTATCAGGAAAAGCTTCTAATAAGCACTAACAAAAGCAACAATTTAAGCCCCTAAACTAGTTCCTGCGATAATTACAAGCTCTGTAATATAAAGTCCAAAAATGGCCATATTTCGCGGTTTTTAATTTTTTTGCGAAAAGTTGCTGACCGACTTCAATTGTTTTAAACTCATTTTTTCGACATTTTACAGTATTGCGTACTATTTTTTATTTTTCCTTAAAACAGATTTTTTTCACATAAACTTGGAAAAAGCACTTTTCTCTACCTTTAAGAATTTTTTTCACCTTGTTGCTACATACCGATTGCTACATATTATTCCTTTCTACTGTTTTTCTTTTAAGAAAAGTTGCTGACCGACTTCAATTGCTTTAAACTGATTTTTTTGACATTTTACAGTATTGCGTACTATTTTTTATTTTTCCTTAAAACAGATTTTTTTCACATAAACTTGGAAAAAGCACTTTTCTCTACCTTTAAGAATTTTTTTCACCTTGTTGCTACATACCGATTGCTACATACTATTCCTTTCTACTGTTTTTCTTTTAATTATCACGTTGAGAAATTCCATTGCTAATTTATTACAAAAAATGAATCTACTTACCTGGAGTATATAAAAAAACGACTTAAGCAAAGTACAGTAAAACCTAAATCCGGACTAACTGGGACCAATGGCAATCCAGATAATAGAAAATCCGGATAATCCGGGTAATGAGCAAAACAAATCCTCAAATAAGCAGACTTACCGTTAATTACGATAAAAACTTTTTATTGCTGTTGAGTCAGCCGACGTCTACGTCATGTGACACTCATATAAACCTTTCTTAAATTCAACAAAAAGTATTTGTTCACCACAATTTAGTGTACAATCTAGGGAGGAACTGTATAATGAAACGAAATAAAATGTGAATATTTGGCGTATTTATACGTTATAGCTATCTATATATCGTTATAACTATAGTTAAAAATTTGTATCTAATGCTAACATCATATAAAATAATATTTAAAAATCTGATCCGGATAAATGAGGCTTTACTGTAACATTAAAACAGAGGCGTACTCAGAATTTTTTTTGGGAGGGGATATGTCAAAGGCAAATAATCACTTTAATCAGTTGACACCCGCATGATGGTATAGAATGATCAATCTAATTGGGAATTGATAAATTATTTGCCACTTCTATAATTTTGTTTTTATTGAAAACTAATTTCGAATGTTACACATTCATCTTCAGTTCTAAAAACACACAAAAATTCAAAAATAAGCAATTCAAAATACTGTTTGGTGTTATTGTACATATTAAATTGAATGTAATATAAATTAGTATAATACTAGTTAATAAATTAGTATAATACTAATTTATATTACATTTAATTTAATGTGTATAATAATACCAAACTGCATTTTGAATTGCTTATTTTTGAATTTTTGTTTGTTTTTAGAACTGAAGATGGATGTATAAAATCCGAAACTAATTTTCAATAAACGCAAAATTATAGAGGTGGCAAATAATTTATCAATCCCTAATCACTTAAATCTTATCCGCCAATTGGGCTACTTTAGACATTAAAGACGTGGCTCGTATTTTGAGTAATAATTTTGGTAATTTATTACAATAACTTTTGATCCAATTTTCATGTTTATCCTTAAATCTTACGCGCCAATTTGGCGATTTTAGACATTAAGGGATAAACATGAAAATTGGGTAAAAAATTATTGTAATAAATTACCAAAATTATTACTCAAAATACGAGCCATATTTTGTGGGTATGAAAATCATATTTTTCGAACATTTCGTGGGGAGGATGCATCCCTCCAATCCCTCCTCTCTGCTAACACCACTGGACTAAAAGTTAATAAAGTATGGGGTGAAGTTAGCTGAGGATGGTACTTAATATAACCGCGGCAAGTACACTGGCCATAACAAGCCCCTGCACTTAAATACTTAAATGAAACACTTAACGCTGTGGTGATGATTCTTGGCAACCCGTCATGTTCTTTATTAGTAACTTTCCTAACCATTTACCGCTTTACTTACCTCTCCTTCCTCCAACTGCTTGGAAGCCTTTTAGAATTCATTTGTGAACGATTAATATTGTTTTTTAACAATTTGCTTAGTTAAATTTTAGTCTTTTTACAATTCATCGATAAAGTTAGGCTTGATTAAATCTCATCAGAAACCTGATTATCATTTCTTATATATAATAATTTCTTCATTTTTCTTAGACTATTCATCTTCATTTTTCTCTCCACACCTCTTTCTCTAAGAACATTGGTTTTCCTTCTTCATTATGTGCTCGAACCATTTAAACCTCATTATTTAAATCATGGAAATAGAATTGTTACTTTTTCGTTGTTACCTTTCTATATATTCTGAATAATGTCACAAGATCGCTTTTAAGTCATAACGGTTTGTTCTTACATTTTTTATTAATTGCCTGGAATTATAAGGAGCTGGGAGGGAATACCATATAAATCGTGACATAAATTTTTTTTTCACTGGTGACACCCTAGTTGACTTGAATTTATTGCAAAACATACAGAGGTCTTAAGTTTAGATTAGGTATTAAGGGTTTTGATTTGAACAGTAAATCTGACTTTTCCGGAAAATGTTGACAGTTTTTATTTATCACGAAATTCTACTCTTTAATTTGAGAGAATAGTAATAAAGTATTTTTGAGTTCTTCAGTAAAAAAATATTTAATGCAGAGGAGTCATGTTGATCATTTAAACATTATTTTTTAAATATTAATAATATAACTCTTTTTAATGCTCTATGAATCCAAAAAAGTGTTTTTTTACTATTTTAAATTAAGATATTATGAGAAATTTTTGTTTTTTGAGAACCGCATCATAACTTATTTTCCATAGAACTGTGCTCAAATCATTTTTCAAGTTCTAATTCAACGTGAAAATTTTCTAAAATCTATATTAAAAATGATAGCACTGATGTGTGTATGTATATATATATATATATATATATATATATATATATATATATATATATATATATATATATATATATACATACACACATCAGTGCTATCATTTTTAATATAGATTTTAGAAAATTAAAATATAAAAATATATATATATATATATATATATATATATATATATATATATATATATATATATATATATATATATATATGAGTTATGAGTGTTATCATAACTTAGTTCTATGGAGAAAATAAGTTATGATGCGATTCTCTAAAGACAAAAATTTCTTATATCTTAATTTAAAATAGCAAAACACTTTTAAAAAATAATGTTTTTTTATGATCAACATGACTCCTCTATATTAAGTACATTTAAAAAAAAAATTGAAAATAAAAAATATATATGTATATTTTATTTTCAAGTTTTTTTAAAATGTACATCAAAGCTGTCTTAAAAGAAGATTTGTTCACTATTTCAATAATTTTTTTCCCCAAAACTATTGGATTGAAATTAATGATTATTGGCGATATTCTAAAACCATAGTATTAGTTTTAGTTAAAAAGGAACATCAACAATCATATAGGATTTTTTTTGGGGGGGGGGAAAGGGAAGTGGGACTTTATTTATTATATTCACACCTGTCGATGAGATTCGAAATTCAAAAAATAATTCCTAAAAGTTTTGGAATAATATTTATCAAATATATTGATGCTATTTAAAATAAAAATATATTTTATTTAATAAAAATGAATTATAGGAATGTCGATTGGAGTTCCTTTGTAGTTTCGTAGATTCGTAATTTGTCTAGTTATATGAGATCGTAAAGTATTCCTAATTTACCGTTTCTACTTGTGAAAAATATAGGAAACATACAAACATGGATTATTGACCCTTGGAGGCCAGAGGGTCTGAGATCGCCCAGGCCATGCTTTTATAATATATTTTGTTTCTAAAAAGGATGTTAAGCAATTTATTATTCAGCCCAGGTTTCCGCTGGGCAAAGTCATTGAGGAAGCCAACTTCTGGAAGGTCATAAAATATTTAGGGGAAGATTAGAATGTTAGGGAAAGGTTAAGACCCGCTTTCTGGAGATTAATTCATATCTTAGGAATTATGAATTCTCTCACTTCCTCTTCTTTCAAAAATATTAAAGATGCAAGGAGGTTTATTTATAATAGCAACATTGAATTTTCGTGAAGGGAAAAGTGTAATAAGCTATTGGCTTAGAATGGGATTACAAGTAACACCTTGAGCTCAATCACAGAAAGTAATGTATACTAGAGGATTTTACATTATTTCCGTATAGTATATAAGGGATAATATTAATAAATAAATATCGCGACGCTCCCCTCACGCCGCTTATGATGAGCCAGTGGGCTGGAACTTGTTGAATGGTCTGATCAATGACCTTATTATTGGGAGACATCTTGGTTAAAATTATACTCCGATTAGTTGATTTATTCTTTGGATAATGCCAGGTACTCTTTTGAAGGTTGAGTGGACCTAGGATGTCTTTTACGCCACAGTGCGCATCCTGACTAACCCCACTAATTTTCTGTAACCCTTTAAGACCGGAATAGAATAGACCAGGAACACAGCGCTTGTTATCTCTCTTTTTGGTTATATCTTTTTTTGACTCCTTTATGCTTCTATGGGATGAGAAAAATGATAAATAAATCAATATCCTTATAAATTATTAATAATTAAATTATCAACATTGTTACAAGAACTTATTTCAATATTTATTTTTAATTCTTATTTTTCTTATCGCTGTATAATTCCTCGAAAACGTATTAGTAATACTGTTGAAAAATTGGCCTTAATTAAAAAATTTTAATTTTATTATATAATGTTCAACCAAAATCAATCTTCGTAGAGTTATTTACGTCCGTCTTCATCTATTTATTCTTTAGGAGTCAAGCTTCCTGAAAGTTTAAGATGCCAGACTTGGTAAAGCTTGAATTTCCGAGAGAAGAGAGAGAGAGTAAAGCTGACTTGAACACAAGTGTGCGATCTCCAGCAACTGGAGGCTGAGGGTTCGGAAGGCAACTTTGTAACTGTGATCCTTAAAAGTTGTAATTCCTTAAAATCTGGAAAACTAACTTTGGGATCGCTCCATTTCGTTCTTGCCTTCAGAGGCTAGAACTCTGTGTTGACAACCTTACAACTTTTTGCTTTTCCTAAGAGAGACATTATTAGTTATTTTTAACCATAAATTTTTGTAGAATAGTTAATCAGTCACATCAATTTAGATGCAATTTTTATTTACAGCTTACTTCACCTTCGGCTTAAGCCGTAACAACTCGTTACTCAAAAAATGTATGTATTTTTTTGAGGACGGAAAAACGTTTAACAATTTATTTAGTATATATATATATTTATTTTTTTCTGGTTTTAACCATCATTTCGTAGGAAATATATCGTAACGTATATTGACGTAAGAGGTGTCTCTAGAATAATGCGCTGATTTATTTTTTAATAAATAAATGGTATGAAGATCGTATTTTTAATTTTTTTTGGGCTTTAATGGTATGGAGGTCCACTGGGGAGGTCCATCAAGCTTAAGCGACGATATGTTAAAATTTATCTAAGTATAGATTTTCATGGCCATAACACCTAAATACAATATGAACACTATTATATAGGATGAATATACATATGTATATGAGATAATGGATATTATTAACTCTTTTATATTGTAGAATAAATAATTCTGTACATCAGAGGTAAACTGTCCAGCTGAATTTGTTTTATTATTGTATTTGCATTATTCTGGCCATATTTTTCGAGTATATGTTTCGTAAATACGTTTCTCGAAGTATGCCAAACTTCAAATATTAAGATTGATCACTACACAAAACAAGCAATATACAATACGATCTGAAACTTTTTGCTTATCTCAAAACTTAACTCTTAACTCTTAAGATATTACAACAGTTTACATCTGAGGTAAAGAATTAGAACAATACTTTTCAGGTGATTTCTCCGAAATCTTTTCCGATCATTAAAAACGTTAATGGGAAAGTATGAAGAGATAAAGGTTACTTTGTTAATTATATAAATTTAACAATCATCAGTTAACGGAAAAAAATGTTTCGATGTACAAACAACTCGAAAATCTTGGCTATTGTTAGTGATAGTGATATTTTAATTTGTATTGAAAAATAATAAACGTTTTATTAATTTGTTCGTATTCTTTATTAATTCTTGTAGTCCTTCGTGGAATACATTCAATTTGAAACTAAACAATGCCCATAGAAAAAAAATTAAATTACCTTGTATTTATTAAATAAACTCTGTTTTCAAATTTGAATAAATAAGACTATGAAAATATATTTTGACTTTATAATAATATTATTTAAGCTTAGAGGAGGTAAGAGGGTAAATATCGAGCATAATGGTGTCCTCCCTGCTATTTTTCGAGGATCTTCCAGTAAGATTGGGTTTTTTTCTGTGGATTCCGACAAACATTAATTATGTTTATCGGCTACAAGGCGTGCACTACTTCGTCCATTAGTCACCTTGATTTTTCATTAGATCATTTTTTTTTATCTGAATATTACAAATTTAATTTAATTATTGGTATCTTGTTTTAATTTTTTTAATTAAAAAAAAACATAAAAATATTTATGTCCTATGGTCTTCACTCAAATGCTAATCTGTCTTTATACTTATCATTACTATCTAATTACTTAATAGATTTGTGTCGAAATTGAGTGTCATAATCTCACCAAAATTCTGTTTTAAAGTTCTTCATTCCTGGTACAAGAGAATTATAGACAACCAGAAATAAATAGCTTCTTTTCATAAACGTGAATATTAAACAATTCGAGACAATGAAAATCCAGTAAAAATTTTCCTTAAACAACAATCCGCTGGAGGGGAACATCTTTCTTAGCGAAGACTTTGCCTAATGTACCTATGCCAAAATTAAAACAGATTCGATGTTTTTTGAATTCCGTCTAGGCAGATATGTATGTGTAGGTAGGTTACCTCTATGCGAAAAAACCTTTATTTCTCCAAAACAGAATTAAAATATTAATTTAAAAAAATGGTGGGTCATTACATTTTCTTACCATTACATTTTCTGTATCATACAATACAGGCTTTAATTGATGCTTTCCTAGCCAAAAGTTATATAAGACCTTATTTGTAGATTTCCTAGTCATTTTTACTGCTTCAACAAGAAGACATCCCCAAGTGATTTGGCCACCACCGAACGCAGTGGTTTCAAGCGCCGCCACTAGAGCGCAGTGCTCCAAGCCACCCTCATTCCACCCCTCGTGTCCACCAGGAGTGCATCACCGCCTGCCCCGTGCTCTCGCGAACTGTCGTAATCCAACTTCGTAAAGTCCTAGAGCTCCCGGATCTCCCTGAAACATTTTCTCCGTTTTCAAGTCCGGCTGTATCAATGTGTGCAGTGGTCATTTTGCCCATCATTTCCCTGTCCAAATACAGAATATGGTAGGTTGTCCTTTCTGAACTTTTGGCGGAAAAGCGGTCATCGTTGTGCAAGAGGTGTGTTCCTAGTGTGAGGACATGGATAGTGTGTGCGCGTCTCCTGCGAGGAGTATTGGGGAGTCGTCGGTCGAGTCTGGTGCCGAAGATGTGGAGCTGGTAACAGAAGTGCCGGGAGATCCTGACCAGACCATTGTCACAGGATACCTCAAATTCCGCGACAACAGGAGGGTAAGTACGCTAAAATAGCATATGTTGTCTACGAACATCATTCAATAGATCATGAGGAATATAAAATTTGCAAACAATAAAATACTGAAAAAGATAATTAAATAAAAAATATAACATTATTTTGATGGTGGAATTTCAGGTACGAAAATCCTCAAATTTAGGAATCTCGTCAATGCCAGTGCTTGATTGATAGCTGGTATTTTAAGTGAAGTGTGGCTTCATTTTTAATATTGCTTAAATCATCAATCACCCATGATTTTAACTAACAATTAATCAAATTTTTTCGATCGTTACCAAAGAATATATACAATCAAGTGATAGGTAATGAAGGAGAATCATTGTTTATATTTAAGTGTTAATACGAATATGAATATACAGAACACCTCATAATCTGTATTATATATTTTTAAATTTAAGTTGTAATGTGATTTATATAAACAATTGAAGGCTGAAAATATTTCACCACCAGTTCTTTTATTTGGATGTTAGGTGTAATATGGATGCTCATGCATAATTGGACTTCGTGCAGATTGGACTTAATGCATTGCATTGTTATGCATTTAAACCTATTTGTTTGATAGGTGCCTGAGGATGGTATAAAGGTCGAAACGTAGCATCCAAATAAAAAAACTAATGGTGAAATATTTTCAGCCTTCATTTATATATATTAAAAAATTTTCTTAGTAAATTTGATCTGCAATCGAAAATCACAATTTTCATGAATATCAATAATTTAAGGTCAAATCAAGTCATTTGAAATGGATTTTAAGCACATACGAGTATGTTATATTTCATATAAGGTACCTAGTATCATTGTGAAGTATCAGTTTGAAAACATTTCTTTTTGTATTTTGGAGGATATTTTTTTAAAAATTTTACATGATACAATAATTAACGATTACTGATTAAATAAAAATCAATCATAATGTTATTAATTGTACATAGTTTTTTTAAGACACTTGAATAGCGTCGAATTTTTTTTAGAGTTGCTCTAGGAAATAGTTATTGAAAAAAATTCTAGATACCTATACAATTCTAGGTTGAATGATTTTGCTCTGAGCAGCTCAGAGAAACTAAATATGCAATGTACATTACGCCCATCTATTTCATTCGTGCGAGATGATACAGCCTTGTCGACTGTCCAGATATTTTACGTATAATAAGAAAATTGATTGAGCCAATAAAAAAATTAACACTTTATCGTTTTTAGATATTTTTTTATGTTTGTTGTTTTAACTATTCCTGGTTTTTTTTTTGTCAATCTTTTCAATTTTTTTTTTCATTTTTAATCTATGGTACACAGTTTTCAGTAATATTTATATATATATATATATATATATATATATATATATATATATATATATATATATATATATATATATATATATATAATGCCTATCTAAAGGATAAATTGAGTTAAATATTTGAAGACATGTTTTCTTTTTTCATTTAATATATTATTAAATATTTATTATATTTGCAAAAGTGGTAATTATTTTTGGACAACTTAAATACTCCTCTTGGCCCCTTTGGAGTGTGGGGCATATTCTCAATGATCTTTTAAATTAAAAGAGTTATAGATATCATTCGGATGATTCCGTGTCGTTGATAACCAATTATATTACAAGAATCTTCTTTAATCAAGGCGAATCCAATCCTTGAAAACCGAATGAAATTTTCTTGCCAATTATAATAATAAAGTTTACTGAACCAAAGGTTCGAACCCGACTCCAGTAACAGTCGTTGACTTGATAGCTCTAAACATACGTTTTCCAAAATTTATCGTTATCAACATACATATATATTTATGATCAACAACAGCACTATGATTGTTCATTGTTTAATGGGATTCTAAATTAATTTGTAAAATTAATCAATTAAGATTAAGATACAAAAAAAATATTAATCACTGAAAAATTTATTAATAAAAATTTATTTTACATATTCATATCATTATATATCTTTTGTAACGTTTACGGCCTTATTCAGCAATTTTTTGACCATTTTCAAACTACATATATAGCGTATATATTGTGTCACCTATGTCTAATTATAAAATATCATAGACATTGCTTTGAGTATGTCTATTTAAATATGTATTTGTTTGAGTATTTGTTTTTAAATTTTAACTCTGCTGTACTTCCACTTATTGTTTTTTTGGCGCATTACTCAAAGTTCTTTTTCATGGATGACATGGCATTTCTATTGAGAGGCCTCAATCGAAACCGGCCTTTATAATTTTTACCCTGAATTTTATACGGTGTTCAATATCATTATTCGTATTTCGGACTATTGTTGTTTCTCCAAAAGATGTCATTTGAAAGAAAGAATTAAATTTTCGAATATTGTTCAGAAACAATTTTGAGCCTAAAGCCTAACTAAAAACATCCATTACCCTGGTGTCACTCACGGATGTACCTAGCTTCGCTCTCTTGCGAGCGTTACTCTGCCGTTCGATTATGCTTGTACGAACTGTATATTTCGATTTTGCCATGGGCGACGATCATTATTTAATTGTGTTCTATGCTTTGGCCTGTTATTATAATTATATAAAGATAGAATTTTTAGATGTTTAAAGATTTTTACTACTCAAAAATGTTTTAAATTATTCAAATTTCTTTAATCTCACATAACTATGGATACCTTAATTTCAATAAATTTTTATAAAACAGTTTTTAATAATGCATTAAGCATAATACGCGCTCATATACAACAAATCAAATCTGTTGTAGAATAAAGAAACATCTAAAAATTCGAAATTGTTGGAAAATCACAACTAAAGTTATTTTTTTTACGTTTTTAAATACCTTTTCATTTAAATACACTGAGCATTCGTAATACCCATTCGTATGGTATTACAAATTTTAATAAGTGTTGTAATAAAGAGGAATTTAAAAATTGTAAAAAAAAACTTTAAGTATGATTTTTCCATAATTTAAAATTTTGAGTTGTACCTTTATTCTGCGATAGTTACGAAATATAGAATTTGTTTGTAACTTGACCGCAACACAACCTAACGGATTCTATCGTAGCTATAAAACGTCTCGAACCCACAAATATGTAGTTGTGAATATGACATGGATCGGCCAAGTCTTTCAGAAGTTACACGATTACTAACAGCCGAATCAACTATATATATATATATATATATATATATATATATATATATATATATATATATATATATATATATATATATATATATATGTGTGTGTGTGTGTGTGTGTGTGTGTGTATATGTATATACATATATATACACTTAGGTACTGAAAGTATGGTTGTAGAAATGCTTTTATAATCCTTCTTAAAAAAGTTCAAATAGTTATTTTTTAATAAATGTTGTTATCGTCACCGTTTTAAGTCTCACTCGTTCTCCTAAACTAGGGAACAGATAATTTTTGATAAATCCAAGGATAGTTATTGTTTAGTTTAGATTCGTAAAAAAAGTTTTGAAAAAATCTTTGAAAAAATCTTCAGGAATGGATATACAAAAAATCAAAATAAAATTCACTCTATATCAATAATTATAATAAATCAAAACTTATCTTTGGTCACTTTTGCAGTGTTTTTTGTTCTATAATATCCATGATTTTTTTTTTCATTTTTGGCTGTAGTTAATAAAATTACAGTAATTTATTTATTAATTATTTTTCTCTGTCAATAATTTTCTTTAACTCCAAACTCAAATCATGTAGTAATGTAGACTCGATGTGGGAAGAGCTTTAAAATGATATTCCTTGATTCACTTCCATTCCAATACCAGTGTGTGCGTGTGTCAATGGGTTAAATAAGCTGATATATTTTACAATTTTTTGAAGTATCATTAAAAAAATGGTTCTAAAACATCGTTTTTCTATTTAGTTTTACTGTACTCAATCTTTGCTAATTCGAACTTTTTAATTCGAAATCATGAATATTTCGAATTTTTTTGTTGGTCACTTATTTTTTATTTTATTTTGTTATCAACATTATCAACATAATCCAAGATAATCTTCTTTAATCCGATTTTTATTGGGATAAATAGAAGTTATTCTCCTAAGAAAAATGCAAGTACATATATCCTAAATAATTGTATAACCAGTTCACTTATCAATGGAAAAAATAGATTTGTAAACGTTAACAGGTTGATTGTTAAAAGCGTTAGATACTACATTGACAGAACAAATGTTGGGTTGTAAGCCGAAGATCAATTACCCACTTAATGTTAAGGCCGAGAATTCGCGAAATTCATGAGCAATGCTCAAAAACAAAACAGGTGGTGGCGGATGACGAATATTGTTTGAAGAAAAAAATTTAGAAAACAAACAAAAATATAGAAATTTTTCAAATCCTTTGAATGTTTTTAATAAACGGTGCAATCGTACGTACACGCATTTATTCAACTTTACTGGTTCATCTTTACTTAAAATGCTTTGTAAATTACAAAAAAAAAAAAAAAAATGAATAAATGCTGAAGTTTCGTTTTTCTGAATTTTTTTTTAGTATTTTATTATTGGGCATACATACTAAAGACCTTTTTCTCCCAAAAAACAATATAGGCGACGTCAGAGGACTTATATGGATCTTTCATACATACGAATACAAATTTCTATAGAGTAGATGTACAAAAAAAAAAAAAAAAAAATCGATATTTTTCAGTGGTCCCTTTAACTTCTAATTATACAAGTCCCACTGTAATATTTCATTTGATGCTAATACCAGACTATAATAATAAATGAAATATAATAATTATACAAATAGTTTTTAGTTAAACTAAAAAATGTATTAGAATATTTATCTTATTCATTTTTTTTTTCAGGCCATCATTATTATTTTTTAAATTTAATTATTTTTTTAATTTTAAGATAAAATAAAAAATTAGTGCTATCGATTAATCTCTTTCGTAATATAGGTCATCTATTGTTTTTGTTCTAACATCTATCGTGGTATTGACGATGTGCCGTGCAAGTTTTGGATCCATACTTATGATCTGTTATGTAGATAATTGATCAAAAGGCTTAAGTCATCATAGGACTCACATCTTTTCTGATCGTCCTTTTTATTATTCAGTCAGGCTGCTATACGCAATAATGGAAAAAACAAAACCGCTTGGAAAATGACGTAATATTAAGGACTCTAGGACATAGGTAAATTGACTAGATTATAGTTTTGTCGCTCTCATCAGAAGGAAACTAATTTATTATTAAAACAGTAAATGGGTGGTGTTAAGGGCTTACTGTGGGTAGAGCTCATTGTTTATTCAACTATTATTAATAAAACCCAATGGTGTATTTTTATATGAATAAATGGATGGTCTCCGTATATGAATGCAAGGTTTATTTCTAGACCGGTGTGTATTTTTTTAATATTCTTAAGGGGGGCTCTCATAGTTTTTTTAAAACTTAAAAATGGTTTTAAAAAATAAATAATATCCTCATATTTTTTTAAGTATTAAAAAAAATCACTAAATGAAGATTTACATATAATTGTTTAATTGTATATGCATCGATTTTATGCAAGTTTCAATCATAAAGCTTGAGGAAGATGAACACAATTATTATTGATTGGATCAATCTATGAATTGACATAGTTCAATTACAAATAGTTTTGAAAAAATTTATTTTTACTATTGTATACTATACTAATATTATTTAATCGTTTTTCCCTCTTGATCTATGCCTCACTTAGTGAATAAATATTAAATAAAACCTTAATTATTATTATTAAATTTCAACCGGATTTTCTTATACTGACTGACGAACAGCTGCCGTACTGAACGTCTACAGTCTTTGCTCAACTGATACTTTCCGTTTAAATTTAATTCAGCGAAATATATTTAGGAACTCGTAATGATTTCTTGTAGATCACACATGATTTTAAACACTAACAGTAAATTTCGACATTCCTTATTTTTAATATATCGTCTTTCTCATGAAAAAATATCCTATGTGCCATTTTGGTGATTTTTATATTTTGTCAATATTGTTCATTGGCACTTCGGGTACCTTTTATAATCGATTCAATCCATAGGAATGTCCAAGTTAATTCGCCTCCAGGAGGTGAATTAAAAAAATGACCAATGTGGACATGTGAGTCTGTCATTAAAAATATCATCTGTGTCTAAGGGATTCGTTTACAGCAATGGTCTGGAAATATTTTTTAAAAATTTAGTTTCGAAATTACGCACGACTGACATGCTTGCTTTAAGCCCCTGTACACAAGAACAGCACTAGAGGCCATTTGACGTAGCTATTAGTTGTTCCTCTACTGTACCCCTGTGCAGGGATACTTCCTCTTCAACGTCCAAGAAGCTATTGATGACCAGTAAACCCTCAGGTTTGAGTTTAGTGGACGCCAGAGGACCAGTAACAGGTTCACGTGACTTAGTTGAACTAATAATTTTGAACCTTTTTTAATTATTAAATGTTCATCTCTGATTTATCTTGTTTGTTTGTTTGTTTTTTACTTTTGCTTGTAAACATGGTCTTTCAACTAGTACAACTAATTGAAGTAATATTAAATATATTGAATTAAAGTCATATAAAACTGTTAAATAAATAATCTTATCCTAGGGGTATAACTATTAATAGAAACACATTAATTAAACATTTAGGATTCAAGTTGGTCGATTTCGGAATTTAGATAAATTTATATTAATTATTTTTAAAAGATGCATTGAAAAGACAACTGCACGTTTTACAATGCTATGAAGTTTAATTTTGTTTTCAAAGCCTTGGGAATAGAAACTCATAACTATGCTCCACCTAGGCATCTTTTTTTAAGTTTGACAAAACTAAAAAAAAAAACATTTTTTTAATTGAAAAATTTATAAAAACATCACATTGTATTTTTTTAAATTCAAAATTTTGTTGATACTCCAATATCTTTTCTTTTTTTTTAATGTCTATACTAATTTTAAATGGTTAGTAGTAAATTAATCAGGAGACAGGGCTGAGATTAGCCATCGAAGCTAAATAAGAAATGAAATATCATATGTGCATTCAAAATAATCTATGTGAACAAAATCAGAATGAATTTTTCTTCATTTAATGCTGTTTAATTGTTTAGTGCCTAAATTAATTTGAAATAAGACTTATTGAGAATTAACTAAAACATATTAACTACTCAGAAAACTAAAAAACTGGCTTAAATATTGTAAAACAGTTTCAACTTTTTTTTTGAGTTTACTGAAAAGTAAGGTTACAGTTCACAGGGTATTTTCTCGTGACGACGAGATATGCTTGCCTTAAAATCTAAAAATTATTCAAATGTTTAAATATGACTATGTACCGGGTTTAATCCTTCTTATTGTAGTATTAATACATATTTTCAGAATATATATTGGATATAATCTTTAAATAATCACCTCGTTTCTAGGGTTACTTTACAGGAAAATAAGATCGAAATATCGCTACTTTGACTAGGTTCCAACTGACTTTTTTGGCTAAAATTAGATTATTGCTGATTCTGACTCTTCTCTGTCTAATACACAAGAGAAACTAATTCTATCTGAGATATGTTGAGAAGTGGTCGTTTTTTTTTTTGTTTTTTTTTAATTTTTATTTAAGACATAATTTATGTAAAATTTATAGTGTGGTATATTTTTATAAAACCACCTTCAAATGTCAAACTAATGCCATTTAAAGTAACTGTAAGTAAAATCTGTAAGAATCTTGTCGAACCAAGGTAGCGATATTTTTCATAATTTTTTTTTTTTTTTTTATGACTACATTTTTACTTATAAACGCGGTATTTATGAGTGACCTTCAAAAATTTTCCTTGAGTGAAATCCATGTTGCAATGAGGTATCTCCATCCCGAGACCTCCGATGTTAGCATATTTACACAGTTTTAAGGAAGAAGTTGGTCGGGGGAGGGAGGGAGGGGGAGGGAGGAGGGGAAGGGGGTGAGGTAAAAACTAACACTTTAAAAAGTAATACTTATTTATTTTGTGCCAACTTTTTTTTTTTAATTTAAGGAATACATTTCGACATATTTTATATGTAATCAGAGGTATGGTATGTTTTTATTAAACTAACTTCAGAAGTCAAACTAAAACCACGTAAAGTAATGAGAAGAATTAATTACTTATTACTTGTTACGTACTTATATTAATATATAATTGCAAAATATATATTTGATAAAATCTTTAAATAATCACCTCTTATCCAGGGTTACTGTATAGAAAAATAAATTCGAAATATCGATTTTTTTTTTAGTTACTTTTTCTATTTTAGTTGAGTACAAGGCCTTTTTAACATATTTTAAAAATAGTAACATGCCTACGGCACATGATGTATGTTTTAGTTTTTTATTTTAGTTTCATGGACTAAAATATATCTAACTGTTGCAATTGAAAATTTTGGTGGATGAACTGTTATACTATTATTTCTCAAATAAAATACCTTCAGCGGTGGAAGGTTCCTTAATTGTTTCCGATATATAATACATATCAAAACAGAATCTAGATTCTTTGACAGTATATTTATAATTGCCATCTCGACTGATAACTCGTCTATTATTTAAGAGGACAACGGCAGCTAGTTATTAAATTTTTACCTGGTTAGGGATGGTGCACAGGAGGTTCTCGGCAAGGTCGATATCTTGCCAAATAAATTATGAGAGATGTGGGAACATCATGTTTAGTATTATTTACGCCTACCATTTTGCAACTGAAGTTAATCCTCTTCTTTAAAACTAATGGTACAACTATAGACTAGGGGGTATTATCACTTGTTCATTCCGAGATCACCCGAACGTTGCCGGACTAGCACACTAGCGTTTGTGCTAACTAACTGCTTTCCATTCAATTGTAACCTTAGTATTCATTGGAATTATTAAAATTGTTCCTGCTTTAATTAGATATTATTTAAAATTACTAGTGCTGTCGACTTCCGGTGATCAGGGCAATTTTTTGTAATAATTTAAAGAAGTGATATTTCAAATTATGGTAAGGACCCGACATCAACTGAAAAGGAACTTTTGGGATTTATTTATCTCTTGAGCGAGCCTAGCGAGCGGAAGTCGATAACTGTGATCTAATTAAAGCAGTAATAATTGAAATTACGGCAAGACCCCTACTTCAACTGAAAAGGATCCGTTGATGTTTTGTTTATTTCTTGGGCGAACGTAATGAGCGGAAGTCGACAGCACTAGTAATTTTAAATAATATCTAATTAAAGCAGAAACAATTTTAATAATTCCAATGAATACGAATGTTAAATGAAAGCAGTTAGTTAGCACAAATGACGATAGAGTGTGCTAGTCCGGCAACCGTCGGGTGACCTCGGAATGAACAAGTGATAACGCGCCCCTAGTCTGTAGTTGTACCAAACTAATAATATGCATAGCTCAACAAAGTTTGAATTAAGAAAGTTCTTAACTGAAGATGAGAAATCATATCTGCAACGCATTACATTATAAGAATATACACGTGAGATAGTTTATAAATCATCGTTTTTAGTTCATAATGTATGTGTATTGATCTTTTAATTTAATTGTTCATGGTTCATAATTTATTTTTCATGGTTAATTCATTTTTGAAGGTTAATTCATTTTCCATGGTTCTTTTAATTTAATTGTTCATTGTATTTAATTCATTAAATAAAAAAAATATAATGCTTAAATACCGAAAATTGTCTCGATCTGCAAAAACCATCATTTATAAGAGCATAATAAGACCGGTGGTAACATATGGGACTGAGAGCTGGGTTTTGACTAAGGAGAGCGAGATGATCTTGAAGGTTTGGGAAAGAAAGGTCCTCAGAAAGATATTCCGCCCGGTAAACGAGCATGGTCACTGGAGAATTAGGAAAAATAGCGAGCTCGAACAACTCTTTGGCGAGCCTAATGTTGTGGCCATTATCAAAGAAGGAAGACTGTGGTGGCTAGGCCATGTGCAAAGGGTGCCAGATGAGAGTCTACCAAAGAAGATGAATGGCAGGCCAGGCGGAAAGAGATTGAGAGGAAGACTGAGGCTAAGGTGGTTGGACGACGTGGAGGCGGCTGGGAGTGAGATGATGGCGAAGGAAGGCGAAAGAAAGACAATTCTGAGTGAGGCCAAGGCACAATTAGGGCTGTAGTGCCATTTAGTTAGTTTAATTCATTGCTCATTTCATTTAAGTTTTGTAGTTCATAATTGTAACTATGTAGCGATCGCTGAATATATTTCATAAACATATTGCATAATATATATTTATATATATATATATATATATATATATATATATATATTTATTATTATATTTATTATTATTATTATTATGTTATTATTATATTATTATTATTATGTTATTATTATATTTTATTATTATTATTATTATTATTATTATTATTATTATTATTATTATATATTATTATTATATTTATTATATATATATATATATATATATATATATATATATATATATATATATATATATATATATAATTCATGTTTTGATTATCATTTAAGCCGCTAATGACCCGCTCGTGTAGATGCAGAGTGATGTAATAAACACGTGAGATGAAGATATATGATAGAAGGTCCCGAGGCCATCTTTTTCTCTTCGGAGTTTTATCAGTATTAGGTCGGGAAGTTGGCTTAGAAACTAGAGAGTTGTTAGTATGGAGTTTATTATGGAAGAATTTATATCTATTCCATCCAAATTTGCAACACATATCTCACATCAAGGTGCTCATGGGTTATTATGACTGTAGAATATTGACTGTTAAATAATTTTTTTTGTTATCCACAAGAAGCAATTTTATTTTCAAATAATAATTTCATTATAATGAACATAAGTTTGATGCTGTACCACAATAGACCAGTATCTATATTCAAAATGCATTTTTCAACTTATATATATATATATATATATATATATATATATATATATATATATATATATATATATATATGTATATATATATGACTAATGAGAATTCTTAAAAAAAAAAAGAAAGAAAAAGCATAAAATTTTTTCTCATTTAATGAATAATTTTGAATTGTGATTATTGGATACGAAAATGGTTTTAACGGTTTAATGGTGCTCATGAGTTCAAATACTTACAAATATGTCTGTTTATGGTCATCTAGATGAGCTTGTGTATTGTATGTATAAAGGCGGTTTTCTTGCGTTTTCCAGACACCAGCGAGGTGCAGGTTCTTTTCGTTTTATGAATCATAACTTTTACCATAAATAAAATGGACCTTCTAGCTCTTATAAGAGGATATACTTCGATCGATTGACCAAAGATACGGTAAATGAAACCCTTCCTATTTGGATTGTTAAATCAATATCTTTATTTATATTGATTTATTTTATTGATTGATTTTATCTTATTTTAATTATTTGGTTTTCACGTTCTTAAAAGTGTATTTTGTATATTATGTTTAAATGTATGCCAGCACTGATATTGATTTTCACAAACTATTATTAACTTCTTAGTAAAAAAAAGAATGTAAACATTAATGATATTGCTAAGTGTTTTTACTGACTATTTGTTGAGATTTCGTCAACGACATTGTATCTATTTATTAATTTTATAAAGTCTTAATTTGTATTTAGTTAATTAGTTATACCTGAATCAGAAATAGGTCAACTCACAACTTATATACTTAGCCCAGGCTATGACCAGTGTTAAATTTAACTGTTTATTTTATTTTTTTTTTTTAAATGGTACTAATATTTTTATTTCTTTCATTCATTTTGAAAACTATGATGTTCGGTACGTTGTGTTTTTCAGATTGCAATTTTTGAAAAACGGGGGATGATACCATAAAAATAATTCTATGTAATTTTTTTATATTTTGTTATAAAAATAAATATTTTTTTTTACACGCTAACCGATTCATTCTTTTCAATTTGTATCAATAAATACTGTAAATGTCGAGCTACGGACAAGTTTTGTCCTCTCGAACGCGCTCTTTCATCTCTCCAAACTCAGGCCTCTATTTTACCTCTGATGGCAGGTACTTACATAGAACATTTTGTGAGCGATAGCGGCCCACTTCTGAATCAATTCCATCACCCCCAGGCCTGCCATTTCCCAAATGGAGGGACTCCTGACATTATTTGAGCAGCTAAGTTAATTACTCTAAGTGTACCTCCACCCAAAGAAATACTCCTTCAAGGCCTTCAGGAGAATTTTCCGGTTGTTATTCGGAATATTGGAAAAATTCCGTTCCCGCTGTTTCGAAAACGCCCAGTTGAGACTCGGAGAGCCATTAAGGTCGGAGAACGAGTACTTCTCAACTCAATTAAATACAAATACCGGAGGTTTCCACAGATGGGGGTAGGAACTGTCAACCTCGAAGACATCCTTATCTTCAGTGGCAGCGAAGTAGCGTTCTGTCTAATTTATTAAGGAAGGGAAGTTTTTTTTTTTTTCAACTAATTTGAAATGGGGTTATCATGCTTTAATAATAATTAGGCCATGAATTAATGAATTCGAAATTTGTTGAAAATATTATGAACAATTAATTTTTAAAAATAACAAACATTATGATTAAAATTCTTATGATAATGATCAATATTAATATTTAAGTATTTAATTCGATTTGTGGTGCGTTTTTGCTAAACCATACATCTCTATGCTAATAAATTATGAAAAAAATTAAAAAATCGCTTAGATTCTATTGAACTCATCTAATTTATTTTTGCTAACTTTTAATCTTTCTAAAGAGAAATGATTCATGTTTCCATATGAGAAATAATCAGCATCATCCATTAAAAAATAAATATGTTAAAGTTGTACGTTTTTGCAAAACTGAAATGTTACACATCCAAAGTTTTGTAGAAATAACATTATACGAATGTTCAGTGTGTTTTAATGAAAATGTATTAAAAAGTTCTGAAAAAAATCTAGAAAAATGATTTTCAACAATTTCTAAAGCTGTACCGCTATGCTACTACAGGTACGATTTAATATATCGTACCTATAGTAGCATTACGGTACAACTTAAAATAATTATAATACTTGGGAGTTTGAAAAAATTGGAAATTTAAAAGTATATATTATATATTTTTAAACTTCCATTTTTTTCATCACTCAAATATTTGAAAATTTATGCATATTAGTATTTTATTGAATCTCTTTTCCATTCCATCCTCTCACTATATAGGTGTTTATTTTACTAATATCAGCTCATATTTTGTGTCAATGAAAAATTATATTATGATACAAAATGGCGGATGGTAATGCCGAGTTCTGAGGTTCTGTGTTTTTGCTGCAAATCTAAAAAACCATCGGCCCAGGAGTCCCGGAGGAAAGCAAAATTATTTTTACAAAACACTGGATTTGTTGGGCTTAACAAAATCGTACAACTTTAATATTTTTTTTTAAAGGATGGTGCTGATTATTTTGCTTAAGTTATATGATTCATGTTTTCATAAATCATATCTCTTAAGCAAAATCAAAAGTTACCAACCACAAATTTGTTTATCAGATGTGTTCAATAGAACTTAAACGATTTTTCATAATTTATGAACATGGAGATGAAGGGTTTTAGAAAAACGTGCAAATTTTGGATTATCATTAGTAACTTCTACATTTGTTTCTTCAACTCACTGAAAATATTATATAATTCACATGAATTTTCTTTATATCCTATGTATCCATTTATTTATTATTGTTCTTTCTTTTTTGATTTTTTTTTTCATTCTTTTTCATACGGTGCTCAATATAATATTTCAATATTGTTGTATT
Source organism: Rhaphigaster nebulosa (assembly GCA_948150685.1). Classification (NCBI taxonomy): domain Eukaryota; kingdom Metazoa; phylum Arthropoda; class Insecta; order Hemiptera; family Pentatomidae; genus Rhaphigaster; species Rhaphigaster nebulosa. Next base: position 130,129,927 of record OX411309.1, read on the forward strand.
GACAAGTTAAAAGTTCTCTAATTTTCTTTATAAAACGATAATATTATGTATGTATTTTTTTTTGTTTTGTTTTAATTCAATCTCATTCGTCATGTACACCTGGCTGAAAAGGTACTGATAACCATAAATTGGATATAGAATTATGAACTAATTAAAATCTTGTTCTATCTGATACAGTACATTCTTTGACAATATATATTCATAGTGTTGGCGGAAAGATAAACAAAGCAACGCATTGGAAATTAAATTTTATTAATCATGAAAGATTCTTCCAAAAGATATATATCCTTGAGATATAACTACCTCATTAATCACATAAAATTAAATTAACTTTGAGACTGTCAACTGGTTTTACTTTATTTTTACATTACCATGTTAGAATAAACTGAGTTTCTGTTGGAAATCGTACCTCTAAATTCCAATCAAGATTTATTAGTTAATCATATCAATAGATAATGTTTCCAATTAATTTTGATCTTAATTAATAATAATAATTATTAGAGATTTTTTTAAAATCTGAATTTAATTAGAATTAAAATAAACTTTTAATAACTATTTTGCCATCTACCTTACTTCAACGGGCACATATAGAGATACATATGTTATTAAGATATATTTGTATATACGTGAACTGCTAAAAATATCATAAAAAATCAGAGCAATCTATATTGATTCAGATTGAGAAGCGGAACTTCTACCGACTACCTCTTAAGGGTTCCAGAAGTCATAATTTCTGACGCTTCTTATTCTGAACTTAAAAGTTAGCTGAAAACATTTAACTCTTGCAGCAGCCGAAGTTCACAAACATTTATGTAACAACAATTTATTGTGTCATAAACTAACTTGAGCTATAAACAACTTAAAATGCAACGCTAAATAGATAAAACAGATTCTAAGAGTCATAAGTTTGCGGAACCGAGGGACGCTGAAGGCTTTTACGAAGTACTTTAACAAGAACGAGACCTGACTGACGCAAGTAGGATCGTTTTCCTTCAAAAAAGGCCTTCAGGAATTTCAAGTCCCTTTGTTAGCTGATACTTAACACGGACTTAATTTACTCTAAATCAGTTGTTGCTAGTGGTTACTCTGTCGAGGCTCATTAACATTTTATATGTCAAAATTGGAGAAATATATTTCAGAATATACTGGCAACATTTTGGTTAAAATATTATAAACCAATATTTATTTTGAAAATTTTGATATTTTATACTGAAATATGTATTTTTTTTCAAACTAGAATATTACTTTCATTTACTTATATGTGAAATGTATATTAAGGGAAAGTATTGCGATCATGATAAATTGTAATACGTATTTTCAACGGAAATACACATTTTAAGGTCTCCTACGTTCAAACAATCAAGTTTCGCGAAATGGTCTCTGTGTGTATGTGATAATCCTAGCTCAAAAACGAAAAGTTGTACAACACTGAAATTACCTATTTAAGGTATATGCTTATGATCTTACAACTTTTTCGCAAAATAGACTAATCGGATATTATCATCGATTTTACACTTCTTTTTTTTTTTAATTTTCAGCAAAACGACACAAACGATTTTGTTGAAATTTGTCTGAAGTCTTCTCCTTAAAACCCTTCACTTTTCATGTATGTAGTTCATCACCGAGAAAATGCAGAGAAAAAAGTTATGACAAAAAGAAAATTTTATTTAAAAGTATGCATTTTATGGTAAATTTATGTATGAAATCATATGAAAGCTAATTAAATTCTCTAAAAAAAAACAAATTTATTTAAGTCGGACCAGTATTAGCAACGATACCGCTTATCACATAGGGACTACAAGACAAGACCCTAGACGAAAAGTCCGAAAACAAACGGATGCAACGGAACCTCCTCCCACCACTTCACCATTCTGTTATCAACAATATGTTTTTTAATAATGTAATTTAGAATTAGAAAATAACTAATAATTTCTACTTTTATATTATTTAATGGAAATAATAAACTTCCATAGAAACTAAAAGGAAACTTTTAAAATATATTTTCAGCTTGACAAACCAAAAATATGTAGTTGACAGAATTTTCATTAAAAAAATTGTTTATAAAACTAGAGAGAAGACGTGCAGAAGTGCTTTTTGATGAGTATATATATTTTTAGTTGTGTAAAGGTGGACACTTTGAAATTATTTAAAAAAATGTATCATTATTATTGGGTGGTAATGGAAAGTTGTGATGCGCGCACCGCACCAGATTTTTTTGCTCTGAAAACCTCAGAAGGATATTTAATTCTAATTAATCCGCACATTATCCTTTCATTAACCGCGCATAAGCAAGGTTCTGTTTCAACTCGTCCCTTTGGTATTTTGTCTGCATATTTGATCGTTACGAGCAGTAATTTCAATTTTAAGTGTAGAGATTTTAATTTTTTGATTCCCATCTCAGATGGCGGTAGTTTTAATGGCCATGTATCATCAAAATTCTGTTTGTTTCGCCGTCAAGAGCAAATGCGTTGTTCGATTTTCATCAAATTTGACCTGAATATTCCTAAAAGGAATATGATCCTTTTTTTTTTCTTATACACATTGATACTGATGTTGATAGATAAACAAAACTAAATATTTACGGATGTCATCGATATTACAAGATGACAATGTGAGGAGAAAGAGATTAAAGCAAAGTCACATTCGTATTCAGAAAATTTGTGGTGTGATGACAATAGACGGATACAACATTAAAATAGAAATTGATAAATTGGTTCGCAAGGTATGTAATCACATCACTATCTATATAAGAGTACAATTCTATACTTGTCAGCTACGACTATTTAAAATAAATTATTTTATTTATTATAAATAAATATAACATTCCTAAATTATATAACTTTAGTGGATCCATTTATAACAAAGTTACAGTTGCATCGTTGTGAGGTGCCTGCTGTTACATGGTGCTAACGAGGCACTCTTGTAATGTTAGACTATGCAGTTAAGAAAGATGGAATTTATCATTCTCTTCATTTATAATGAATGAAATATTTCACTGAAATATTATTGACCATTAATAATATTTTTCAAGAGGAGAGCCTCGCTACAGGTCTGAGGAAACCCACAGTCAACAAACCCTGAACTAAACCATATGTGATAGATTTATTCCTATATATATATATATATATATATATATATATATATATATATATATATATATATATATATATATATAAAACTTTTTGGAATTTTTTCGTAGTTGTTATTAAAGCAACAAGCAATCTCATAATTTGTCAACAACTATTGACTTTCAGAAATAATCGGTAAAAAATTCAGAATATGCTCTGTTGTACTAGATTGAGAACCAGTTACTAATTTTGGATATATTAGTAATATAATCAAGTCCTTTCAATAATAACAAATATAAGAATTAATGCTTGCATAAAAAAAGAATATTGTAAATACTCTGAAACCTATAAAATTCTTGTGGTGTGATAGGCAAGGCTGAAGTTACTACGTCAAAGACCATCAGCCAGGAATTTTCAATTAACTCTCCAGTAATAAACTTGAATGGACATTCAGAAACGGACCGAGATTAGCGTAAAATTTTACTTTCTAATTTGTTTTATATTTTTTTCTTATGATATATATTTTAGAAATAAAATTAAATTATTAGTTTAAAAATTGACTAATAAAAAAATAAAAATCAGTCATAACTTAATTCAATATTTTTTGAAATGTTTATTTTGTACATTATTAAAAATATATATTAATTATATTTAGAACAGTTAATATTGATACGTAATATTTTATTTTATTTTATCAAAATAATTTATGCTCATATTGCTACAATAAATTAATGATAAGTAACCAATACTAGTGGGTTCAAAGGAGGGGGGAGGCTTTCGGGCTGAAACCTCCTTCTCAAAAAAAATATATATATATATATATATATATATATATATATATATATATATATATATATATATATATTACAATGGCCCAATTTTGTTTCTATAAATGATCTGATAATTAAACAAGCCAAATAATTAAACAATTATAATATGATATATTTTTTAAATGATAACGCATAAAAAAAATAGCTTGCCGCTAAAAGCATTATTGTTTCTGCAATAACCGTAATTTCAGCTTCATAGGTATTGTATATAGGTATTGTCGTTTTTGAGATATATTTGTTTTAGCACAACAAAACTGGTGTAAATATTTCTTTTTTTTTCTGTTAGCAGTCATTTAATATTTTAAATTTTATGCCTGCACATTAAGCAGTGATGGTAATAGAAAATAATAATTTGCTGAGGAAGAGCTCGGTGAAAATATAATAAGAAGCAGCAAAATAAATAAGTTAAATACAATTTTTTGTATTGTGTCAATCAACAATCATTTCGATTTTATGAAATTTTACATTTTTATATAATATATATCATTTGCTAGTTATGTAATTTATTGATATTTAAGATTATTGCATTAAAAATAATTCGGTATGCTTTGTCATCTTCGTTGTCTATAAATGATCGAGTTACATCTGGTACTGCCAACTATAATGTTGACTGTTTATTACAAACATATGTATTGTGTTTCTTCTTATCGAATAATTTGAATCTTAAGTTTATTTATGTATAACATATTAAGTTGTTGATGTGTATATAATTTAACCGAGATCACAAAGCCAGATATAAAAAAAGACTTGATAAAGAGCCGACGAACAAATCGTACAAGCTAATAGGTGTGAAAGATAAGCCCCAATAGGTGCTTATTGATTGGTCTGCCGCTCTTTGTCTGTGGCCAATGAGCACCGAGTAAGGCCTCGTCTCGTTTGTTTTTTTCAATCCGGTTTCTTTCTCTATCTCTCTCTCTCTCTCTCTCTTTCTCCCTTTCTCTCTGCTGGAAACTCTGATTTTCCGGTTGAATATGAAGACATTTCTCCGGCTATATTGTAATTAATGGAAATAGTATGCTGTATCTTCTCCTCGCTGTGGAAACAAAAGCCATTCCATATTTGGTTTGATAAAGGTTTTGTCCTCAGCAAACATTGATTCAATCCATTTGTGATTCATTAGCATTAAATTCCACTTGTGGATTACTTAGCCCGAGAGAATGTTATTTGGCGAAATTTCGTCTGTGCGTTCTCAACTTAGGTATCTGTTCTAGATTTAGGACAATTGTCATTTTTAAAAAATCAGTAAAAGAAATTAAGGAAAACATTTTTTTTTTTGTTTAAGGCATAAATTTTGCTTAAATCATCGCGAGAATTCTCATTTGTTAAATCTGCTAGATTTGCTTTTATTGAAAAAATAGGTATATTTAAAACTTTGATTAATTATTATTTTAACTATTTATTAATTATTTCATGAGCCCCTTATCGGGGCTCATCTTTCATACCTATTATCTTGTACGGTTTGTTCTTCGGCTCTTTGTCGAGTCTTTTTTTCATGAACTTTTTTAAATCATTTAAAAATCAATAAATTAATATATTATACATAAATGCACTAAGATTAAAATTATTCGATAAGAAGAGACCCAAAGGTTATTATTGTAATAAACAATCAGTGTTATATTTGGCAGCTCCAGATGAAACTCGATCATTTATAGACAACCAAGATTGAATTAATCATTTTGAATTATTTTAATACAATAATGCTAAATATAAATAATCTACGTAGCTAGCAAAAATTACATATTAAATAATTTTGTCGGTTTATTAACCTTTATTTCTTCTTTCACACCTACCAATGTAAAGGCAACCAGTGATTTTTCTAGATAAAAAATTGTGTTTAATGGTATGAAAGATCTGATAGGTAGTAGTGACACTTCCAATAACCCAGCGATATCTCTTCATGTCTTGCTTTACAGTTTACATTCAGGCAAAGAGATCCCTCTTCCAACTCCTATGAGTATTGTCGGGTATGTGGGTTGTGGCCATATCACGAATGAATGTGTCCGTGTAAGGTATCGTGAAATCATTTGTAGTATGTCCCTATGTGCTTGTTAACTGTTGGCATGTATGTAAAGTAATGCAGCTAACGTAACATGGAGCTTGGCTAATAGCTATAAAAATTTTTGACAGGAGAAATTGAAGTTTACTTATATGGGGTCTTTTTATTACATGAGTAATTTCATGATGTAGGTCCGTATATCTGTGAGGCGTTGGTCCAAATGAGCTTAAGTAAGTAAGTTAAGCGTTAGATTTCAGTATAAGTTTCAGTTTTGATCTTGTTGAAAGAAAAGAGTATGATAGTTTTAGTTTTAGCGTTTTTCTTTTATTCTTTATGTGCCCCATGTCATTCTTCTGTCAAACGCCAGGTCAAGGTATGATACTGTGTCAGTCCAGTATTATTTGAACATTATCGAGATCTATTGTAGGGCATGTTGTTTGTCGAAGAGTGAATGCAATGTGAGTTCTCAGGTGTTTATTATTCTCTTCCAGAAATCCGTCGCATCGGTTGCATTAGCGTTATTTAAGGCTTTCTCCTCCTTGAGCGTAACTTCTCGGCCTTAGCTCCGCCCATGAGGTTCTTCCTTAAGTTGTTTACCTATACCCTCATCTGCTTTTAATTTTTTCACTTTGTGTGAGATGCGGAAAAAGCTGAGTAAATCAGCCAGTTGTACATTAAATTGCTTAGTATTGCGCTAATTATATCAAATCGAAATGAACATTATCAGACATCAGTAATTTCATGATGTAGGATTATTAATAATGCTGGTTAAACCGTGGACATCTAAATTATATAAATTACTGGTTTGTAAAATATCGTGGTAGAAAAGAAGTATGTTAAATACATCCATGCTTATACATCTTAATAGCGGTTTATCTTTAAGGTGAAAGATAACATTAGGTTTAATCTTGTTGGGAAATTTGTTAGAATTTCCGCCTTTCGGATTGATAAGCACAGGTATTTCTTTACTTATTATATATTCGTAAGGCGAGGTTCCCATGTGGTAACAAAGTTTCCAGGTCATCCGATAGAAGGCGGGACCGACTTCCTCCCGAAGCGCCTAAAGCTATCTAGCCGACAATATGGGAGATTACGTGGCATATGAGATATGGTGGGAGAAGGTAAAGACAGGAGAGAGCTAGAGGAACTTATTAAGTTGGTTTATGTGACTGGAGGGCTCTGCTAATTTCCTGCTAACTTGGGAGTATTGCACTTTAATGGCTGGATCGATTTCACCTCCTCCTTCTCCTGGCACTTGAACACGTTCTCGTAGGGATGCTGTTTCTCTAGGTTCGATATTCGGCCTTATAGGAGTCCGTCTTCAACCAGGATTTGTCTTGAACTTGGGTGAATAGATTGTAATCTGCCATTGTTTCTTCAATTGTTCATCCTAAATATTTTTTCAAATGTACCTACCTATACAGAGCCCTTCTTACAAAAAAGTAGATATTTCATAACTCTGTTTTTTTTAAACTAATCTGATATATAATTCCACTATACGCATTCAACTAATTTACAGTAAACGCCCTTTTATCGTTTTCCAACCCTTTAAAATGAAGCAACTAGTTTCACTATTGTTTTAATTTTTTTATTTATTTCGTATCTGTTTTTTTTTTTATTATCTGATCACTTCTGTTTTATTTATTTCTTAAATTCCATGTAAATCATTTGATCATATTCAACGTATAACACCATTTAAATTGGCTTTAAAATACAGAAAACCTATAAAATAAATATAACTGGGGAAAAATTAAATGAAATAAAATACATTAAAATATGATATTACTGGAATCAAGAATTAAATACTATATTTTAGATTTGTTAGCGCAATGGACAGTTCATTGATATACAGCTCATCATAGAAAACTGTCATAAGCAATGAATTTTTTTTAGATATTTAAAAAATATGTTATAATTTTGTAACATTAGTTCCATATGCCAATAGTTAACATACATATACAGCCCCATTACAAACGATTCCAAAATAAACCATGAGGATTTCATCAATCATGGTCTCGATCCACAAAGCTTGCAGAACTTTGAAGAGAAGAGAAGACCATCATGATTAACGAAAAACTATACCAAGAAAGGTATTCATGTGATATTGATACCATATTTTTATGTTTATATTTTGAAAATATCAGATTCGCTTGTTTAGAATACTTCAGTTTGACAGATGTAGATGAAATATAAATATAAATTTAACTATGTTATTTTAAAATAATATTCAGTATTGTTTTATTTGTAAATGGATAATAATGACGTTTGTTGATGTCCCGCGTGTAATTCATATATGTAATTTCACACGGCATATGTAGAATTAGTTTTATTTCAAAATTAGTTGTGTTAATTCCTTTGGCAAACGAATATCCACTAGTTTTTTCTTTGAAATCTATCTTAGCAACTTTCAAGCTGAAAGATCTTTTCTCGTGTCGATCTCTACACAGTAAGACCGCAAAACAGTTAAGAAATCCAATGTGATCAGGTGATTTAAATTAGACCGGACTGAATCGGCCGCAACTTTATCTCCATCAGCTGCCAAGTTAAACAGGTGCGTGCTTTAACGAAGAGTTCCTCGGCTGGTGTGCACAGTGTACACTTGAGTACCAACAGTATTCCGCAGGACTCTTTGACACAACAAAAGGAGACACCCGCAGCCCCCAGTCGTCCAATCAGTCCATTCAAAGGCTCTGCACTTTTTTATCTATTCTTTTTCCCTTCCGCTTTTTGAGGGAGGATGGAGTTTTTGTCTCTTGTTGGTTTAAACTAATTTTTAAAACGGAGTCAGGTGTTTTTACTGGCTTCATTTAGGCTCGGGATTGTCTTTTCCAGTTGGTTCCTCTTGTTCGCTCTTCAACTCTCAACAGTTTCTTTTTCACGTCTTCACTTATAAACCATTTGATTATTTTTCTTTTCATTGCCTGTCTCCTTACTCGTCACCCTGTTGATGTCGTATTGTTAAAAAGTGTATTCTTGTGAGTAGAAATATTAATTATGTTGACATTCGAAATTAAGGAACTATTGTTTGAATATAGAAATTTCTTGTAATTGAATATTTTTAAAAAATTGCTTAAAACTATTTACAAGTTTTAATTAAAAGTGTTTTTTTTTTCTAGTCTGTAGTTAGTGAGCGTGGTTTATTTTTTTGTGGAGGTTTCGTCCATAGAGTAACATTTATATTTTGGAAATATGATGAATATTCTTGGAATCTTTATATGACATTTCTTTTTTAAGCATTGCTTTTAATTTAAATGCCACAAGTTATTTCATTGGTATTGGTATTTCTTTGATTAAATTTTAAAATCATCATAACATATAGAATTCGTTGTAGCTGTATCTTACAATTGATATGGAACTTTATGTTATTTGGGGTTTTATCTATTAACCTTTTCAATGAATTTATTTGAATCTTTATGCTATTACAGATGGTTCATTTTAAATTGAGATTTTTTATCTAAAATTTCATTTAGATTCTAATAAGGTGCATACGGCAACAAAATTGATTTATCAATGTCAATGGTATTAAACATCTTGGATTTCTATGTACTACTACGTTTTGATGGTTCATGTGAGTTGGTATATACATACAATCCGAATAATAAAAGAATTAAGTTTAAAAATCTCAATATCTTAGGTCGTATTCATCTGAAACAGGTTTAAAAAAACAAAATAAAAACAGTGTCTGGACAAAATAAATAGAAAATAGTTGATATTACTACGAACATTGGTTATACTGTCGACATTAGATTAGACAAATGGATTAATGTATTGAATAAAAAATTTCTCCAAATTTGGTTAATTATTAAAAAAATTATAATATTTAGATACTAAAATTAAATTAGCCTAAATTTATCATTAGTCATTAGTATACTCCCTTCTATCGTTTATTTCGACGTATGTCATTAATAAAGAAGTGATATCATTTTTCAAAATCATTCCTTACCTCATCACATTATAACAAATATGGGGCCAGATCGTATTGGATTATTGTTAGACTTGATTTATTTTACAAAAACACTTTAATTTACGCAACATCAAGTTACATGTAAAATATTTTTTAAAATATATTTATTAAGCCTACTTCTCATTTGAGCCTGTCAATTCGTCTATAAAATTAAAGTCACATATTTGCGAGAAAAAAAAATAGAAGATATACTGCGTTGTAAAAATAAATTCCCCGAAGGTTTCAAGTCTGTGTATATTGTTGCTAATGCTCATTATTTAATCCGAATATTAAATTTATCTAGATATACTTTTTTTAAATATTCTGTCTTGTTAGCTCATTCATTTGTTCATATTAAATTAGCAACTGAGGTTTTACGCACCAAGGAAGTTTTATGTTTTCGTGATGCCATGATTTTAATGATCAATTAATCTTGATTTTATCCTTTTTCAGAATTAGTGAATCGGGAGACCTTGGGGCCATTTCCTTTTTGGAATACGATCTGGTTCAGCGGGGAACAGAGAGGATAAATGAGATTTGGCTGGTTGGCTGGGGGTGATTTTGAGTGGAAGAGTGAAATATGCTATATTATTTTTGTACCATATCGTTTGAAATGATGGTGCGTTATCAATTTTTCAGAGATTTTTAGATTGTATTTTCATTTTGCCTACTTTGACGTATTTTGCTGAACTTCTGAGTTTCGCAACTCAAGTCATTCCTTTTTTTTCCATAAATTAAGTGATTATCTGTCGTGCTGAACATGAAAAAGATTACAATTGTCTTGTAAGTTCTTGTATTTTTAATTGTGTATGGATGTTCAGCTGAAGTCTTTGTCTTGGTACAATCCAAGATACCGTTTATACATTTTTGAAGGCGCTCGGTTCTTTGTTGAGAAAAAGCTAAATGAGTTGATCTAGAAGCATTTTAATAATTTTTCATTTGAAGAATCTGGTTTCCATACTAAACAGATGGGCTCTGCAGAACAACGGTGGAACGTCGATGGAAAATAAATCTTAAAAAAAAGTAAAATTATATAATACAGGCTCGATTATTATCATTTATTTTCGTATCTTCTTTTAAACGTTATTGTTTATAATAGATCAAAAATGTGCACATAATTTTTACGAATATGTTATTACGTTTAAGATAATAAGGTAGTGGAAGTGATACTAATACTTCCTGGCTATCGACCTGTTTATGCACATCCAAGATATTTTCAAGAGATAAATCATTTAAAGTTGAGACATTGAGTACAAACAAGCCGTAAAGGAGCAGTGGAGTATGTGCCGGGTAGGAGTGGTAAATAACTAAAGTAGCTATAAGAAAGGAAAATAAATAGGCTGTGAGAGGTGATGCGGTGGCTAATGTAGCGTGGAGGAGGAGAGCTAGTCGTTACGGGAGCGCACCCTATCAGCCGCCTTCTGTACCATTGCGCAGGGGTCAAGTCGACGACTTACGTCCCCCCGTTACCGTCTTATTTTTTATAGTGTTTATATATATCTATAGATGCATTGGTTTATTACATTTGAACATATCATAAAAAATAATGAAGAAATAGGAGAGGGAATAGAAAACAATTAAATAAATAGATGAAGTGAAGAAGATTATTAAAATGATTATCAATTAATTTTTGATGAATAAACAGTTTACATATATTCATCTGGATATTTTGCAATCAAATCTTTTGTTGCAAGTCTATTCTCATTAGTGAATAATATTACTTGAATCAAGTTTAGAGCCTTGATGGGTCTATTTAAGCACTGTTAAAAATTAAACGGTTTCCTATCAGTAAGGTGATTTATTACTTTGTATAAGAAAAGGACATCAGAAGATACTTCACAGACATGAAGGTAATACGGGGAACGGAACTTGGCGCAGATCATTACCTCTCGATAGCTGATACAAAGGTTCCGGAAGGATAGATCTTGGGATGCTAAAGGGTATAGAAAAACAAGAGCATTATAGCACCCGTCTAGCACGCGTTACAGTCGAAGTATAAATTTTGACCAAGAAATTGACCCCTTTTGCCAACAGATTAAAGTTGTAATCCTGGGCATAGTAGAAAAGAGGGTTAATAATGGCTCGGAAAAGACCCGCTAGTGGAACGAGGAAGTCCAGAAGGCATTTAAGGAAAAGAAGGAAGCTTAGAAGAATTACATTAAATAAAAGGAAGGAAACTCAAGGCAGATCTACATTCAAAAAAGGAATAAAGCCAAGAGGATTTTCCAAGCTTCTAAAAAGCAAACGTAGGAAGAACTAGGGAAGAAAATGGGTCAAGCAGCTGGAGTTGATAAAATAATACCGGTGTTTATTAAGCATAGGGGAGAGGAAATGATTAAAGTATTGCAGAGCCTGTTCCAAATGATTCTGGATGAAATGATCCAAATGAATTTGGATGAAAATAAGAATACCCAAAGGATGGGAATATAATATTATACTCATACATAACATATAATTATATATAATACCCATACACAAGGAAGGAAACCCAACTCTTTGCGACAATTAAAGGCCAATATGTCTATCTTCGGTGGTTCATAAAATATATACCCGCATCCTCGAGAGAAGATTAAGTGATTTGGTTGAGGAGAACCTGGAGGAAGAGCAGCATTTCGACCAGGTAGGCAGACCCAGGATCACATGTTCGCCCTACGGACAATAATAGAGAAAATATGGGACAGGGGGAAAAATGTATACTTAGCATGCTTTGATTTGAAAGCTGCCTTTGATTCTGTGCCCCAAGAAATTTGGAAAGCCCTGGTGAACAAAAGAATACCTAGTAACTGATAAGTGCAATAAAGACAGTATACCAGGACCCAAAGGGTATTGTCAGGCTGAACGGACGTACATCAAAACCTTTTAGGTTTTGTAAGGGTGTTAAACAGGGAAACAGCCTTGGTCCACTCCTGTTTATTATTTTCATGGACGAGATATGGAAGGTCTGCAAAAGGAAAACACCGAAAGCCATAGTAGGATATTGGAACCTCATGCCAGTTTATCATATACTAGCGTTTATAAATGCAGATGTTTTGTATAAGTAGCAGACACCTTCCAGAAACTACAAGTAGCAATAACGGAATGGAGTGAAGAGCTTCAGTTGAGGGGAATGACTATAAACGCTGAGGAAAGCAAAGCTATGCTGGTTGAAAGGGATGAGAATGAAGGAACAGTAACTTGTAATGGGATACCTCTTTAATTGTGGGTGCCTACGAGTACTTGGGAACAATTATATCCAGAGGCGGGAAAGTAGATCATGAGATACTACATTGAGTCAAAAAAGCAAACGGAGTATACTCTCAGGTACGCTCCCCAATTATAGGAAGGGAGGAAATAAGCACTCAGACAAATCTTCTCCTATTCAAAAGTGAATTCCTACCAGTTTTGCTCTTGATCGGAGAGTTGAACCGTCCTGGATCGGCATGCGAGTAAAGTGACAGCATCGGAGATGAGGTTCCTGAGGATCCAGGGGAAAACCCAAAGGGACCGAATTCGAAATGAAAGAATCTGGAAAAACCTAAGGGCCTTACTAGTTTGAGAGATAGTGGAGCAGCGTCAGCTTAAATGGTTCGGTCACGTGAGCAGAATGGGAGATGATCGAAAAATCAAGTGGTTAATGGAAGCCAGACCAGAAGGAAGCGCCCGCAATGTACCCAATCAGATGTACACGGATTATATCACCAGGCTTGAGAAAGTAAGAGGTTGCTCTCTGGCTGAAATGAAGAATATGGCGAATGATCGCGAAAATAGGAAAACTTGGACCGAGGCTAAACCTCCACGCCTAGTGGCATTATGGAGGTAGAGAAAGAAGAAGAAGGTGTTGTCACACTGTTATGTTTTTTTCTTTTTCTCTTAAAACAGTACTACTATGGTTGCCAATCCAAATCTGTGTAGATAATCTTCATTAGGTCCGTGTTTTGTCAATACTTATGCAAATGAAAGTCCGTGTAATATGGAACTAACTTCATTCTTCTGACTTATGGTATTACAATATTTATATTTCCACAATATGTGTAGCAATCAAATACACTAAATCTAGTTACGTATTGTTTAGCATGCCTGGATTCCGTGCGATCTTTCATGCTGTTGTTTTCGTCCTTTAGTTATATATTAATATGTATTGATATTGGACAATATTATCGTTATATAATTTAAACAGACCAGGTGCGAACAAAAGAAATAAGGGAGGAGCAGGTAGAAAGAAGGGTAACGATGACAGATGTCACCACATAAGAGATAAGGGATAAGTTAATTTAAAAATCCTACACTGTAACAAAGCCAAAAGCTGGGATACCTAATAAATTTTAAGAACTGCTCCTCTTAGGCTTCGGCTGACCTCGAGGAAAAAGTGGAGACCGCCTGGAAAAGGTATGATTAAATTATACTAGTTGGATAATGGTTCGCAGATACCGGCTGTCAGGACAAGGTATGGAGCCATCCGATGAAATCCCAGAATTTCCTCCCTCTATAAAACTAGTCTGCCAATGAACGACGTTTTCGACCCCCTCTTAGGCAGAACAAGAGAGAAAGGGGAAGAGAAGCAGAGGAGGTGAAAAGGAGGACTTCTAGACTGAGCAGGGCTGATGCAAGACATCTCCTCTGAACTGTGACCTCGCCTGATGCAAGACTTCAACCATCTCCTTCAAGCCTTCGCCTGAGGAACCATCAACGCCAATTAGTACAGATAAGAGATTTATGTTTAAACAATTAATGGCTAAGTCTAGGCTGGATCATCCCATGGTTAACTTTTTATTGTAATAGTTTGTTATTTTAATTTTGAGGAATAAACATAAATGTTCACAAAAAGGTTGTTCTTTAGTAACCATGTCCATATTTAATTTGAATATATTTCATTATGATAGCAGTAACTTTGATTAACATTAGTATTAAAAGTAAAAGTAAGAACATTATCTTGGTTAATTATTAAATAATGGTAACCACAAGCCAGACCTTTGGAAAGGTACCCAATTTAGAGGACAAGGTAAGAAATTCAAAAGTATTCATAAGCTTATTTAATTTGGGGATAATCATCCTCAATGATTGCCCAATGGCATCCCTATATACATAGACTAATGTATTAGCAGCTAAATAGATATCAAGCTCAACTCAACCTAGATAAAACATAGCAATATATATATATATATATATATATATATATATATATATATATATATATGTCTACGGCTGAAAAGATTATTATTATTATTTTTTTAATTCTTTTCATTTTATCATAGATTTATTAAGGTATATTCAGACTTTGGGGTACTCCTAGAGATCTTCTCCGACGGCTAAGACGATCCCTATCCCTTATCCCTAATGAAAGGACCTGCTCCCAGGAGATAGGACTAATTCCCTTTGTTCCCGTTGGTTATAATTAAAAAACAACTCTCTCTTCCATTGTGGCCATCCCTATAGCGGTTATAAACCCTCCACAATGGCGAGGCCCAACTCTTTTCTTCAAAAAATATCCCCCAGCTCCCTGGGAAAGGGAAGGGATTAATCCTATGTTATAGCTTTAATATTTTATAACTCTCACTCTTTAATTTTCCGCTAGAACCGCGCCATCTTCAGTTATTCATAAGCTGTTCTGCTTCCGATGAAGGAAACTTTTGGAACTACGCAGAAAAATTGCTAGCTATATTAAACCAGACTCCGAGGCTTAAGGACCAAATCAAAACTTGAGATTAACTGGCATTAAATTTTTTTTTCTTGGCCCAGTTCTTGAAGAGTAAATTATTTTGCTTCCTACATACCTAAGTTTCTGCTATATACTTCACAAAAAATTTATGAATTTACTAACGCCAAATAATTGCTTGATAGTCCTATATGTCGAGCATATCCGAAAAGTTAATCGATTCACGAGGGTGCAAATCTAAAAATCGATAGTATTTTCATCATGAGGTCCTCTGACAATCCAACAAAAGACTTCAATTCTGAGGATATCCGTAAAGTTAAAATAAATCGATGCAAATACAACATGAAAACACAATATGTAATTAATGTAATCGTAAAAACGTTATTATGTATATGTGATTTGTATTAATTCATTGAAATAATAAAAGGTTTGATTTGATATGGAAAAGGTTTAATTTGAAATGGAAAGTGTTTAATTTGAAATGTAAAAAAATTGAATTTGGCTTGGAAAAGATTATATATACATGTATGTATATGCTTGTTTTTTTTGTTATACTACAGACCATGAAGATCTTTGGCCGCGCGATGTGTTCTTCTTACAGACATTTTGTCGCTTGAGGTTGCTCAGACAGCCTAGAGTGGGTAATCCAACCTCATGTTACTACGAACCATAGTTTCCATGGTGCAGTGGCAGGAAATAACCGGTCCCTTTGAGGTCTGTTCAGCAGTGTACTTCCCACCGACGTACATTTAAACACTCAGGTTCAAGGACAGTGACAAATGGGTTCTATATCCACGGATTATGGCAGTTCGAGGTCAGTAGGCGCATTAGGACCTATGTTTCTTTCCCCGAAGAAGATATTCTATGGACCTAACCTCCAGGCTGCTATTTTAGTAGAATTAGCCTTTTTTCAATGTTAGTGAATTCCACAGCTGCCGACCACGATATGTTGCGTCGTGTACTGTTGATATTCAAAAAGAGGACATAATCCTTTAGTTCCTGATTATTTTTTTTCGTATTTACGACATGGAAAATTGTATGAAATAAAAAGAGTAAATAATGGTTTCGCTTTTTGTAAAATTTAATTATTCAATAATCTATTATTTATTATGTTGATAAATATATCTTTGCATATTTAAAACTTACTGATTATATGATTATTATTCCTTTTTGTTAAAAAATAATACATTAAAAAGATGTTTAATCCCTTTTCGTTTTATTAATCAAAAATATTTAACTATAAAAAATCCGTCGGCTCTTCTACGCTATCCGCTGCAGGCTAAATTAAAATGCCAAAACTCTGAATGGCCCTCATTCTGTCTATTCATCCACTGTTTTTTTTTTGTTTTTTTTTCATGTTTTAAATATTTTATTTCAGATTCAGGATGTTTTTGACCCTAATAATCCAATCTCAACATATATTGAAAATCATTTCTTTATTATGACGCGGTGTTTCATTAATTTAATAATTGTTAAATTATTTTAATTAATCATTTGCTAATCAAACTATAAGTTTCAATCTTATCAGAAGTCATATATTTTGAAATTACTCGATTGAACTACAATAACTAATAATTACAACTTTACTTATTTGACATTTTATATTTTCAGTAACTGTTTTTGAGTTATAGGTGTGTGAACCTGATTGTGTGCATATCACATTATTCTGTCAATATGGTAAAATATGTCTAATTTTTACTGCCGATTCTGACCAGACCACTGAACAAAATTTAATCTTTAAAGAAATTATTTTACGGATATTTTAATACTCATTAATTGTGGTTACAGTACTCGTATGAACGAAAATTTCTGTATGTGGCATAACAAAAAGAAAAAAAAGACCAAATTTTCGCGAGTTTTTTAGGCTTCCAAAAGTTTAGCTTAACTCAGAAACCATTGTATACTTATGTTACTCTTATTATAGATGGCTAAAGAGGTTGTTCCATGCTAAGGGTTAATTTAATTTGAACTGAAAAAAATAATAATCATCACTGAAAAATTTAGTGCTGCATAAAAAAGGTCATATATCATTCACTGACTTTAAGAACCATATATATAATGTATCTCAGTTTCACTAAATTTCGCGTATTAAAAATAAATCTTCAGAAAATTCTTTTCCTATTTTATTTTGAGCCATTATTTAATTTGAAAATATACGTTAATTGATTATAGTTTTTCTGGATCTTTTCGAATTCGGCTGAGATCAATACTTCTTTGTTGCATGAAGAGATTTAATTGAATTATATCAAATAAAACTGATTGAATTAACCAAAAAAATATTAAAACAAATGTCGATAATTGCATTTTATTTTTTAATATTTTGTATCATTGTCCCTTAGCTTCTGATTCTGATGATTACATAATTGCCATGAAAGAAACGTCCACTTTCGACCTCGAAATTAAATTTTGACATTTTTCCTTTCACAAAAAGCTCTCGTTTAACAGAGAGTTTATTGGCAGCTTATTTCTTATCTAATTTTCCGCGAAGTTAATAAGATCCGGCCTTGAACAGAATTACAACGTAGGTTGGTCGTAGTAATCAGCCCCTACATGATCTCATTCTAGCTACCCTGGGCTACCTCGAGTCCACTTAGCCTATAGCCATAGCTTTTCTGCCAGAAATTGTTCTCTGATATAAAAATTGCTTTTCAGTTTAATTATTTTTTTTTTACGATCCGGATTATTACTATTCAAAAATATTTGTTTATTGTGCCCTACATGACACTTCGAAATACTACTCTTCTTGTAATTTATTGTTTTATAATTATGTTTTTAGATAAAGAATGCTGCAAATTATTATTTATAAATAGTTATAAAATAAAAAATTGAAAATTTATTCCGACTGAATTTTAAATAAAGTTTTTTAAATATTTTTTTTTTAGGAGTTTTGGTACAATGATTGTAAAACTCTTTATATTATCTTAAATGGTCGAGATACGAGCTTTTGAAACCTTTGATCGGCCGACATTTCGAAACAAGGATCATCCTACGTGATCCTGATGACGTTGATGTAAAATCTTAATGTAACAATAATAAACCAAAAGGAAAATATTAAATTGCCTTTGATTCACAAAAAATATTTCATAAAACTTCATCAGTTATCTAAAAGTTGGGAATGTAATGAGGATGGCGACACATAAAAATAATTTAGCACACACCTGCATGATTTATTTTGTTAATACATATGCCAATATGTGATTTAGATAATGAATCGATCAATTTGAATTCATTGAACCTTTTGCAATTCCACTATTTTAAAAACACTTACTGCAATCTAACTAATTAATTGAAAAATATTTTATTACGCGTACTCTATAAAAGTATGAACATCTATGTACGAAACATTTTCTTTTTTTTTAAGCAGGGACTAACCACAAAAAATAAAATAAAAGTAGTATACAATTTAATAAATGTATTCAAAAGAAGTTAATAATTTCCTTAGATTATATTATATCACAATAAATGTTTATGCTAATTAAGTATTATAAGCGATATCTGTATTTTCCAACTGTCCAAGAATGAAGTTATCTTTGTACATATTTCAATAAATTGTTCAATATAGTTAGGCGATCTGGAGTATGAAACGTAATCACTCAAATATAAAAAAAAATATCATGTTACATTATCATTATCTAAAGTACTTCTAAACATCCTACATACCTTTTATGTAACAAATCAAATTATCTACAATGTACTTTATGAATTATGTGTCGCATATTTTTCCCAAAGTAGAAAGGTTTCCTTTTATCGTAATGCACCATATCCATAAAAAATACTTTATTTCGTAATATTTCTTCCCAGTCTTTTCGCAATAATGATCCAATACCTCTGAAAATAAGGTTAACCCAGATGCAACTACTAAAGAATAATTATAGTGCTATCAAGGAGTAGTTTCTTTCTCTAATTAATTTACAATTTTTATTGTAAGTTTTTGATAAATATTAAAAAAAAAATATATTGCATTAATTTAAATTGTGTGATAAATTATCACTGTGAAAAATTATTGTTAGAGAATCTTATAAATAAACAGTGATATTAATAAAAAATGGAAATTTGAAATTTATTACTTTCTTCTTTTGTAAAAATATTTTTAATCTCGAACATTCTGATTTGATCTTATAATGTAATATTATCAAAACAGAGAAATGACTTGAGTGATGCTGAAGAGACTGCATTGTAAAAATAATAAAATATCCTATTTTATTTACGTCTTCACCAGACCACTAGAAAACAATTACAGTTTGTGAGCTCCGTGAGCCTTGTGAAGCATTTTGTTCAGAAAATGTTCTCTAGGAAACTAAACCTGGCATATATATGCATTCTAGGCTCTTATCGTAAAACGTGGAAGGAAAAGAAAAAAAGGTGAAAAGAACCTGGATGAAGGATCGCCCACATAAAATAACTCAGTGCTATGGAAAAGGAAGAGGCCCTGACCCTTTTTATGTCCTCTCCGTGTATTGTCGTTAGCAGTTATTTCTATTCCAAGTTTTATGTTCCCTTGATATGAATGAGTATTCTTTGAAATATATTTTTAAAACTTATCCCCTAGATTCTTATATTGAAAAATTTAATATTTTAATAGATTCAGATAAATGAAACATTTTTCATTTTTATTCAGTGTTTTTTGTTTACATAATCTATATAATTAAGTATTTTTTTTTTAACGTCGACTGTAATTAAAAAAAAAATATTGTTTTGTTTTTTATGTATTTTGATGGATTGTATATCAATATAGTCGACTGCTTATCACTTCCATATCTCATTGACAATTATCCTCTTTGAATCTGACCCTGATATATGATTTAAGCTGAAAAGCTCAGAAATAATTTTTTTTTTAATTATTATTATTATTTATTTTATCAGATTATCTATTCTAAATTTTTTTTTTACTGCTTCTATCAACAAATTCGTAACATAATACCGTTTCCCGTTATGCATTAACAATGTGAATATAATCCTAAGCAAATTTTTAAAAGAAAAAAAGGGAGTACGGAATGGCTAAGTGAGAAAAGAGGATGATAGATTTATAAAAAAGGAAAGAGACAGTGAGAACGGAGAGAATAGGAGAAAGCGCTAATGGAAGTGTCAGCAGAAAGAGACGCTCCCGGGGCAAGCGATGTATTATGTATCAAGGCTCCTTTATTTCGCTTTATTTTCACTTATCGCCGGGGGGGTTCCCTTCAGAATATATATTCTCCGGGAGTGGGGGAAAGGGAGGATGGGAAGGGTAGGTTATCTCGTCTCGTCGGGATTAGGGAGTCATGTGTCATTAGTGAGTGGTTAGGGTAGGTCCTAGGACTAAGATCATCGCGGGTGGAAATACTGTTATGAAAGTTATGCATCTCTGGTATCAAATTGAGAGAACGGAGCAAAATAATGATTACTTTCGCTCTGTATAGTGAGGGTTCGATTCCCACTTAATACTAATTTAATCGTAATCCTACATAATCAATATAAAACGATTCATAAGTTGCAACCAAGAGAAGATATTCCAATGACGAGCCACTATATCAAGGCATCCATTCAATTTAGAACAGCATTATGAAGAATTTTTGATTCACCATTTCTTTAGAGTGTACCATAACCCACAGAAGATGGAAGACAATATGGAAATAATTTATATATAACATGAAAGTTAGAGCGATGTATGACAAAAAAGAAGAGATATTCTACTTCTAAATAATTTAAACTTTGTCAAGTAAACCAGTGTTTTTTGGTTGACCAATGAAATCACCTCAAGTCCTCCCCCTATTCTCATTTTACAATGCACATTTTTGTCATTATTATAAATCGTTGTCATTTTGAGCAGTTCATAGTCCAAATCGATTAACCCCCCTTTTTGAAATATTTTAAATTTCAGTTTCAAAGAATCTTGGTTGAGTCATAATTTTTTTTATTTATTTTAAATTTCCGAAATAGCACAGATTATCACCATATCTGTATTATTAAAAATTTCACATTGGCTATTATTATTTGAATAACTTTTTAAATAGTTCCCAATAGATAAGGAATGAGGCGGAACTAATAGCATGTCTTTATCTCTTGTAGTTACTACGAAAAAGTCAAATAAAAAAACTGAATTTTCTTCGCCTGTACCGAAGGGCCTCCTTAAGTAAATTTTATTCTGGAATTGGTAATCTGCTTGTCACTTATCTAGTCATCGTTTTAGCCTTGCTACTGATCAACATGATAAGTGTGAATATATGTATTTGTGTATGCTTGTTGGGTATTGAGGTAGAACATTATAGTACGTCTTAAGCTATTATCCTCAACGAGAGGATGATTATTGGCTCAGAGACAAGACCGATAACTAGTCTGCCCGTGGAGATAAAGCTGTTGGATATTGGCATGTATCGACCGGCAATTAACAATACATTCCATTCTACGCTGGACGCACTAGCCGATGGACTAACCAAACCGACAGTTAGCCAACGGGGGTGCTATTAACGGATAAAAACTTTGTCTTATGATAGTTCCAGGAACCTCATCGCTTTCAGCATATTTTATTTAGGAGAATCGACTTGGCTTTAATCGATAGTGGTATCGAGGACATTAGGCAGTTTTTTTTTTATTTAAATTCTTTTCTACAATAATATCCTTCGGCCTTGAGATAACTTTTAGGCCAAAAATAGATTGCTAATAGCTAACATTTTTTATTCATGCAATGGATAATTTTGAACAAAGAGAAATGATAGAGGAAATAGTATTAATTATTAAAAGGAAGTATCGAATGCATAATATATTTGGGGTACGTTTTCCTTAAAGAACAATTATATAAAAGAGGCTAATGTGAAGTGAGATGATACAAAATTAATGCCATGTTCAAAAATACACTAGAGGTTTAGGTAATAAATTTATACGATGAGCATATTTCATTCTTTTTGTGAAGTCGCACGTGTTTATGAATATAGTAATAATGAATGTTATTAAGGTTAGAAAATTTCATGTAAGCGTTTTTTATACGTTAGCTCATGCTCAAAAATATGTAATGTTCCTGCAAAGTCGTCGTTTTAGGTTATTTGTATGGATTTTATAGAGCTGTAATGTTTTTGTAATAAATTTAAATATTTTAACGCTAGGAGATGCTCGACTTGAAATCTATAAAATAGGCCATCCAATTTGCTATCAGATTTTAACGTTCGTTATGAGCAGTATCACCATAATTTTAACGTGAAGCAGTGGCAACCAAATGTTCGGCAAGCATTCCTATACTCTCGAGTCTGAAGCGTCACCGGTTCGAATCCGATTTTGAATGATTGACTTTAATCTTGTGGCGATCTCACGGAATAAATAGATACCTTCTTCCTCTGGCTAAAATAATATGGGAACCGAGGCGATAAAACCAGAGTTTAGCGGGTAATTTACTCGCTACGAAAAGCCGCTGTTTTTAACAATCTCCGAGTTCGTACCCGTTGAAGCTATTAGATCCGAAAAGCATATTAGGAATCGCATAAGGAAGGGTGGGTCGGGTAAGGGGGAGGAGGAGGGGGAAATGTATACATATATTGTAAGGCTTTACAAATAATACTACTTTTTGGCGAGGATAGAGGTCCTTCGAGAGGTCCTTGTAATAAAAATAGTCGGATTTAACATTGATACAGGCTCCCAGAGATCCTTCCTAGTACAGCATTAGCGGGTAATTTTGAATGTTATACAGTCTATTGTATTGGAAAAACTGCAGCAAAAAAAAAAAAAGTGTATTTATTTTTCGATTATTTCTGATTTCGAAAATACCAACTCACGCAAAGTTTATACAGTAACGTCAGTGGTACGATTCCAGTAATCTGAAACATATCCACAAGGTGGTGATATATAAGCCCCAAAAGATACCACAGTTTTTTTTTCTATTAAAAAAGCACACACTTCTTTAAGATACGAAAACAAGTATATCCCATTTCCCTTTATAAAAACAGAGACTTATACCCAAGCTGGCTTAACAGTAACTTTTCCCCTTTGGAAGTTTGAAACCCGACTCTCCTCAAGACCTATTGTTTGGTCACTGCGGGTCCTTAATGCTTCGTTTTTTCCCTTCCTCAGGATATTGTTAGAGGAACAAAGGAGGTTGCCGTGTGATATAATTATATCTCCGTCGTCCTTGCCAGCTTTCCTTACTCAAGGATTCAATTTCTGGTATTAAATAAATGGAAATTTCGAATTTTACGAAAAATTGTAGCATTAAAAGTTAAGGCCTTAGATATTTTCGCTATAACTGATGAAGCAGTTATATTAGGAAAATCTATACGTGCCTTTTCAAATACGTTTTATTCTTTTTAGGCTTCAATACATATTACTCCCCCTCTCCCTAACATTGAAAGCCTCCAAAGATAGCTTTGCAATGTTGTAGAAATCATTACTCAAGGGATTCGTAAGAGATAATAATAGCAGGTTTATTTATTTTCAATTAATTATAACCCTTCATTCATGTTTTTTTTATTACTTCTTTGTCGTAATTTCCCTGAAAATAATAGACTTTTGTGCTATATCAAATTATCACTGTGCATTTCAAATCCGTTATTTTACCGCTAGGAACCTATGTATTTTTTTTTTCGTTACATGTGAGCACTTACAGCGGCCTCTTTCGGGTCAAATGAGTTATATGGTTGTTTTCATAAAATATCATAAAAATAGGTTGTAAAATTCAGTCAAAATTTCGACACGTCCAGTTTTTTTTTGTTGCAGTTTTTAAGGTTTCGCGCAACTCTACAACCCCTCAAAACTGAGTTAGAGGATTGAAAATTTGTATGTGAATCGAGTTGGTTTTGGAGAAGTGCCTTTTGTGGTTCTAATGTTTTTATACCAACCACTGCCGTTTTGATATTTTCAATTTTGTATTTTAGTTACTATTAAAGATAATTCGACCTTAGTAACGAAGTTCTGCTGCTCGCGCTCTTTTATTTTATCGGCGACCTTGTGGATAATTTGAAGGCGCCTACGTATTTCAATTTCGCTTGTGTATGCTTGAAGAAAAGTTTTCAATGCGTTTGAGTTATTTTATTTTTTTAACTTGAAACTCTCGTGGCAAATTCGTGTGGCCTATTTCTGGCCCCGAAGCTAAAAGTTGAACCCATCTTTTATAAAAACAATGAATTAATTCGGTGCGGTTTAGACCTTGCCGAGATTTGTAAGTTAGTCATTAAATTCCAACAGGGCAGACTTTTCTCATATATCTGTGGCCGCCCCTCCTCCTCACCCCTTGGTTCTGTACCTTTCCCCTAATATATCTTGAAATTCCATTTCTATGTTTGATGATAGGTATGTTTTTTAGAACTTATAGTAGTATATTGATATATAGTGCAGCTAACTGTAAAATTTAAAAAAACGAACGTTTTTTAAATTTTATTAAGATGCTCAAATTCAGAAAAAAATTTTAACCTTTCAAATTTCTTCTTTATTGATTACATAGAAGACATTCGGACTACACTGGCCCATTTTCAAGTCTGAAAGCATAATTAACAAATCTTTGTCAACAATTGCTGTAAAATTCGTTACTATCATTAAAAATGATTTGGTGACATTATTGTCTAAATATATAATTTTTATCGATAGTGATGCTACCAAATTATTTTTAATTATAATAATGAATTTTAATCACTCTTGAATAGTAATTATTGATAATATAGGAAGTTTTATTTACTGTTATAATGTTTGTTACGGTTTTTATACTCTAATTGTTGACAAAGATTTGCTAATTATGTTTTTAGACTTGAAAATGGACCAGTATTGTCCGAAACGTCGTCTGTGTAATCAATAAAGAAAACGAAATTTAAAAGGTTAATAATTTTACTCGAATTTTAGCACCTTGATAAATTTTTAGAAATCATAATAGTCAAAGAAAGATTTGCATAGAAACTTTAGAGAAATATTGACATAAGTTTAAATTTGTCTTTGTGTTAATATAACCATTTTATTCCTGAAGATCAGTTAACTTACAAGTCAAATGTGATTTGTTTTTTGTGATTAGCGCCTTGCCGAAGCGTCGGATCGATATTATCGCCGATGTAACATTGCATTAGAATTTGATTTCCTATAAGAATCCGTCAAGAAATATACTGCATACCATTGAAAATTCCAGAGCCTATGTGCGCTGGAGAGCTACTGGAGACAGTTAGAGGGTTGAATATGAGCTCAAAGAATACTTTAGACGACACAATTATGTTCCACCAAGTTTCTCCCCTCAATTCGAAAAAATACGGATTTTAGGGTGTCAATCGAGTCTTGACCACCCTTTATATGTGAATAATCCTGCTGGTAAGATGGTATTTAGACTAGGTTTACCGCGGCAAACAGGTTCTTTGAAGTGGTAAGTGGATTAGGTTAGGCGACGTTTGATACCAAAATGACATTAATTAATTGATAAAGGGCTGCCAGTGGTTGACCGAAGTGTGCTAATTCCAGCCAAATTATATAGACCCATTATACTGATCCTTGTTCTCAATAGATTTATTATTAGATAACATTCATTAATTAAATATAATATTTATATAAGTTATATGTATAGAAGTTGTACTGAAGTACTTGTATTTATACTCTTATCGTCAACTTATCATTGAAATCGGTTTACTATTGTTATTAATAATTTTTTTTTTTTAATTTTTAACCCAAGGTTAAATTATTAAGATGAATGATAGACATTTGTATTGGTTGATCCTATCATGATTATTGTTATATTAAACAGTGGTCGTCGTGCCATTACTAAGATCATTACTTGATTATATCATAATATTTTACTTTCAACATTTTAATTCTCATTTTATTGGTTATTTAGTTTTCCCTTTTTTTAATGCTGCTTATTGAGCTCTTATCGAAAGTTATTAGCTAAGCTTGGTTCGGAAATAAAATAAAGTGCGAAAAATAAGTTACTTTATTAAATTTTTACAAGAATATTGCGAAATTCTAATATATTCAATCAAGTGTTTTTTCAATTCATCTTCCTCAAGTGTATCAATTTTCGAAACTGATTTTAAACATCAATATTATTTCTTTAAATATATCCTTTTTTGAAGTTGTATTTATGTATTGAAATATTAATTTTAATGTTTTTATTTTTTAGGTGAGTAACATTTTTCCTTAGCTGATTTGTAAGTAATGAAAATAATATATTTCTTTGCATTTAAAATTATTGTTTGATTTATTTATCTCTTTTCTAATTGCATTTTATGTTAAATTATATTCATGTGCACAGGATATTTTGGGCGCATATAACTAACTGATGATATCAGTTGACGTCCGCAATGGATACATTTATGTTCAGTTCTAAAAGCAAACAAAAATTCAAAAATCAGTAATTCATGATACAGTTTGGTACTATTATACATATTAAATTAAGTGAAATATAAATTAGTATTATAAAACCTTTATGAATTATGTATTTAATTAAGACAAGAAATCAAATACATGTTGGTACTCATCAAGGTTTAAGTAGATTATATCAAAGAGAAAAGTTTGTATTGGTTTGTTCTCGCACTGAACTAACAATGGAAGAAAGGTTGGGGTGTTTATAGGTAAACGGTTTAGGGGTCGGCGTTTTTCCAGTAATTCCGGTGAGTAATTGTTTTTTTGTGTTATTGATGGGAATAAATTTAAAATTGGACTATTGAAGATATTTATTTGGTCATTTAAGCAAAAATCTGGATTGGATTTGAAGGATAAGATTTGAAGGGGTTTTTCATTTAAATGAATTGAAAAATTGGAATTCCCTGTCTTATTATTATATCCACGTAAATGTTCTTTTAATTTCTGATTTAGTGATCTTCCAGTTTTCTCAATGTATTTGGCTGCACAATCATTTTTTGGAAAGGATCTGTTTTGTCTTTAGGGGAAGAGAAATATGAGGATAGGGTTTTACCATTTTAAATGCAGGACTTAATACTAGTTTTTTCAATTCATTTCCGACTTTGGTGGATATGGGGCCGTAATATGGAATCAAGACATGATGTTTCGGAATGGGCATGTCTTCGGGGGTTGTTGAATAGATATCATTAATTGTCTTTTTTTTGTATCACATATTAATTTAATATGTATAATAATACCAAACTGTATTTTGAATTGCTGATTTTGTTAATTTTTGTGTGTTTTTAGAACTGAAGATGAATGTATAACATTCGAAACTAGTTTTAAATAAAAACAAAATTATAGAAGTGGCAAATAATTTATCAATCCCTTATTAGAATGATGAAATGGTCAGAAAAAAAAAATATATACATTATAGTAGTTTCTGAAAAATATTGCGTACTCCTTACGTGTCTCTGGTTATATTCTCCTACATTAACAGAGACTAATGTTTTTAAATTTACTTCTCAGCTGACTAAGATAATTAATTTAAAAATGAAACTAAAGATATTAAAATGTTTATATCATTACATTATGCTAGATAAGTAAATACGTTACAGGCATATATATCAACTCATGTTTCCCCATATTTCCGAATAAAGCTCTCAATGCAATCGCCATCACTGCTTTCACTTCAGTATTAAACTTTTAGCGTAGGCTTATTTATTAATAATTTCTTAGAGATGTCCGTAGATTACAAATTCCCAAGATTTCCAAGACGCTGAACTGTTCATCTGCTAACGACCCTCCCTCGCCCCACCTCAAAGCAAAAGTTGCTTTTAATCAGTCCTTTCCGAGTGATGGCTTCTAAACAGAGATATCCAATCTCCTTCCCCCTTTTATAGGATGATTCACTTGAGGAGAATTAAATTTTTATTCCGGCGGAGTAAAATTTAATGGCTGTATTTACTGGAGATGTTTTGTCCACTCGGGTTTTTATTGGCATCCATCGGTAGGTTCCAGTTTCCAATCGGCTGCCAATCCATTTTATGACCTCTTTTGGATTATTACCAATTTCAGGATTGACCAGAAAATTAGATCAGTATTACTAAATAAATATCAATGAAACTGCCGCCAAAACATTTCACTATAATATATATACATAAAAGAAAGACACCATTCGCTCTCTGACTTCATCATTGTATCTCAAAAAACGACAATACCTGTGAAGCTAAAATTTTCCCTTTTGGCCCCTTGTGTTTTAGCTGGACTTGAAAAAATTCGCACCCTAAGTAGTTAAAAAAAATAATTTATTTAAATTAAAAAAAAAATTCTAAAATCTAAAAAACAGGGATATTTCGTTTTTTCCAGGCGGAAAACACCATGGACGAGTGAGAAAAAATCGTATTTACGTTGCAAGCGTGTTACAACAGTTATATTTAGTTATATTTCTTTTGAACTAGTTTTAGGTAGATATTTAAGCCAAGATACAGGCATAAAGGCTTAACTTAAAATGATTCAAGTGACCGCTATGAACGGAAAACTATCGGCATCTTAAAGAGGCCATGTGCAAGGGGGGGGGGGGGGGAGGGGATGCTAACGTTTCGGATATTAGAAAGATGGTGGTTTTGCTTATTACAACCTAATAATTTTTCTTTACTTTATTTTTGATAATTTTTTTTGTCTTGAAACATCTTTTCTTATTTCAGAATTCAACTAATTTTGAAGAAAGTGTCGCAACGATTGAAATGGGGATGTAAAATAAAATAAATTAATTAAATAAAATTCGGCTTCATAATCAGAGCTTCTATAGTCAGAGCTGGACCGATGGTAGATCTTCCGAGATTTAGATCGAAACCTTGGGAAGAGCATTGTGTTAAAGATTGGCGGATTTTGGTTTTGACGGGAGTTGGTGCATGCAGGTGAATCGGGATCGAACCTTCAGGTTAACAGCAAGAATTGTTTTGAATATTTGCCGATCTCACTGATTTATATTTCTCTCGCTTGTTTTCAGACTGATTTACACTTTTAGAATAATAAAATATTTGTTAGTAGAGATTCGCTAATCAGGTTGCTTAAAAAGTTTGAGCCTCATATATAATTAGTGATATATTATGACTTTTTTTAATGTATTGAATTACAGTATCTATCAAAGGAATTAAGCTTATAATTTAGTCTTTATGAAGACTCACATTTCTTGCTCGGTACTTTCCATTATGTCGTTCTCAACCGGAGACAACCCTTTCCCAGACGGTCCCCTCAGGAGTGAAACACGATCCAGGAGAAGAAGACAAAGGCTTTGATAACAGGCCTTGTCCTGACAAGATGACTTCTTTACAAGGGAGGATTAAAAAAGTATAACAAGGGCTTTAATTCGTAGATGGAGAGGATACCTTTGACCTTGCCTGTTAGTTCCATACAAAGGGCTCAGATCTTTTTGTCATGATGGCGAAGGCTATGAAAAGCACTTAAACTAAATTTATTTTAATGCCACCAACTCTTCTATTTTCAGCTACAAGTTGGTTTGCAAAGTTGTTCTTTGCTGTTATGAATAACAATTAAGGATTAATTAAGATAGTCACGTGGTCAAAAGTGGTTAAAACCGATAGGTTCAACGCTAATGTAACAATATATATATATATATATATATATATATATATATATATTTATTTATTTATAAACCAGTACATAAGATACATAGTACGTAGTACATTGTATAGTCCTACAGAGGTAAACAAGATTACCTGTTCGTAGGTCTGGTATTTAAAATTAATACTTAATGCTTTACAAAACTTAAAAATAGTAAGATAAAATAGAAAATTAGCAGTTTAAACAATTATTAGAAATTCCGCACATAATTTTATTGCGCATAACAAAAACTTAAAAATAAGCAAGAAGCAAAATAACATTAACATTAACAATCTATATTTTTAGATGTTTCCTAATCAAGTGCTTACAAGTTATAGACAATCCAATCTCTCAATTTTCTTCTTCTAAATTGATATATATATATATATATATATATATATATATATATATATATGTATATATATATATATATATATATATATATATATATATATATATATATATATATAGATATATATATAATTTTAATTCATTGCTTATCCTTGGAGGTATTTACAAGTACGTCGCCATGGGTGAAGTAGGAGGGTATCATACCACCCAAACTGCGAAAACCGTAGTAAAACATTTGGCTCAAAGAGTTAGAATTTAAAACTAAAACCAATACCAATATCTTTTTGTAAGTTAAGAAATCGGGATTTTATGTTGATTGATAGATGTAAACTGCGTTTAAGGGATTATTGTATATTTTGAATAGTATTTTATGAAATGAATGCTTGATTTGCCTACATTGGTTTGGTGTTAAGATTGTTTACTTGATTCCGTTAAAGATTCTTAATTTTTTTATTTATCAGATAAATAAATATTTTTTTATTTATCAAGTATGAGTAAGTCGTATCCCTATGACAGAAACCAGCAATTCCTCAGTAGCTGGCTGGCATCCTTAAGAATTAGATATTAGTAGTTGACTGTACTTGAGTAGCTACTTTCTTAAACGTTGCGCTTTCCACTCATTATTCCCACCATAACTGTAGGAAAGGAACGTATTTTTAATGGTTTATAGATGTGGAGTAGGAAAATTTAGTAGGTACAATACTGAACATAAATTAATTCTATCTGTAATGCTCTGAATGAGGTATTCCTAAAAGATTTAAATCACTCGAAAATTTCAACATCTAATTACCGCTACTGTATTAGTGAACAATGATATCATTACGTTTACACATTCAAATTAAAAGAAGATCGAATTGTGTGCATTTATATTGTTTTGCCAATGTTGTTTGTACACCGATAACGGATTAAGTCTTTAATGACAAAATAAAAAAAAATGTTCATTATATTTTTTTCATATTTAGGTAAACGAAAAAAAACTCTATTAATGCAGAACTATAATAATTGTCCAAACAAATTTTATATGCAACTTTCTTTCTTGAAGTTTCCTTTAGATAATATTTTAGCCATGGGACAACGTAATTGATGTATCATTGGAGATTCTAAAAGTTTTTATTTTTTTAGGATCTAACACAATAAAATATTTTTTTCTAAGAGATGAGCGGATCATGGATCTATAATAACATTGTTTTTCAATATCTTGGATGGAAAGACGAATATTGACTGAAAAATTTCCCTTTTTGTAAACTTATCTCTCCTGTATAAAAGTAACTTCAATAAATCATCCCGAGCAATATAAAATTATTCATTTCTTTTTGTTTATTTTGTGTATTGATGTGTGAAAATGTTCAAGCTCATTCCAAAGATGTCTCTCCAAAGGCTCATCGTAAAATTGTACATTTCTAGGAGATGTCCGCTTCAAAGCAGCAACTCTAATTTTTTTTTTAAACTTGTTTTCTGAGAAATATTACGCCTCAATCTTGGACAATAGGTGATTGTGTAAATTCATTCCAAACAAAAATATATCACATTCCAAACAAAAATATATCAATACGTGTTGATTAAAAAAAATAAATAAACTAAAAGTAAAATAGTTCATGTTGAAGTAATACACAATAATGAAATAAAAACGCTAAATCACATCCATACATTTATAAAATATAACTCAAAATTTAATTTGAAAATAAATTTTGATAAACTATAAACTATATATATGAGCAATAATATGTAATGTATTAAAAATGATTATAATAAATAAAAAAATATTTCGTGTTTTAATGTGGTTTATTTTATGAATTCCATGCTGTTTCATTTGTTTTTTTCAGTATTATAATTATAAATTTCATTTTATCATCGTCTCTTAAATCAATGACATAATAATCACATGGGCAAAATAATCAACTAATTCCATCTACTTAAGGTAGTTTTAAAAAACAACTCAAACAGACTTATTCAACTACCTGCTGTTGATGAGTGCAGTTCAATTGTTTTAGGGTACCCTCTCGAAAACAGTATTTCTTATTCTTTTTTTTTCTTTTTCTAGGATTATTAAAACCCAATCTAAAAATATATAAAAATTGTCTACATTTATATCCATTATCATTTTCCATAACAAATCAATTGAGACAGAACCAATCAAATAACAAAATTTGACCTTTTTTTCTATTTTTGGTCGATATCTATTATTTTGTTGCTCATTCTTTTGCTATTGCTCTAATTTAAAGTTTAATTTTTTCGTACATATATTTTCTAAATTCCCATACCGTCCACCAATATTCATTTTACTACCAGCCCAAATTTAAAATTATCAGGTCTACGGTAATATTTGGCTCTCGCTGAATAAAACAATATTTATACATATTTTTTTATAAGTCGATCTATAGAAAAATAAAAATTAACAAGTCTCTGAGGCTTTGTATTTTTCACTCCTGACTTTGTATTGTCTCTGATGCTTTGTTTTCAACGTACGGCGCCCGGTAAGACGAGCTTTCTTGCCAGGGACCTCCTACGCAGACATCATTAACACACTGGAGGGTTCCTTAAATTTCATTATATAGCAGATTCCTGAGAACGAGGGTGAATAGGAGAATGAGAAATAATGGAGGCGGTTGCCGAAGGAAGACCCCGCTGATCCTTTAAGACCTCTATCGAAGATGGAACGACTTACCGAAGACCCGGCTCTGTTCTTAATGGCTGTTCACATTTTGGCGAGGGCTATGAGTCACCTAAAGACCCGTGTATATATAGCTTTTTGGCAGGAGCAACTTCTTAAGAGGTTTACTCTCCCGATAGCGACTAATGAAGCTTCGTGAATAATAGTCATTAACGAAGGATCCGGTATTCATGTCATGTCGTTATGAGGTCACGGCCCTTCCTACCGAGAAATGTCTTTAGCCTCATTTATAATTTATATCAGTCCTATTACTTTTTTTCTTTTTAATATACAACTTTATTTTATAAATTAAGCTATTAGACTTAAAAAAGGAATAAAATTTGTAACTGCCTTAAGGGATCTATATCAGAAACTGCTGATTTATAGTACTCCTTGGACTTCTGATTAGAACCTAAAGAAAATATTTTCATTTGATACACCTTAGAAGCTGTGTTGAAGCATTATTACTATATAGCTTAGGCTCTTTAAGATTAGATACGTGAGAAGTCTGCTGGTTGAATCCCATAACTTGAAACCTAATGTCTGACTTTGCTTGATTATTAATTGGATGATTCTCCGGAAAAAAAAAATTTACAGTGGCGAATTATTAAAAAATTTGAGGTCTCAACAAATAAAATGAAATAGAATAAAATGAATTTGACCAACAATTAAGGGAATAAACTATAGTTTTGAGATCATAATTACTTTTTACAACTATTAATCTGACAAAGCGAAATAATTTTTTTTTTTCAAAAACATGAAGAAAACAACTAGAAATGGGATTACAAATGTTTTAATGCTATTTGGTGAAATTTAGAATCAATTCCCACCTTAGTTGTCAGTTCCATGGACCTGTTAGCTACCTCGTCGAATTATAATTCTTCCATGGTACACACCATAATATGTGTACCATGGTACGGATAACTCAGACTTTGAAGTCGATTAATTTGTGTTTAAAGTGCCTAATGAAAAAAAGAATTGCCACACTCTTTTTCAAACCTAAGAATAGAATTAAATGTTAATAGAAGGAAAAATTAAATTTTGACAAGAGAAACTTTGCAGCATGAGATGTACAATATTAATATATCCCAGCCGCGTGACGTTATCTCTGCAACTCTGGCTGGGAACTCTGGAGGCCTGTGGATCACGAAAGAAAGGTTTGCAATAAAACGGCTGTCACAACTAAATTCTCTGTTCGTCCCACTGAAGGATGAGGAGAGAGCTTTTTTCATCCAACCACGGGATGGAATTATTTTTTGTTAAAATAATAAAACTAGGGACATAACCTTATTAGTCCCTACTCTTTTTCAGAAACGTTGCTAAGTTAACATTTGATGAAATATTTTTAGCCTTATATATTTTTTTATTCATATTAATCAGTTTCTAAGTTTTTGATAATCAACGTCGTTGTTCAGCCTTCATTGGCTTTTTGTACGAGTGACATAATCAAAAACAGAAGAAATGGAATCGTTTACATGTACATGTTACATGAATATCTTGGAGTAAATTTTGGTAGCGGTGAACCAACCAAGATTGAAAATTGATTAAATGAATCGGTACCGTAGAGCGTGTGAGAGAGTCAGTGTTAGTCTGTCCTGGCTAAAATAAATCCGAATCGGCGCTGCCACTGCAAACACACGTTAGGAGAATTTTTTTGAATGGGCGGGGGGGTGCTGGGTTTTTTTTTTGCGAGGCAGTATCGCTATGTTTACACAGGTCCTCCGCCATGTTTGTTTGGACCGGTGTAACCAATACCGTTTAGTCTGCTAATAGTAATTCATTTGTAATTCTGGTCCTGGTTCGATTTGGCAGTCCTTTCCAACGAGGTGGAAGATCGAAAAGTCCATAAAAAAAAAAAAAAAAACTTGAAAGGTTAAATATTAACTTAACCGTTTGGTAGCTCTGTTTATTTTTAGAGAAACTGGAGCAGAAAGATTATACAGAGAGTAAACAGTTATGTATTAATTCTAGGAATTATAGAGGTTTGCAAGTGTAAGTTGTTTTCATTTATTTTCACCATATTCAAGAGACATAACCATTGGAAATGTTTAAACATTTGAATACCATTGATTTTTTTACAAATATCACACTTTTGTAAGTATTACTTTCAATTTAAACTAGGATTTTTTTTTTCTTTCATCAATGTATGTTAATAATACAGCAACATACCTGGGAATTTTGAACTTTAAATGTTAGTTTAATTGTAAATATTTTGGCCATTCACTATTTACTAACGATAGTTGTATTAACCAATAATACAACCGAAAATTGGAGCCAACTCTATAATAATTAGAGACTTGTGAAAACAACCTAAAATTCAAAAGACGCCAATTTGACAAGTCTGATTAGAATGACCCATTTTCATTTACATATAAGATTCCTAGAGAAAACATTGGATCGCTGAATAATTATCTTGTTGATAGGAACCGTGGTTTGACAAATGCACTTGACCCTTAAAAACAAAATGAATATCTAACATGACATTATAGATGTTGCTCTATTAGTTCTATGATAGTTTTAGTGTTACAAAATTATTTCTTATTATACTTTAGGTTTTTAACATTTATTATGGTAATAACATTACTATATTTAAATGAAAAAAATAAATTTATCGGATATTAATCTTGTTATCCATTGATATTGATTGTTTTTATATGTGTGTCGTAAATTCACAGGAAAAGAATTCTGCTAGGTCGGAACTATGGGTAGTTATTGATTGTTATTTTGGCATTTTGTAAAGGTCATAATAGACTATGATAAATGTTAACTAAATGCTATCTCCCTAGTTTGTACAGAAAATCAGGTCTTTTGATGCCTAATTTAATTTTTTTTTCTTTCTGGACTTTGGAGGGAAATTCTAGTTAAAGCTACATATACAGATGTCTCATTACTCAAATTTTTAATCGGTTTTAACAGCAAAAGTATAGCCTTGCTTGCTATATCTGAACTTAGTGTATTTTAGAGTTCCACCAATTCAATAAAATTATTTTTATTTCGGTTTATTCGTTGTAGCTATCCAAAAATTATTAGCCACCAAGTTCTTCTACGTTATTGAAAATTCTCTCTCTCTCTCTCTCTCTCTCTCTCTCTCTCTCTCTCTCTCTCACTCACTCTCATTCTCTCTCTCTCTCTCTCTCTCTCTCTCCCTCCCTCCCTCCTTCCCCCTCTCTCTCTCTCTCTCTCTATATATATATATATATATAGTATATAGTATATATATATATATATATATATATATATATATATATATATATATATAGTTCAGTAAATGTTAAAAATAGAGGTTTTGGATCCGAAGACATACAGATGGACACTAAAAATCATTTGAATTTTTTAAGTGATTTCTTTTTTGACTTTTGAACTTCTATAGCATCAAGATTTCTCTAGGAGACCATATCGTTTGACAGTGTATAATATAGCTACAAAAATATATATTTTTAAGGGCCATAAAATATTCCACGAAATAGGAATATTTGTGATGTATACAAGTTCAGTTTTTGTCGGTAGAATTATGTTGTTCAAATCTACGTATTTGAATTTTGAAAGTTTCATTGCCTCATTGAGTAGGATTTATCAAACACAAGAGGGTAAACATGTAAGAATATAAATAAATCCACCACCATGTGCCTTTTTTCTTTATTTTTCTTTCTTTTCTCATGAAATAATAGAATATTTAATCGAAGCAATTTTTTTTTTTTATTCCTCTTTCGGTTTTTCTGAAATCAAATTACCTTGCTAAGCCAGCGCAGAGTAGAGAATTGCTCCTGGTTATCCATCTTATGAGTTACATTGCCTGCGATAAACCAAATCTCCCCCATGAGACGTAGGTAGCCAATTTCCTAGGCCAGATAAAATGTTGGAAATGAAGGCTGGTAAGGAAACAAGTTGAGCTTTAAATCGGATTTAGGAGCAGAAAGGCGCATGATAAGATCAAGCTACAATGGATTAAACTGTCTCTTATTTCTTCCAGGCTAGCTAACGTCTCCTACAGTTTCAAACAAACGGATTCATATTTAATGTAATTTAAATAACAGATTTTTTGTTTCTCTATAGAGAACAATTCGCAACTTAAATATTCAGTAATATTTTATATACACACACACTCACACAGATATATTTACATAAAGGTATATGAGTAGATTTAAAAAAAAGATAACTTGCTTGAAATTAACTGTCAATTATGTGCCTGAAAATATCTGAAGCAATAACTTCCGTTAGTTATTGTTTATTTTATGATGTTTGATTTTTTTTATTAATAGTTAATTGATTTTTTTTTTTTTTTTTTTTTTTTTTTTTTTTTTTTTTTTTTTTTTTTTTTTTTTGTTTCCCTCTTTATAAACAGTTTAACATAGAGGGCTGTCAAATATTCAATATTTTTCATATTAACAAAAAAATTTTGTCTAAATTTACTGTCACAAGTGTTACTAAAAAAAAAGCAGGTTTTCTTTTAAAGCCGTACCAATATCGGAAGTTTTTTCATGGGTGGTACTTTTATTTATTCCTTTCAAATGATTAGTCCACAATAGTAACGTTACAAAAGTATTTAGTAATGATAGTGGACGTAACACATTTGACAATTATTAAAATTTAATAATTTTTAATTTATAATCTATAAATATTTGAACTAGCAGCTACTGCTTGAAACGTTCCTCTACGATATTTTTTTTCATATCCTTAAAATCGAAACGAATTTATTTTAACTTTGGGACATGTGAGGGAAAATAAATAAATAATTTTTTTTTTTAAATAAAAAAAAAATATTTTTATTTTATTGTATAATATATAATTTAGGTTACATTCCTAACATGTTTCGATGATCTCGGGGCGTTGAAAAGATTTTGACACATTTTGGGCAACATAAGATTAAGTCAAAATAATTTCCAGGAGTGATTTATGTTTTGTTTTTAATTTGTTTAATCTGTAAAGATTTTGATTACTCTCTTAGTTCATTGCGATGCTATTTACAGCCGTTGTAGATTTAAGAAGTAGAAATAATAATTGGTTGTTATAAGGAACTCTGGGAAGAAAGAGAGAGAGGAAAATAAGTTTTAAAATTAGGTTGATACTTGTATTTTCAAGAAATGTGAGAAGAGACGAAACTGAGGAAATAAGGGCACTTTAAAAATTTACTCTTTTCTTACAACGATTCTCACTTAAGTCTCAAATGGGATTACAACCAGAGGTAAAGAAGTTTATTCTTTTTTTTTTCAAGGCATAGGGTTAAGGGAAGGCTTGATTTTCTTTTGTTTAGATGAAAATACCAAGTTTAACCTTGTTAACAAAATAAAAGAATTTATTTAAATTACTTAACCAATTAAATGGTATATGGAATTTGAACATTTTTTCTATTAATTAGGGATAATTATCTATTTCATAATTTCTTTTTTTTTTTTAATGGGCTCTCTAACAATGTAATTGAAAAAATGCTCTTATCTCTTATGCAAGATAAGCCTAGAGATAAAAAAAAGGACCAGATTATGGATCCATGTGTTTGAAAATTAAAACCTTAAAAGGGTGGTGGAGTAAACCGTTCTTCCTCATGTCTATATAGCATATTTTAGTAAAAATATTAGGAGATCTCCTATCTATATCTCTGTATATATATATATATATATATATATATATATATATATATATATATATATATATATATATATATATATATTATATATATATCGGTTATAGGAGTGATGATATATATACATCGGATATAGGAGTGATGACCTTACCCTGTGTACCTTGATTGCATTGTGTACATTTAATCCCATTGTGGTCTTTTAGGATTCCAAATATCCGACCGAAGGGTCTATGGGCGGTCTATACAACCATAATCTGTGGATCTAGACCACTTTGTCACTGTCCTTGAACCCGAGTGAGAAACCATGGTTCCCAGCAACGTGAGGATGGGGGACCCTTTACTGGTTGTCTGGGCTTCCGCAAACGATGAAATGCCTGTAATATGCTAAAGATTTAACTCTTTAAATCGGTCATACCTAGTTTTTACCTACGCCCTCAAGATGGTTTTATTGTAGATTATAGGACGTTTCGATCCCCAACTATTAGGGTAGAACTTGTCTGGCCGATGTACAGGAGTTCAACAGATTAATATTGAGAAGGATGGGGATCGAAACGACTTACGATAAAAATAGCTTAAGAAAGCAGTTGAAAACTGTGTATGACCTACAACCCGATTTAAAGTGTCAAATCTTTAATATATATATATATATATATATATATATATATATATATATATATATATATATATATATATATATATACATACATATATATATTTATATTTATATTAATAAATAAATGAATTTAATGTGTGTGTGTGTTATTTATTTATTCATTTTCTTTTTAATTAGCAAAAATTTAATAATTTGTAAAACGATTCAGTGTTAACAGTTGTTGAAAAGTCTAATCAATTTTCGGAGACAAGGATAGAATGACTCTGGATATAGGGAAAGTCCCAGTAACAAGGGAGGTGTGAGACACCTCAGCGCTGTACTTAAGGTCTGAGAATGGTACCAGATTAGGAAAGTTAACAAGTTCAAACTTTATCTCGCGAGACGGAACTTGAAATTAGCCTGGAATTTTAGGTTTGAGGAAAATTCAGGACCTTGTTTCCACTTGGGATGGTGTCACATTCAACATGAATGGCGTGAGATTAGTTAGTTGATAAAATAAATGCAGTTTAATATTATATATGTTAATTTATCTGGTCTGTTATCTAACGTCGGGGAGTTATTTAATGTCTGAGCTATACTTCGAATTAATTTTCATGTGTATTATATAAGGCTTATTTAATGTGAAAAAGTGTACTTTTGTTTATGAATAATATCCATTACAGTCTACACGAGGATAAAAAAAACCTCTTTGATGAGTTCATATCCATTGGAATATCGAACTCGTATTTTTGCCTGAGTGCTCGGTTTAAATGGGTTGCTTATATATTATGCATTTATTTTCTTTTTTCCATTAAAAAACAAAACAAGTTGAAAATGCCTCTTCTGTCGAATGCAGGTATACAGAAAATCGTATAGACTGGCATATTTCTATGCCTTTCGGAAACTAAAAAATGGAAAAAGGTAGAATAGTTATAATTTTCGCCGGCTAATTTAATTATTTTGCAATTTCACACAGGCTCAGGGTGCAATTATCTGAATTATCGATGTCCTACTACTTCTTATTTTTTTTTTATAATTTTATTATTTCATTACTTACTTCATGAGTTAAATATATACATATTTGTGAATAAAAT
Organism: Rhaphigaster nebulosa; assembly: GCA_948150685.1. NCBI lineage: Eukaryota > Metazoa > Arthropoda > Insecta > Hemiptera > Pentatomidae > Rhaphigaster > Rhaphigaster nebulosa. Next base: position 130,170,058 of record OX411309.1, read on the forward strand.
ACAAATAATATGTAAATTAACACTTAGTGTTTAGGATTTACTTTTTAAAATCAATCTGGAATTATAACGTTTTGTTTTCTGATGTTCTGTAAAATAATTGTTGTTTAATATTCAGTAATATTAAAAATTTTTCGTATTTACACAAGCAATGGCTATTTTAAAGGAATTGACATTTTTCTTTCGTTTTAGATGCATGTTATATAACTTTTTTTTTATATTTAACTTTTTTACACACAAACACAGATCCATTGTTTAGGAAATACGAATTAAAAAAGGCGGAATGAATTATGGTTTGGAAAATAACGTGTACTAGTATGACCGACTTTAAGCCTTTCTTATGAACATAGTCGTAAATGAGACTTCTATTCCATTTGCTGAATCCGTGAAATAATTAGGAGTAACGCATAAACTCCTATTTGATGAGCTTACTAATTTAAAATTAGTCGGAAAGCGATGCATACATTTTTTTCCCTATAAAAGTTCTATACAATCCATATTATTTTCCCATAATTAATTGCTAATAGATATTTAATAGGGTCCTTCTGCGGCTATTCTAATACTAATATAAAGTGGCATACCTGCATCCCAAGCGTAACATCCCAATGCTGCTGAAGCCCCGTATGCCAGAAATGGCCATCCAAGTATAATGGTAGAGGAATTAAAAAAAAAAAAAAAAACCTATACCAATGCCGTTAAAACTTCAAAAAGTGTGAAAAATTGAAACTTATTTAAGTGAAACTTTATTTCCGTTTTTAAAAAAAATATTATCGTTTTGAGCCTGTTCCTCGAAAATTTCTGTAACAAATGAAACTGAATATGCTATTATTTTAATAATGCAAAATAGTATCTTGTGGTTAAACCAAATTTAATGCTAGTGAAATCGATGGAAGGAAGTGGGGATGGCAAGCTAGTATAGAATAAAAATGTTAAATTAATGATGGATGTTACAATAAAAGAATCATTAAAAAAAAAAATCTTTTATTTGTTGGCTTCTTAATTTATTTTCACCAGAATCTTCCTCAATAAATTATTAATTCGAATTACCGTCACAGTGCAACCCATCATTGCTAATCTATGGATATAAATATAAAACCTTTATAAATTTTTATGTTATGCTAGAACAAATAACTTATAACAAATAATACACACTAAATTATGTTAAATCAATTAGGTATGGTATATAAATAAGTTTTAAGACATCTTAACTCACGCCTGTCCCATATGAACTCTTGCTCAACTTATTAAAAAAATAATAGAAGTATTGCAAAACAAACGCAAGTGACAAGTGCTTTAGAATTGAATTAGTGTTAGGTAAATAAATTACCTTTATTCTTCAATTTTATTGTATAAGGTTATCTAAATCCCCATTTAATTATAGTTATTATATTTGTATTGCTTTATGTTAAATAAAATCATTTATACATTGACAATCACATTTATAAAATAAAAAAACTTTCTTATGTTCAATCATTGATTTGGCTTAGTTAGTTGGCTTTTATTTTCGATCCCAAAAATTTAATTATTTTTCTAGTTTTAATAATACACGCTTTTACCTAATTATTAGTGTCTACCATAGATCTAATGTTAGCCATTAATTTTAGGGTTCGTCAGCTTTAATTCTAGGTTGTTAGGTTCATAGATAATTATTAATAGGATCCATTTATATTCTATCGAGTGCTAGTCTACTAATAGCCGGGGAATTGAGAAAATCTCATGCTATATTTTATGAGGAACTATTGTTATTCAATTTGTTACTGCTATTGTCCCTCACCGAGAATTTCTTAGAAAAAAAAAACAATCCCTCTCGTTTTCCATTAAATAATCGAACGGCTACCCTCTGTTAGTAGATTCCTTAAGGGCTCATATTAGAGACAAGAAACCTCCTCAATTATTGACAGGCCAGAGGAAGTTCCTCAAACGCTCGGTGAGCTGGGAAGGAGGGGTTCATAACGGATGGGCGATTATCCGCGCAATAATTCATCCGGGAAATTCTTAAGAGTCAGCTAAAATAATCGATATCCCCTGGAGGAACACGGACACAAGGCAAGTGTTTTCTCAGCCGATAAGTTGCGAAAACACCTTAATACACCGTCAACACGACCGCTATTGGAAGACCTCTCCAGCTCCCGGATCTTGGGTAAATATTTCTCCACTCTTGGGTCGGGGTATTTAAAAAAAAAACTTATCGGCTCTTGTAATAATACATCGATATTGTTGGGAGAGGGGCTAGGGTTATTTCTTGTAATAAAATTACTAAATATAAATAATTTTGCTTTTTTAGGCTACAAAAGGGTTCACTTAAGTTTTTCATAGTCTAAATTGATTTTTCTATATTGAAATAAATTATTAGGATATAAAAAGAAGATTCTATATACTGAGTCTGCAATCTCTAAAATGATGGAAAAAACTAACCTATGGAGATCAACAGCAATCTTTAAATGAAACATCCGTTTTCGTAAAAAAAATTAAACAGTTCTATAAAATTGTATTTAAAAAATTGCAATAATAAATGGAGCTTACAAATTTATAAGTCGTATTAACGGAAGTTTTGCTCTCGAGTGATTATGGCTAAAAAAGAAAATAATAATACCAGTCACCCAGAGATCTATTGACCTAAAGATCAAATCAGGCAATTTAAAAGAAGGATATTGCCGTGATATCGAAAACAAAACTAGCCGAAAAATTAAATGTTCCGAAATTAACCTTATCAACCATCATTGAAAACAGGGTATTACAACTCCCAGGCAAAATGTATGTAATAATTGCGAGATCAGTTGTATAAAAAAATGAAGATATGAGAACAAATATGTATAGAGAGGCTTTTAGTCAAACGGATCTAACGTACTTGTTCGCCTTGAACGAAATTTTGTTTAACACAAACTTGAGGATTCGGTCGCTCACCGAGTTCGTGTTAACGAGGGACTATAAAATCCAAATACTTAAAAGAAAGCTATACTTATTCATTTTTTACTCTCATTCTAGAAATTCTCATTCAATTTCATTCTCGAAAGAGGTTGACTTCTCACAGCATGCCTGATGGGTAATCATGACTCTGGTTAAACCCAGATTGAGGATCAATGATTTTTTTTTTCTCTTACATTGTAGTCCGATGGGATGATCTTCTATTGTTGAATTGTTTACATATTGTTCTTTGCTACTAATATGTAAATTATCTGTATTGTAATATTATAGTTTTATTAAAAATATATATTAAGTAGTGAAACGAAAAGAAAAAAAAACATTAATAAAACAAAAAAAGGAAGTATAAAAAAAGTAACTAAAGTAACAAAATTAGTAACTAAATAGAAAGTTAAATAAATTATAGTCAAAATAAAAAATACAGGTAAAAAAGCATAAACCACCACAAATTAAAAATGGTGGAAGCCTAAGTTTTGTTAGTTATTCGTTATGTTCTTCAGATTGTTATTTTAGTTTTCTAGCCTTCTTCAGTTGGATATCTTATTGCAGGTCAATTGAGTTTGCGAACTTCAGCAGCTGTTTCCTGCATTTCGTAAACAAGTTTTTTTTTCTAGCATAAATCTTATTAAAATTATATAAAATATTACGTCCTATTTTAATACTTTGCTGATTTAAATTTGTGTAATATCGAACCGAATTTGGCAAAGTTTGCTGAAGCAGAATGATTGTAATTTGTTGGGAAATCTTATTAGGGAAGAGGCAGAGAGCATTGACAAATGGTGGCAATTAAACAAACAACAATAAATATTGATGAGAGAGCTCTTCTCGGGAAGAATGGCGGAATGGAGGAAACCTTTAGATAGAACAGCTGCTTATACTTTAATCACCAATTATCCCTTTCGGCTGAATGTTTAATTCCGGGGCCGGATTTTGGCTGGGGCCATTAGTAAAGGCATCCGAACCTTCCTATTCTGTATGTGTGGGCTCAGGGGTTTTAGCGAATCTGAGCTTATTTAGTATTCATAAATAGCAGGAATCGGTGGAAGATCTTCTGTAATACTAACATAAATGTGAAGGTAGTCACTTTTCAATAAAAAGTAAATAATCATATTTATAAAATGCAAATCCATTGGCCAAATATATTACAAAATATGTAATAAATATGTAATATGTAATAAATTGTACATTTATTGTACAATGTACATACATTAATATTGAAAAAGCTCGTAATTGTTTTTTTTAAACAATTTTTTTTTTACTGATTTAAAATCATAATTCTAGGGTGCCAACAAAAGCCAAAAACAAATATTTTTTAAATTTTGTAGGGAGTTGGAAATTATGGCAATAATAAACTTCTTAATCATACAAGACACATGAGAGATAAAATTAATATTATGGACAACAAAAAAATACAATATACATATTAGACTGTTTAAATTGTGAGAAATTCATTTTGGAGAAACTTCTAAAAAACTCAAAGTAGAGTTAACCAGAAAATCGCTACCACGGTTTGACAAGATTCTGACTGCTCTAACTTTAATTTTAAGAAAAACGAGTTTGGACATTTAAAGTAGTCAAATATTTTTCGTTATCAATAAAATTGATTAATTTTCTTCTGATTATTTTACTTCTTCTTTAAATTCAACTTTAGAAGTTGAGTGAATGAATGTGGGCGAAAAAAAATATAAATATAAATATATATATATATATATATGTAATATATATATATATATATATATATATATATATATTACATATATACATTATATATAAATATAAAAATAGTGAACCTTAATAGGCCTCATTTATACTTGGTTTTTTTATTTTGTAATCTTCCAATTATATCGTACCGTAATATACCATATAGTTGGCAGTATAGAGCTTATATATCTGTCACCTTAACTAACCTGCTCCATCTCAGTCTATCTTTGTCTATTGTTTTCCAATTTGCTCTCTTGTGTCTTTGTTTTCTCAATCCATCTGGCTTTAAGCTTCCAACGTGGGTATTTTGCCAACTACAATATCTAAACAGATATTGTGAAATTCTGAATTCGATTCTGTCACGAATCTGTCTTGACATTTTTTTAGGTTTGGATTTACAATTCATAACGCCGTATACATTTCCTCATAAACAATTTTTTTGTAATTAGCAACAGTTCATTTATTTTATTTTTTTAGAATTGCTCTCTTTAGGCAAGGGAATATTTACGTTTTACTCCAGGATTAATAATTACAAAAAATATATGGAAATCTCTAGTTAGCTGTGAAAATTAAGATTCATTCCAAGTTATGTAGGTTTATAACAGTAATAGAAAATATCTGATGTGGACAACACATGACTTTCTTGTACGCCTATTAAACTATAAATCGGTGGCTCAAAAAGTGATTCTGAATTTGGTTACAAGTTTCCGAAGATTGCAGTATCTCAAAAACGACACTCGGCGTCGCGACACCCATTTATTGACACACACACAAATGGGGAGGAGGACCAGTATTTTACACTCAATTTTAACACTTAAAAGATGTAATAAAAATGTTTAATTATATTGGAAACCAAATTATTACCGAAACATATGATTTATGTATTTAATTTAAATATAATTTTGGATGTAATATTATTATGACCTTCAAGTAAAGTACCCTTTTCGCTCACCAATTTTAACCAAAATATATTAAATACATTCATATCGATATAAAAGTCCTATTTACCAAATTTGAGATGTTTTACATTATATTTTAATATAATTTTTGATGAAAGTCTAATATGACCTTCAAGTAAAGTACCACTTACGGTTTTTCAATTTAAACCGAAATCTAGTATGTTGTTTAAATCAATATATAAGTTATAAATACTAAATTTGAGAAGTTTTTTTTATAGTATTTTAATATAATTTTTGATAAAAATCAATTATGATCTTCAAGTAAAGTACCACTTCCGGTGATCAAGCAGTGACCAAAAAGGGAGGTTCACAACTAGATTTTAGGACAATCCTAAATACGAAATTTCAACTTTCTACGGCTAACGGTTTTTGAGTTATGCGAAATACGAACGAACGTACATACGCCACGACAAAACTAGTCAAAATGGATATATCCGTTGAAATCTGAAAACCGAAAACTTCGTACAAGGAACTAAAAATAATATTAATCATCAAATTATAAATAAATAAATAAAAAATCCCACAATTTCTTTAGAAATATCTGTATTTCACATTATCGTACGATTTTTTATTTTTATTTTTTATTTGATTTTTAACATACATTTTTCAATTTTTTTTTATAAATATTTATGATTTGGAATAAATATTAATTATGCTTTTACAATTGGCTAAAGATTTCTATATATTTTTTTTTGTGATTATTAATCTTGGTAAATATTTCCTTATCTAAAGAGAGCAATAATAAAAATCTAAAAAATTGAATAAAAAAAAAAAAGGATTTAAAACATAAGATCATACCGATATACAACAGATATGGCATGCTCATATCACATAGCATTATAAAATAAAAGACAAAGCTAATAGAGGGGGTTTATCATTATAAAACATTTCAACATATACCTCTGTTTGTTGTTTACTGATATGTGAGAGATACAAGAATGTTTTAGAATCGTATTAACATAATCTAGTGAATATTCCTGTTCAGAATTCTATTTCTACAACAAAACATTAATGCTTTAAAGTAATAACAAATTAATTGTAATGTAACATATAAAATCTTACTGCATGATATAAATATTTGGGGAAAATTATACTGTCAAACATTTATTAAAAGTATGCCTACCCGCAACTGACTTCTGTTCGGGGGGAAAAAAATCCTACCCTCTCTATTTTATAGAAAAAAAAATAGCCTGAGGAAATGAGGGAGATACTGTCGAAAATATAATTAGTTTCCTAGGATTTATTATTATAACTGAACATGATTTATATCATATTCACTAACTATTATGGTAGATGTGATAATGAACAATAAATAATTATATTCTATAGGTAATATTTTAATTAAAGGAATCTCTTCAGAATCAACTGACTAAAATATAAAAGTAATAAAATAGCTGTTCTAACTAAACCTTTATAAATGATTTTTTCATTTGTTTAAAGATAAATATATATTGCCTATTTATATATGTTATAAAATATTCAGTTTAATGATAGTAAATATAATTTAATTCATTATTTAACATAACGAAATAGGAACTGAATACGCATTTAAGTAGTTAATTTATATATATTAATTGTTTCATTAGCTTAAATCAAGTCAATAATTACTCATGGGTCGAGTTCGGAAGCTGGTATTTGGCGATTGAATAATATTTATTCAATAGTTCCTAACTCTTTCTTATTACAGGCAGGACGTCAATTATACATTTATTTCCATTAAAATATCATGTGAATTACGTACTAAATATCGCGTGCCTATTTGGACGACGAACTCAATTAATTCCTGTTTGTTCCAAATTATAAAATTTATTGGAGATACATGTGAAAATATTTATTCACTTAAATCTAAAGAGCGTTCAATTTATATTTCCGATTTATTATTAGAACGATATCGTTTAGAATTCATACGAGAACCATCATTAAGAAAAGTTTAATATGGAGTAATAAAAATTAATGTTTTATAAAGGGAGTCAAATTAGTTTCCGACAGGCTTTAAAGAAGATATTTCCTCATCAGTTGCCGTGATGTATGATGTGCAGGCGAAAAGCTCGGGATATACATATTACGCTCTCTCTCTTCCTATTCATTCAGCCTTTCCAATATTTTAGTCAGCTCTCTTTCTCTGTAGCGTTATACTACGGAAATAGCTTTCTGAAAATTAACTCTTTTGGATATACAGTATATAAAAAAAAAAAAAATACGTATGTAGATAATTAAATACTCAATTTCATTTCTAATATATTATTTCGTATTGGTGTAATTATATTAAATTTATTTTGGGTAGCATTGTGAAGTGATTTCCTCCAGTATCCTTATTATTTTATTAGAACATTTCTTTAAATAATTTTTATCGACGTTTCGGGATATTCCCCCATCTTCAGGGCAATTTCCTATATTATAGAACGACATAATTAGTATACAGAAAAGTTATTAAAACATGCTCAGCATTTAACAATTAAATGTTCATTTATCGAAGTATTTATCTATCTTACTTGAATTGGATTTTAATATAGTATTTTCATTATTATGGCCATATTTTCCGATTATAAGTATCGTAAATAAGCTAAAAACGTAGTAAATTATGCAACTCTTGAAATATGAAGATTGTGAGGGACAGAAATATAATGCTTATCCTCTAGCATTCTTTATAATCTCATTAATCATTCTCTTTTTGTCTTAAAATTAATAATATCCATATTTTCTATTATTTCGTCATAATTTTACAATGCCACTATTTTTTTTTATAACTTATAATAAGAGAATACCATTGGGCGCTCGAGCAAAAATTCCAAAATTTAAAAAAATTCTCATTTCACATTTATGGTTCATTTCATCACTTAACAAACTTTCATTACTTAGCAAATATTTTCACTGACAAACATCACTAAGTTATCCAATGCCTTATTTGGCTACGATTTGATGGTTAAAATTCATCAAGTCCAATATTCATTTGATCAATAATTTATTTTTTTAAGTGATGATGGTTGAATTTTATTTTGAAACTTGCTTAGTATTATAAAATATTTGCTTATTATTTTAATAACAGTAATAATAAATTATTTTAATTTTGAGTAGTTTCATATAGAGAATCTCTCAGTTTTGTAACCAGATAGTTAAATTACTAAGTATAATACAATTCGAACCACAAAAAAAAAAATGAATAAATATATAATAGAGTCATCTGACAATACATTTTCGTTTGAGTAGGCGACGAAACCCCATAATCTTATTAAGAGGGAAGTGATTCTTGAAAGGTGTATAATTTCACTGGAGGCTAATTAGTTTTCCGATTTTCCAGGGTGCCCCCCCTCCGTTCTAGAATTTATGAACTGGGAAATGATCACTTTAATAACTCGGCCCTATAGAGCGCCCTTTGAAAGAATGAATGAGCCGAAGAATAATGGACTATTCACTCTTTGTTCCCTTAGCGTTCGGTGTGAGCTAGTGGTGTAATTATCGAAGTAAAGAATCAATGTAGTTTATATATAATCAATAACGTTCAGTGAGTTATAGGCACTAATTGAATCTGTGTCTAGTTGAATTTTATAATATCACATATAACGTGAAAATTAATGATACCAAATTCTAAAAAAAAGTTCAAACCAAAATTAAAATTCCAAAACATCAATAAACAAATAAGTTAAAAGTATTGTGTTGGATTTGTCGGAGAACCAGCCGTTCATGCTTTTTTTTTTCTCATAAAATAAATGAAAATATAATTGAAGAGTTCTCGGAAGCAAGAAAAATACCCGTAATGTATCACGTGAAAATCTAGTTCTAAAGTTTGGAGCTCCTATTTTCTTCAAATGCTTCTAACAAACTGACCATTCACATTTCTGGGTATTTCTTTTTTCCGTCATATTATGTTCGACGTTATGAACATATTGATGTGTATAATTCCATTTCGTAAAATATGTGTTTCTCCTTTCTTCCTTGGACTCTTTAATTGTTATAAGATTATATTTGATTAGTAAAATTATTTTATTGTGTAATATTATGTTATGCTTGTCTGTCTATACTTTATTCTTCGAAACAAAGAAAATTTTTGGTTCTTAAATTAATTTAAAAAAATAATATAAATTTTTGTTTTTGAAAATTCTTCTTTTACAGCAACAGCAGGAGGCATATTTTGATCACTTATTTTATGATTATAAACATATCTAATAAATAATTATTTGATATTTTTGGTTTATTATTTTCGATATTGAACCACTGTGATCGGCCATCAAAAGAAATATTGAGGATTTACTTTTCAAGACACATAAAATCTAAAAATAAAATAAAATAAAAATCCATCTGTCCGTCGTCCACGGTTGTTTTCCAAGACTACTAGGTCGAATTGTTTTAGATTTGCTTCTTCTGGATGATAATCGGAGCTCGATATTACCATCCTTCATCAAAGTCTAAGAAAAAAAAAATTAATCCAAATAGTTTCTTTTGTGTATAAGAGTTATCTGTTATATTAAATCATTATGTAAAAATAACTTATATATATGATTTTCATAAATTTATCTTTTTTTTGTAAGAACTTTGGGTCGAAGTTTCTAAAAATAGGAATTTGTTATATAATTAACAGAGTTGAAAATTTTGGTGCTTCTATCATTAAAGAACTTTTTGATCCTTGCTAGTTTTAATAGATAGTGAGATTTTATTCTTCTTATTCTTCTTCTTATTTCATTCTTCTTCTTACTGCAGAATTATTGCAATATATTTTGAGTTGTTTTACACATATGTAAAAACAATGGTGCAAGACACAATAAGGTGGGCGGATTATAATTTTATACATTTAAATTTTTAATAGCTATGGCACACTTACGTTTTAATCACAATATAAATATTTTACTTTTAGTCATCAAAACTAAACTAACTGCTTCCTTTACTAAGTAGAAAAAACATTGGAAATATAGGATCCCTTCAATGCAGCCAACCAACCGATGAATAACTGACATATCAATTAGTAGCAACGCTTTAAACATATAATTTAGCAATACTGCTAATACTTGTTAATAATTTAATTTAATTTATTAAATGCCTGCTAATACTTACTTGAAGGCAGCCTGTAGAAGGATCACATCAGATTAATTAGTGCAGGGTTTATCCTCTCGCTTTGCAAATTTTTACTTCCGTACTAGACTCACGTACTTTCGCTTAATTAATCTTTCCATCCAGGTGATATATTGCATTTATGCCATGTTGGATCTACTTACCTTATTTTTTATATAATTTTGCTTTTAATGAAGAATACTTGTCTTAGAAAAGGAACTGGCAAGTATTGAAGTTTAATGTTTGAGTTCATTGTAATTTTTTTTTTTCGAAGAACTGGGATGCCAGTGATGAATAAAGTATAAAGATTAATGGTTGGCATGATGAATCACTCGTCTCCATCTCTCTCTCATCATCCGTTTGTTTTACGTTTTCTTTCATCAGTTTGCATTGTAGTGTATAACCTTTTATTTTTTTTTTCTATTTCAATAAAAAATAATTTAATTTTAAAAACTGTTATAAACCTGTCTGTATATGCCTGGCATTCAAAAAAAAATCTGATGTGGACACCGCCTCTTCCTTGTACGCCTATTAAACTATAAATCGGTGGTTCAAATGATCTTATAATGGTCTTGAATTTGGTTACTAGTTTCCTTAAGATTGCAGTATCTCAAAAACGACACTCGCGACGCCATTTGACACACACACGCCATTATAAAAATGTTAAATTCGGATAGTATGGACCTTAAAAGGCGGTTATCCATGAAAATCTCGATTTGTGATTATTGGCACAATTCGTATTTCTCCCTTCTATGAAGGCAGGAGGTAAAAAAAGAAACTGTTTCAGGTAAAGTACCACTTCCGCGTATCAAATTTTTACCAAAATCTGGTATATTATTTATGTTGATACAAAAGTACTACAGGAATAAAAGTATATTCCAAATTTGAGTTTTTTTGCATTATATTTTAATATACTTTTTGATAAAAGTTTATTATATATAAGTAAATACCCCTTGCGGCTAGATAATTTAAACCAAAATGTAGTATATTATTTATATTGATACAGAAGTTTTAAATACCAAAGTTGAGATGTTTCATTTTATATTTTAATTTAATTTTTGATGAAAGTCTATTATGACCTATGTGTAAAGTACTACTTTCGGTTTGCCGATTTTTAAATTTTAACCAAAATCTAGTATGTTATTTATAATAATATATAAGACTTATTTACCAAATTTGAGAAGTTTTACATTATATTTTAATGTAATTTTTTATGGATTCTATTATTATCTTCAATTAAAGTACCACTTCTGTTGATCATATAGTGACCAAAAATAGAGGTTCACAAGTAGATTTTACAGCAATCCCAAATACAAAATTTTAACTTTTTGCAGCTAACAATTTCTGAGTTATGCGAGATTCGAACGAACATACAAACCAGACGTCACGATGAAACTGTTCAAAATTGATTCAAGAAAGGTCAAAAGGTCAAAAACCGAAAATTTTCGCGATTAAAACCCTTCCTTTACCGCCCGCAAGGAAGTCAAAAACAATCCTAATTTTTTTGGTGATAATATTTAAATTTTAAAGTACGTCCTATTTCATAGTTTTTATAAAAAAGTACATTGCGATGAAAAATTGATTTTAAATTATTATTTCACACGTAGTAAAATACTGATGAGAGATATAGCGGCAACTTACATACCCAATACAGTGGAGACTGAAAAGGCCCTAGATGGGAGATCGTCCTTAGGTAACTAACTTAGGTAACTGAACTTAACCAGGAAAGAGGTGCTACTGGGTGCTATCTTTCCTCGCGCTCGATTTATCATTACTTTCTGTTTTCGTCAAAATATTTGCTGATTGATGTGCGAATTCATAAATGAAGAAAAAACAAAGAATTGAAATGTCTGACAAAGAATTATAATAAATACTCTAAAACGCTCTTGTGGAAAATTACATTTCAGTTGTTTAATGCGTTTACATGATTGATTAATTTAAAAAAAAAAAAAAACTAGAAAAACTTTTCATGGTTCGTTAATATACAATACAACCAAATGTACTAAATTAAAAATACAACAAATTTTAAATCGATAACATTTGTTTAAAAATGACTTTTCTTTATACACATATTTATTTTTTTTTAAATTTATATATAATATATTTAGATGCATCTCATATAGATCACTTACATATCATTGGTTTGGAGGTAAAAGTGATCTACTAGGTTTTTGCGAAAATGAAAGTTTGTTCCTATCTACCTGCGCCTGAACCAAATTTACGCATGATTGTTTTCAAAAATGTGGAATACTTAATAAATATTAGTTAATTATTAAAAAAATCGTTTTTTTTTTCACAAGTGAAGCATAAATTCGGTTCTGAAACTGCTAGATAGCTACAGAAATCAATTACTTTCATCTTCGCAAAAATTCATTTGATCACGTTTACCTCCGAACCGACGATATTTTACATGTCTGATTAGATACAAATCATTGGGTAAGGGCAGTACTCTGCAGCACCTCAACCCGGGTTTAGTTAGTTACCAAATCGGTTTCATTTGGCCTTCATCTAGCTCCTTTTTAGGGACTTTTTGTCTTGTTAATCGCATTAAAAACTTTACCACGACCTGTTCCAGTCTATTGGTGTATATACCAATATGTAGTAGACCTATATACATATCAATCCAATTGAAATCTCCCTGGCCTTGTTACTCGCTATTTTTATTTTATATGATTTTTTTTATCAGTTATTTTCTATCACTTGGTGAATTCAAAACCTTGGGTAAAATATTTTTTCAGGATGATACTTTTTCTTTTGCCGCCATTTTAAGGTAGCTTCGCAACTGAAAATAAGTTTCGGGAAAAATTCACGAAAATTGACATAAAACGAAAAGTGTATTAAGCAAAAGAGACTCAGCTTTGATTTTTTTTTCTTGTAAAGATTTTTCATTGTAATTTAAATCTTGAAAGCTTTGTCTTTTTTTAATATGAATTTTAAAAATGGCCGGAACCCATTTTCAGCCATATTTAAAGTTGAATATCTCAAAAGGGACTTGGTGAAAAAATTATGAAACTAATACAGTTTATTCCACTGAGTAATAAAAACAATGACAGACTCATTTGGTTTCAGAATTATAATCAGGGATCGAAAGAGACTCTTATTATTCTCTCCTAGTGAATAAAAGTGAAGATATGATTTTTATGTTTACCATCTGAAAATAAATAGTTTTATCAAATAGTTTTGACCTTCAAAAATAAAAGCCATGATTTGATTTATTTTAACATTTCGGATTTTCTTGATGTTGAGGTCCATTACTAGGTTATCGAATGTGCTGATTATGAAAAACTGTCGTGTTTAAAATCGTGCGTTTACTTATCGAATTATTTTAACATTTCGGATTTCCTTGATAAGAGGTCCATTGTTAAAAATATTCATAGATAATTATTTATATTTTTATAATTAATATTTAGTATCCAGTATTCATAACTTCATCATATTAGCTTCTGGTGGAATAATAGTATAAGCAGCTATTAAATAGAATCCCTCATCTTTCTTGTATTTACATGTCAGGCATTTCTTTCACGAACAGCGTAGATTCTCCAAGTCTTATATTTTACGACCTTACCTTACCTTTAACCCCACTTACCTTTAACTGAAAGTGCCTCGACATAGATAAGAGCTAGCCTGAGAACACCAAGAGACAGCAGTGTGACTGTTTGGAATCAAATCGCCATTTCATTTGCATAGTGCCCTGCCTCTATCAAGTCAACCTCATTCACTCGCTTAGTGCCTTGCCGCACTTTGGAGTCGCTAATGGAAACATTCTAGTCGAGTGTTTACTCTTCGATTTATTTCATTACGTTTTAACTTGGATTAAGTATTTTTAATATGCATTTAAAAATACACATGCAATGTGTTAGGTGCGTCAGTCAACAAAGTTGATTAAACTTTTGTTTATTTTAATTATCAAGAAACTACATCCTTCCTCTGAGAAACCTATTTTATTGCAATTAAAGTGTAGAAATGTTGGAGGTCTCTAATTCTGTTTATTTTTTAGTTTATCTGCATCTGGTTATTTCAAATACCTGAAATACTTTCTTAGGTTTCAGTACAAAATTATGCCATTTTAATCATTACCGGCAGAGTGATTATTATTAGAATCTTTTAAACTTTTACGATTTTAAAAGTTGAAATTGATATTATTTATACTAAACACTACTAATAACTACGTTAATTATGAATACGTCAACTGGCATAAAAAAAAACATTTAAAAAAAAAAAAGAAGAAAAATGTAAAATTGTAAAACAAAATAAAAAACCCACAGATTATAAAAAGAGCTAACTCTGCATACCAAAAAAGGAAAATCCTTAAAAGAAAAAACCTTCTTGGAAAACTTAGCTATTAATTACAAATACAATTTGTAATGGAATTAATTTCAACCAGTCTTGGCCTGAATAATAATAAAACTAAATTGTTTTAAATTTTATTGATTTAGGTACATATTAAAAAAAAAAAATATCACGATTTTAACAAAATATATTGATATTTTTTATTAGCTTGATAAAAATTATTTAAAAATTCTAGGAAGTGTAGAGAAACTGGCATGGTGTTACTGCTGTACGTTAAAATCTCAAAATAGATTTTTTTTTTTGTAAAGCGGGTACTTTTATTGTGAGAAAATTATATAGATATATAGACTTGGATCATATAATTGAATAGGGAATGGAGATTTGATGAGTAACCATGAAGTTGATACCAATAATTTTACGTCATATTATGAATTAGCTTCCACAATGGAGTTAAGAATGTTTCATCAAAAATTCGTTTGAGTCGTTCATCAACATGATGTCTTTAATCGTTTATCTGTTTTGCAGTAATAAACCAAACGTTATTGAAGGATGTAGGTGAGATGGATTTTTAAGATGACGAAGAATAAAGGTGATTCGTCGAGGGTTACTGAGCCTCTTGATGATAACTGAGTAGCTACTCGATTGATTTAGAAATCATAATTACAGAGTATCAGGCAATGTTAACTTCTCTCTCTCACCGCCAATACGATATTAATATACTAGCTATTTTTTATGAAATTTTATTTTATTATTACAGTTTTCCTCTTTAATACAAAGTTATTGGATTATTGCTTTCATCACTTTGATAAAGGACACCAAAAGAATTTATTATTTTATTTTAACGGAAATTGAATTTATATTTATTTGGTTATAATTCCATTGATGTTCGGTGTATAAGCCTGGCTGTTTTTCGCAATTAATTTTAACAATGGCTTCGCCTGATTGTAGAATATTTTCCAAAAGAAAAATAAGACTGCTTTATCGAAGTTTAATTAGTAACAGAAGTTGGATAGAAAGAAGAAGTCCAATCTCCTTAGTAATTTATAAATTAATTTAACGCTGGGAAGAGGCCGTGGATCCATTAGGCTGGCCCGAACCTGATTACTATTTACAAGTAATTGCATTACTACCGGAGACAAAAAGGGATTGCTATCGTTTTCTTTGTTGTCGTCAATTTATTAAGATCCTTTTCTAACTGCTTTGTTTTCTGGGCTAATTGTGAAATAATTTGTTACGATTTATATTTAAATTCTCAAAAAAAAAAAAAAAAAAAAAAAAAAAACCCAATAAACAACCTATACGAATAGTTTAGTTACCTTTTCACAAATATTAGTATGCGATTTTACTTTGTAATATACCGAAGGCAAAGCAAGTATGGTAATCTTCCGAAATGGTATGGGTCAAAAAAAGTTGTTTTTAAAAATATTTAACTATTATCGATGGATCTTTGGACGTAATTAGGTAATTTGCCAAATTACGTTAGCTGCGTAATTCAAGGGAAATATTTGATATTTTATAACCAAATATCCTACACCTGAAATTTATATTTTGACAAGAATATTTTGAGTAATTCAGAACTAATATTTTTCTAGAAAGTTGAAAATTGGACCGCATTAAACGTATAATGCCAAATCGCTTGGCATCGTAGGCTAGCTCAGTATAATAATTAATTACATTTACGCAGTTAGTTTATCGGGGGAACAACGAAATTTAATTTCTTATATAAGGCCTCGCCTCCTCCGAAAGTTCAAATCCGAACTGGATTGGTTCGGTTGGCAATTCGCAACAATACGCACGAAAACGGACGAACTATTCGCTATAACCTAGGATGTTCCGAATCATAACTTACGACTATTGTGTGTTTGTGGACGAATTCATTTTTCTCAAGCTTAGTGCTAGGCCTAAGTTACTTTTTAATAATATTACGCTGAGTGCATTGTTTGGTGCTTACTCCGGGCTGACGATCAATGATCCAGCCGAAATAATGTTTACTGAACCATGCAATCATATTATTTTCTATTAATAGTTCTCAACAACTGATACGTAAACGAACATTTTATTTTAATACCATGTAAATTTTATATGAAACACGAAGTTTATTTTATTGTAGGCTGTTATTATACTTACAATAAACATATTAATTTTTAGTTGACATCCGCATGATAGTATAGAAGGTTCAATCTACTTAGAGATTGATAAATTATTTGCCACTTCTATAATTTTTTTTATTTGTATTTATAACATTCGAAACTAGTTCTCAATAAATTTTTTTTTTTTTTTATAGAATTGGCCAATAATTTATCAATTCCTTTATTATTAATGTTTATATTCTCGACTGATGCCCGACATTAATGTTATTATTTTACTTCAAAGCAACTGTTTCATGTAATTTTATTTTATTTCAATATTAGAAAATTGATACACGTCACTAACATTTCATTTTGATACATGTGATTGCTATTTTTCTTGTCGATTTACTTCGATAATCGATTCATACACCTGTGTCGAAAGCCGATAACCTTGGCCACTGAACATACTGATGTTGACTATTTGCCAAGTTGACGGAGAAAAGAATTGCGCTTAGCGGAACATAATTATTAATCGATGATAATTCATTGGATAATTCCAAGGCGTGCAAGTATGCATTTTTTTCCCCATTAAATTATCCGCTTTAAACTATCATGCTGTTCTAAATAAAGCTTTATCTCAATTATATATTACGATATAATCGCTAATTATATGGCGCAGTTTGCGTAGCAGCAGAGTGGTTAAGTGGTAAGTAGACTTTTCCTTTGATCAGTTTATGCGCCGAGGGGCTTAGCGGTGTTCTATCAGGGCCAACTACTTTGTAGTTTTCCTGGATGAAACTAGTTCTCTACTCCCTTAGTCGGGGATCTTCCCCTAAACTTATTCAATTTAGAGTTCTAGTCCGTAATTACTCTAGTAGTACCCGCTCTATTTTCGCCTCGGAGTGTCTCCCTTGGAAACTTTACGATATATTGTGATGAAAACGTAGCCTTAGTTTTCTTCTGATACTGCAAGGGACAATTGCGGTGTAAATCTTACAGAAAGAACTTTTCAACTGAATAGAGTATTATTGCTGTTTAAAACGTTTATTTATTATACTCCATTAACGGACAAAAAAAAATTTTTTTTTTGTAAACAGACCATTAATGGTTACCTGTCTTGTCAGCTTCCTAAATCTACTTACTGATACTATCTCCTACAATCGATTTCACGGCAAATCAGAAGGACATATTAACAGTTTCTCTAATGATATTCATAGTTATAATGTAATAGTCAATATGCTTATTTTTATTTTATTTATTTTTCTTTGTATTATTGTCTATTGTTGTTGTCCTATATTTCAGATTTATAAATATTATTAATTGTATTATTAAAAATATTTTATATTATATTTTATCCAAAACTAGTTATATATTTTATTTACATGATTGTATTTCTTAAATCTTAAATGTTTTCTTCTCGTATTTTGTTCAATTTAAAAAACGATTTCGAAAACGTTGTAACTAGTATAAATAATAATGTTTCATAAATATTTACGTATAATATCTATTTTTAATTAATTAATATTTTGTGATAAATATCAATTTCAATAAGCTCTTACAAGACCATATGCTATCAGAGCATGGAGTATGTATGCTTAATCAATAAAAGGCTCTCACGTAGGGTTACTTTGGGTGAGAAGGAGAAACATATTAAAAACACATTAACAATTTGGTACAGTTACTCGACAACTTCTATGCAAAGCTTGATGAGATACCACCTTGGTGAAGTAAATTTGTATTTCTAGGAGGTGCCAACAGGATACTTTTTTCCCTCATTTAGGCCTCCTCAGTACCAGCTCTTAAATCTGATCATCGTCTTCATAATGAATTAAATTAAAAAACTCTAAAATAAAAAAAGTAATTATTTTGTTAAACATTTCAAGATAAATACTTGTATGTTTATCAACCTTCAATTGCTTGGCTTCATCCTTTCGACAGTTTTAAAGAGAATTGGTATTACATACCTCAGAATAAGGTACTGTAGTTTGATCCATTCTTTCCTTGTATGCAGAGTTCTACCTCAGTTTCAATTCTGTAAAACTACTCTCATTCTATCAACTGCTCTTCTATTTTCGAGGAGTGCCCTTGGTACAGAAGAGATGTGAAAAAATGTTTTTTGTCTTATTGAATAAATTGTTGAATTAATTGTTCACTTGTGATTAAAAATTAAATAGATTTTTCTAGTTACAATAATATATTTATTTTTCTAGTTATAATAAGATTTTTAGGGTGATAATACCCTAAAAATCTTATTACAACTGCCATTTATTAATACTGAAAAGTGTGCTTAATTATGAATATTTAAATTAAGAATTGAGAAATTAAATTAAGTTAGAAGTAGAAGTTAAGTTAGAATTAAATTAAATTAGAAGAAATTAAGAATTTTGTTTTTATTTTTTAAATATTTTTTTCGCCATTATAAAAATACGTTATTGTATTTTAATAAATACAGATACTATATAGATCGCTTACATATAGGCCCAATGATAAACTAACGAATAAGAAAAAAAAATTGGTGTGCAATTTCGGTGTATGTATAGAACATAAAAAATATAATTTATTTTGTTTTTTTTACAAATCCTCCCCTCAAAGATGACCTCTCAACTTTGCCAACTTCGAACAATAATTATTATTCATTATTTCTTTTTTTAATTGTTGGCCTTCCATATTATATTTTTATCTTTAATAAATTTGCCTTGAGGTCAATTAAAAAACTTAGTAGTTTTTTCTATTTATTTTAGACGTTTCAGGACTATCTTGTCCTCCTCTTCAGCATCTATATAATATCCAAAATGTTGGGTTTGTCACTTAAATAGTTACTTAAATGGGACTTGGCCAATGAATGATTAAAAACATTTTAATCATTCGTTGACCATGTCTCATTTAAGTAACTAGTTAAGTGACAGACCCAACTTTTTGGGATATTATTTAGATGCTGAAGACGGGGGTTCGTGCCGAACTGATGATGTTTCTCCCACCATTTTCCATCGTTCAAACCGACGGTCGGATAGATGAAAAAAACCAATCGTGTATTTCCACCTCCATCAAATTTATTTCGGCCAATACACAGAAAGTTTCTGTATAAATTATTTGTTTGTTCTTATAACCAACAGAACGTTAAATTATAATTATCAAATTAAAGTTCAGATTTAAAATCGTTTAGAAATTAGAATCAAAATTTTAAAATTTTCTGTTTTGTTTGTTTTTATTTCTTAAATCTGTAATGTGATAGGGGAATAGTGAAAATATAAATGATTAAATGCCGAATTTTATTTTTTATAAAATGATTAAACCATTACAATTCTTGTTTGTTTGGCTAAACCTAAGTAATCTATCATCGTTAATATATTAAAGGGATTAAATTCTAATATTATCACACACTTTGCAAGACAATCCTGCTAAAGACAATGACAGCTACAGGAAGGAGACCATCCAATCAAGACTTGCCTAATGAAGGATCCCTAACTGGCAGTAGTTGGGCAACTTATTGAACAACTGTCACTAGCCGAAATATATTCCAAGCTGTTACCCTTGATTAATGCCCTCTGTCATCTGCCTTTTCAATAGCTGCTCTCCTCTGCGGCATAATCGCCAAGGTGTAGATCTCTCAGCCTAGGGGGCTCTGTCGCGGGATAGCATGTAGAGGAATATTAGCGTGTGTCATATGGCACCTACGGTATTGAAGATGATTACTATAGAAGATTATTTTATAATTATATTAAGTAATTACGTGAAGCAAATATTACCATCATCATTTTATTAGCAATGATTATAACAGCAATTAATGTGTATAGTCTAAACAATTCTTCTCTTTTTTTGTCGATTTTCCTAATTTAATATTTTTTATACTATTAGAATAATAATAATATGACTAAAAAATTGATACCCAGAATTTTGCAATATAAACATTATTGTAAAAATAATAAAAATAAAAACATCATCGCACTGTCACAGCACATTATGTCATGTAACCATAATTTTGATTTCGACAAATATATTATATGTGTATGTATGTATGTAACTTAAGCAAATTTAACTCCATTAGTATGGGCTCGCCAGCAAACAAATAAAGATATTTATTTATTTATTTATTTTAATAGTGCAATTAATAGTTTAAAAGCTATAATAATAAAATAATGAATAATACAAATGATAAATAAATGTAGGCTTTAATAGTATTTAGAGATGTATTGAAGTGGATATATTATATATAATATCGAAAATTTAGATTTGAACCAAGTATATTTCTCATCACTGCAGTTTGACAATGCAATAGAAATTTAACACTTCTTACAATGATGTTTTAATTAAATTTCTGGTAACTATTTTGAATTAGACAAAACAAAGAATAAATATGGATTTAGTTGGACAGGTAGGAAGTGAAGATTGACATTTTTATTATAATGATAGATAAAATTGAATAGAAAAGAAACTTTATTCTAGGACGAAGTCTGTTAAGAATATCAATGTTGTACAAACAATAAAGCATGTCTGGTTTATATTAAAATTAAGAAATAAAATAAAAAATCATAAGTAGTATGAAAACAATAAAAGAAAAAACAATTTTTGTGAAATAAAAAAAAAATGATTATAAATAAAAAAGAACAATGAAAAAGAGAAAAAAATACCATAAAAAATACCAAACAAATCCGTTTAACTAAAACTTAATGATTAAAATAACTATTTAAATCTCATAATGAAAATAAAATATTTACATAAATTTAAATTGTCGTATAGTAAAATATCCTATGTCTAAACTTATGGCGTATATTCGAATGTCTTATGAATCGAATTGTAAATGCTTTGATAGTAAAAATAATTAATAAACAAAAAGAAAATAATCTGTGTTTTTATGATGTAACGAAATAGGAGGGTTTTGAATGTGGATAAGGAAGCGGCATGTCAGATTTTAAGAGGGAGAGGATTCCAGAAAGTTGTGGAGCGGTTCAGAATTATTTAGAAAATTTTCCTGAAGGTGGGGAAGCACTCCGAAACGTTGATAATGCTGTAAAGAAAATAACTAAAAAAATGATAACGAGAAGGATCGCTTCCTTTAATCATCTAATATAATGATTACTTATTGTTATTTGTTAGTTTTAATATGCATGTTACTATTCTTCTTTATTTATTCAAGGCTGATGTACGTCAGAGTTTCCGGTAAATTAATAGATATTAAAAAAATATTAAACGAATTGTTCTTCAACTCAGAGTAGAACCATTAAATTTCCTTTGAAGACTGAAAATATCCAATGCAAATGATCCGACCTGAGGAAGCAGGTAAGTGCAGTTAGAGGGGGAGGGGAGGCGTTAACGACATGATGAGGACTTCAGACACTGCGGCTCACCTCAATCGGTCTTCCAATGTCAATCTCTTCTACCATCATTATCAGCAGTTCTGCGGCTATATCCTAGCGATGGAAATATCGAACAAAAATATCGATGTATACGGTATCGATAGTTTTCATATCTATTGAAATAGTATTTCAATGTATCAGGTCTCTTTATTTTTAATCTTTGAAAGAAGAAGAGAAAGAGGGTATTTTATTTAACGTAATGTATATAGCATAAACTTTTATGGTTCATAAAGAATAGCAGCTCTATTTCCAATCGTACTAATCGTACAAATCGTACCTTGGTAACTAGTGTATAATTGCGGACCGTAACTTTATTATGTTCATATCATTATACGAACGGGGTGGAGCGAGTAGTATCAAATAATACCAATTGCTTTGTTGAAAAAATGTTTAATTTATTTAAACATTATTTCACATTGTATAAATGAATAAAAGTAAATGAAACTAATGTTCTTATTATTTTAGTGGCTCCTTAAACTTGGTTATTTATTATTTTTTTTTATAATAATTTATTTATTGAGATTTTCAACAATAAATTATAATTAGTAAATAAGCTGTCTGGTTTATTAATCAGACCTATCAATATGATAGGGAGCGAAGTAGCTCAGTGGTAAGGCACTGTGTTATCATGTTCGAGACCGGCTCTGGCAGATAAATATTTATTCTGTTGTCAGCCGTGAATCGAACCTGTGGGATCGGGAGACCCTCCTGGGGACCACGCGGTCTCTATAAAGTGGGTACCCTTAATTGGGGGAAAACCTGGCGGTTGAGCGTGATCTCACCTTCTTGCACAACCGTTGGCCTTGAGACAGTACGGTGCTTACCAATTATTGAACCTAAGACCCTTCATGGGTTGTAGTGGTGCAGAATTTTTTTAGGATCAATATGATATGACCGTGACTTATGGAGAAACTTCACCCATGTGCTATTTAACTATTCAACGTTAAAAGCTCCCGAAGCCATTTTCGTCTGAAACTTTTCGGATTATTAAGGGCAAGCATTGTTATATACGTAAATAACTAAGCTGGTATAGTTACAGGATTTATCATGGAGCAATAGGTATTCGTTCAGTGTCTAATCGGTTTCAAACTGGGCATTTAGATTGTTATTCATAATTATAAAATTATGAAGTAATATAAAAAGGAGCATTGGTGTTTTTTTTACTTAAGATTTTAATAAAAAGGAATGATCTTCGGAAAAAGGAAATTTATGTTTTAGTGAAGCCTAAAAGCTCAACTCTATACCGCACCATAGAATAAAATTACTACTCAAGATTAGGTATTGCTGGAAAATTATATACAAAGTTTTTTTTTCTAACCTTTTGAATACCTCCTTGTTAAAACACAATGAACATTCGTAATACCCTACGAAACGGTATTACGAATGTTCAGCGTGTTTCACTAAGGAGGTATTCAAAATAATAAAAAACAAAAATTTAAATACTATTTCCCAACAATTTCTAATTTTGAGTTGTACCTTTATTCTACGACAGGTGCGATTTGTCTGAATATGCCTGATTATTATTTATAGTAGGTAAACTGAAAACCGTAAAAGTAATAAATTGGAGGTTTATAGTGTTGGCAATTTTTGTTGTGCTCAAGCAAGTTCTTCGTAAATAAAATTCTTAGACCCATGCCTAGGGTTAATCTCTGTATTTTATTTCTCTTATTTCATTTCTCAACAATGAAAATATCAACAACATTGAGAACTTTAAAATATGTGTGAAATAATTTTGTTTTCTATTATGGTTTTGACTGAAAAGTTTATAACCTTTCTTTTTTCTATCTATTCTGGTCATTTAACTATAAATATAGTTCTATGGATCCATGAGCTATGTTCTGTTACAAGCAGATCTTCTGAAGCAGGTAGTATCTCGCAATAAACTGTTGAGGTCGGGCCTAAAGGGAAAGATGGCAGTTCCCTAGCACTCTCGAGAGGTTTTTCCTTAAACGATTTCCGTGAGGTGTGTCGAGACGGAAGAGTTTTCGACTAGGTAGGCACCCGATCCGATCGTGCCCGGGTCTAAGAACTACACATCGGAGACTGATTTTTAAGGGACATAACATAACTCTGCGGTGGTGCTTGGCAAGTACCTCGGTTTAGTCTGGAAAGCCAGTAAGCTCCTGAAGTTTTCCCTAGATCTCAGCTTCACCGTCGATCGTAAAACCTCCCCTGTTCTGAGCTCTTTCTTTTTATGACGGTTTCTTGTCACTTCTTTTCTCTTTTTTTTTTCTCTTTTTGTTTTGTTACCCTCTCACGCTTTTCTGGAAATTTCTTTCTGCCATGTACCTGCCGGAGTGGCTGGTTTATTGCAATAATACTGAGGCAATATGATTTGATGGATTCTTAGTTCCAATTCTTCCCTGAATATTATTATGTTGGTGATCTGTACTTAGGATTTTAATGATAGTAAAAAAAAAATCCTTCTCACAAATGAATAGTTTTAACTGATGGTTGTACAAAGCCGCTACTCTAGCTTTATTTAAAAAAAAGGAAGTATCTAAACTATGGACACCGACTAACGTCAACATTTAAATTTAACTCTTTAAACTGTGACGAAATTTTAAGATATCTTAGTCAGGAAAATATAAAAATGAAAACTAATGATTCTCATCCGTTTATTTACAAAAACATAAACAAATATAGAATTGTTTTTTTTCTCCCTTAAAATATTATTTTTTGCAGCAGTCAACAGTATGTCGACAATCAGCAAATGAGCTAATAATATAGGTAACAACAATATAGGTACTAATAGCCCAGCAGTACCTCTTCCTTGGCTTGAATATCTCACCTTAGACTGTTAAGAAAAAAGATCTCTCATCCAGCACCTTTTTAGTCTCCTCCTCGTAGTCATGGGCATGTCGGCAGTAGCCATATCTCTAATCAGTATGTTGATATTTCCGTGAAACTAAGAACCAATTCAGTTTTTAGGGTTTTGTTAGTCATGTGCCAAGGTGCATTTGTAATGAGTCGTAATGTTTTGGATTGATAAGTTTAGAGTTTTTGTAAGTGGGCCTTTTTGGCTTTACCGAATATACTCACGAGAGTGGTGTGTCCATATGAGTTTAAGTAAGTAATTTTCTGTATTTAGTTTTTGTCTCAGTTTTATTTTCGAAGATTTGGAAAAAAATTAGTAAAGTAGTTTGAGTTCTTTGTTAAGGATCGGTCGTTTCATTTTTATAGGCGGGCCCCAGGTCAACGTTCTGCTGAAGGTAAGTCTACGGTAGAGTACGGTGTCCGTCTGAGGAATTTGGTTGTTTTCGATCTAAACATAGAATTGTTTTTAATTTGATTTTTTTATTAATACATAAATATGTTCTGAACTGACGAAATAAATGTAACTTTTATTTACTAAAAGGATTTTTTAAAAATATATACCTACAAATACATAAATTCATTTCAAAATTGTACCTTCAATAATTGCAATTTTTTTTTGTGTGTGGGGATTTTTAAAATGGTTAATTGACATAGCAATTTACGAAGGTGAATATCTTTTTGGTGCCTTCTTATTTCAATCCCTTTGAAACAAAAAAACAATTTTTAGCCATTCATCTCCTCCTGAATTGAAGGTAAACACTTGAGACAGACCACCACATTTCTACAGTGCACTTCAAAGGTCTTCCTTAGAAACAGTTTAAGATAATTTACCTTAGTGTTTAAGAATGTTATCTTGCTTTTTATGAAAATTGTATTTGATTTAAAATTCTAGTTCGCATTTCAAGTTATCAAAAAATACTTGTTGAAGTTCTAGCTCATAATTCTCTTCTTAAACCTGAGAAAATTTCATTCCTGAGTTTAACACTCTTCATACCAACTATTATCAGTTGGTTATCGCATCACATCAAACTCATTTCTGTCACCCCGTTTTCTTGCATTGATAGTTTCACGTGATCGGATTCACTGATTGCCTATGCTTTTATTTGGCATGGTTTAATAATGGAATTAAAGTTGGAACTTATATGTGATTCTCCTAACTCCTGTTTGCTGTCAATATCAAATAGTTTTCTTATAGAATTCGCGATCGGAATGCGTATTATGCCTCATGTTGTGCTCGACCACTGAGTGTACCTATTTATATATATATATATATATATATATATATATATATATATATATATATATATATATATATATATATATATATAGCAGCGAATGTTCTAAAAGCAGGTGTACTGCAAGTGAGAATCCATGGCTTGGATCATGTAACCACAAACAGATCCACCTGGAAGGGGCCAGTTAAAGCTATACATTCTAACTATTTTCCATCAAACTTGAAACTAAGCCAACTCGGCAGGGCTTCCTTTGTGTTCCCAACGAACGGTAGTAAACTTTTCGACAACATGTCTATCACGGAACCGCATTAAATGCCTGTGGATTCCTGCGCGCTCTGAATTCTTTTGTACAATTAGGGAATTTTCCTTTTTACTGATCATTCGCACTTTGAATGACCGTGTTTACCTTAGTAAACACTTTCTTAAATATTGATTTATTTCTTTATTATAATTTTATCTGTTATATTTTCCAACCTTCGAACTATATGTTAGCGAAAGATACTAAATCAAAGTAGTTTATTTCCCTTCTTTGTACAGAAGTCTTTAAAATGTTTGTAATTTTATTATTTTTTTCAAACAACAACTTGTATTGTCCTTTCACCTATCCAGACAAAAAGATGCACACCACAAAAAATATCTTTACATTATCTTTATATTTCTTAATTTTCATGGATTCATCCTCAAAAATCGCAATGGACTATTTAAACATATCTTATTAGTGATGCTTACCACCGTAATTATAAAAACTTTTACTTCTAATACAGTCATTTTTATAAATATACCACATAAATAAATATGTATAATTTATTGTGTTACTAATAATATACGTTAGCAATATTAGTCAAGATGTTTTCTTATATATCCAATAGAAGTGGTGAGGAAGCTAATAGTGGCATAATAAAATTAATCAGTTGTTAATTAGCATAATGAACATCAATAGGAAGAATGGTAACGGTAAATTAAAAAAAAAAATTACAAAAAAATCAACTCCTTACCATTTCTGTTTATTCGCTGCCAGAAGTATAGGTCCAGAGGCGTATTTGTAATCCAATCGTAACATAAAAATGGCTAGAAATTTTATGTTTGTGAAATAAAAACATTTATAAAACTGAGGATATGCTTGGGGATGAGGCTTTTCTTGAAAATTTTCAATAAATCCAATTTGCCCTCACGACTCAAAGCACATTGGAGTTCTTTAGTTTTACCGTTTTCATTCCAGACAATACTTTATCCAACCAGGCAAGGTCAATAGGCACTGTTAGTTGTCTCCCAATGATCATTAGCAATAAGAAAGACTTGTGTTGAATTATTTTATATGTACCCTTTCGTTACGTACGTGTGATGTGTAATTTTCCAAGTATGGAAAAGCTTAACAAAGCGAATTAATTATTCTTTACTTGTTCATTACAATCTCAAGTTTTAAATTAATTTATTAGAAAGCTGGATATTTCCTAAAAAAAGTATGCTATTAATTGGGCAATAAATATTATAAATATATGAAGTGTATTGTAATTGTTAAAATGTTAATGTAAATATGTATTAACGAAATTATGTCACGAAATTGTTACAAAGTTTATATACGTTTAAATTTTAATATTTCTGATGTTATTACTGTCTCAAAACTTAGCTAATATCGATCTTGATTATTTAATATCTTCTGCTACTCACTCACAATATAGGAAATCATCAAACAGTTAATATCGGAGAACTCAAGGAAGTTCTATATATTTATCTGTATATAAAGACCGCACGCACTCTACCAACTTCAAAATTACATTTATTCGCCAAAAGTTTCTCCAAGCTCGGCCGAAGCTAACTCTTTTTCTTTTTTTTTTTTTACGTAATTCATTTCAAGCACTTTTAGCCTCTAACCTATATCTCGGATTTCTTCTCTCTGTGCCGATTCATCATTTTCACGGCTACTCATCTGGAGCTCACCCTAAATCAAAACGAAATTACTAGATTGATAGAATCCTTTCTTATGGCTGTACCTTTTGTACAGATTTGCTGTTAATTACTTATGTATATTAAATTTATAATATTTATTCGCAGGTTTTTATATAATTAATAATTATAAAAATAAAAAATGCCAATGACTCCGAAGTCTGAAACTGTTTACTGATTAGGTATTTTATATGTTTATCAATTCCTTTTTCGTACCTCGATGTCCTATGTCACAGGAATCATCATTTGTTCTATTATTAAATATAACACGATTTAAATCTTCATTACCTATACTTATAATCTTTATGAACATTTACCTATAATTTTTGTATTTAATTTTAAATTTTCCGCATTTTATAGCATGGATGTTATATTATTTCGGCTCAAAACATCGAGGTTAACAGTGTCCATGTTAATTCTTTTGTATATAAGGCAATAAGTTAAAACTTCCGTAAGTTTCTTTGAGAATAAATAATTGATAAAATATATAACAAAGAATGAATAGATAAATAAATCAAATAATGCAATAGTGCATAAAGAAAATAAGACACTGAAATTAGCAATGATATAGTCGAATACCCCAAATTTTAATCAATTGAATATTTTCTGTTCGGAATTGTGAGATATTATATCATCGAATTTATCATCTTCTTCTCCCTCTTCTTTTTCCTCTTCACCTTTCACTTCCTCTTCCTTTTCTACGTTACAACTCGGGGTGAGTCAGGGTCTCCTGCAGCTTGAACTGCTAGTCATCTCTACTTTTTGCGATTGGTCTCCAGTTTCTAAGACCAAGATCTTTCTATAATCTTTATCCACACTATCGAACAATTTTAATCTCTTTTTCCTGTTCTTGTTTTGTAAATCTTTTGTTCCAATAACTCTTCGGTCTTCGTTCTGGCCACATGTCTGTTCCAACTTTAATAAAACGAACTATATTAAAACAACACGGTAATGAAACCTGATTTCTCTATTGATTAGTTGCCACCAGTAATTATCTTATTAGATGTCTCCTGTTAGCAATTATTGGTAAAAAGTGAATAAGGGCACATATGTCAAGTTATTAAAATACAGTAGCTTTAAAATTGAATGAATTATAATATTAATCAGTGAAAACTACGAATGATACAAAATGCAATATTCTTTCTGCCTGACTCCACTAAATTAGACGGCTTATTTTAATAAATATGGTGAATAGGCTTAAATTAATCAAATGCATGTTGGATCTTATTAAACTCATTTCGAATTGGAAGCTTAGGAGTCAATTTGTACAGATTTGGGATGGACTCTATTATCCTCATTAAGACTAATAGCCATGGAAACTGTTTGGAAACTTTGGCGTTGTATTAACGGAATTCCCACGATA
The DNA here is from genome assembly GCA_948150685.1 of Rhaphigaster nebulosa. Lineage (NCBI taxonomy): Eukaryota > Metazoa > Arthropoda > Insecta > Hemiptera > Pentatomidae > Rhaphigaster > Rhaphigaster nebulosa. The sequence goes on from OX411309.1 coordinate 130,199,752, forward strand.
AATTAATTGGATAGCGTACGTGGATTAGGAGATATATTGTTAGTGCAATGACATCTATATAAAATAGTTCTAATTTTTAAACTAACAGGTTGGGCACAGTCTGAAAAATACAAATAAAAAAATATCAACTTATAACTGACTGGTTACATTTAAAAATGTTTTGTAAACATATAATCCAAGTGGTCATTGGAAATATGTTAATTTTGAACAGAAATATGTTGTTATTAGCCGTGGATCGGCCCTGTCGGATCGGGAGACCCTCCTAGCTCTCACCCAGTCTCTATAAAGTGGGCACCCTCAATTGGGAGGAAAAAGCTGGCGTTTGAGCTTGACCTCGCCCGAATCACCTCCTTGCACAACCGTTGGCTTATAAACAGTGTGGTCCTTATCAAGTACTGAAACTAAGACCCATGACGGGTTGTAGTGGTACACGTTTTTTTTTTTTTTAAATTATAATCCTATTGATTTCTAACTATAAAATTTATAAAAAAAAAATGTTTCGTTATTTTTTCTTTTAAATTATAAACAATTTTCGTTCCTAACATAGCTAAATAATTGAGTTCATTCATCTGGAGAATGTACTGAAAATTAATATAGTTTGATAAGGCTGTCGGTATTATAAAATACTTAATATTTGTCGATAAATTATCTAAGTTATTTGTCAGGTTTTTTTTCGTAGGTAAAACCAATAAAAATAAGTAAGTAAAGTTGATATAGTGCAAATATATATTTTAAGTTAATAGACCTTAAAAATTTTAATCCAAAAGGATACACGGGGCTAGAAGATACCAAACCAGCAACAATCAAATGAGTTGCGGGTTAAGGCTGTCCCATTGCGCCGTATCTAACTATAAATGCTTAGGTACTCATTCCAAGTTCTCTTATTTTTTCTGTAAATATATTTTCTATTTATTAACCCCAATTTTAAACATGCATGTGAGATAAATAAATATTTTTAAAAACGTGTTAAATTTTGACAGTGGGCACATCAAAATGAAAAAGTTTTGTTTTATTTTACAAAGAAACTTTTTATTCTGCATTTCTGTATTATATTTTTATTAAATACTAGACACGAAATTAATTTCTAAACACATCATTTTCATGGAAACATAATTTCACATCGCAATGTTTTGGATAATTAGGAGCCAAATCCAGACTAATACCAAAAGAAACCTCTGCTTCTTTTAAATGAAATTAAAGCTTAATAAAAGTACATATTTTCGTTGAACTGGGGAATCGGTAGCCCAGCGGAACTGAGTTCACAGCTGGGCTAAGTATGATTTAAAAAAAAAAAATGCTACTTTTTGCTATGTGTCTGCCTGAAAGCCCCCTTGGGACAATGTATTTACTTAAGTATTGGGCTAAGCCTTAGTTAACTTAACTTTCTTAAAGGGAATTTCATGTACTTTACGCTGGTGATATTGGAACTTAATAGCCTTAAATTATTTTCGAGAGATCGTCACCTATTCATCTAAAACGGTGGCTTACTTAAAAAAAAAAACAGTTTAAATTTCTTGCTTTTCTTCGATGATTCGAACCACAGTTTATAGGAGCCATGATCTTGAGGTTTACAATCACCTCTTTTAATATTTCTCGTTCGATTGAACATTTACATTTCTTTATGTATAATGTAAGTTTATTTAAATCTAAATTTAGTAAAGTTTTAAAGTGCTATATATTTCGTATATAAGGCTGTGATAACACCTCTACTTCTAAAGATTTAGGCTTCCGTTCCGATGAAGAACGGAATTGGAAGATGAATGATTTTATTTTTTATTAATATATATGACATTATTTTTTAAATGAAATTAAAAACAATGGTTCATAATTTATAAACTTATTTTATTCTAAAATACCTAGTATAACACCTATATAAATATCAAAATATCACCTATAATAACTGCTGTATTAGCGTGGTTGATAAATATGTATCGAAAACCGATGGACATGAATTTCTTCGATAAATTACATGAAAATTCCATTTTCCGCTCCTTTTTTTTCATCTTTGGGCTTCGAACGCACACCTCTACCATTAGTAAATATTGATATTTTATGTTTATTGCGTTTATTCGTATTGTTTTCTGTTCAATCCATTCTATATAACAAGAATACTGAGCTTTTTACAGTTCGCAGCGTTAACTATTGATTAATTAGTTTTGAATACATTTATATGGATTATTATTTAAAAACATGCCTGAGTACAAATCTTAAACTTTAGGTGTATCAAAATTATTATAGAATATAATTTTCTTTTTAAAATATTAGAATATTTTCGATTCAATAAGCCTAAATATTGATTTCCTGAATATGTTACGTGTGTCTTATGAAAAAAAAGCTGTTTGCCAATGTAAGAATTGCTAAATTAAAAAACAGTAACATAAAACTTAGATTATAGAATGTTCTGTAAATTTTAAGTACTAAATTACCTTATTATATGACAAAGATATTAAACAATCTCATAATAAAGTGCCATTTGTGTCTTTTTCTTCGCTTATTATACAATTGTTTCTTATTTTATTTTATTTTTGGCTTTATTTTTATATTCAAACCTGTCAAGTTTAGTTAATATTAGTATCGATAAATTGGTGTGTTACTTTTTCTTTTGTTATATTTTTTATTATTTTTTTTGATCAGACCGTATCTCCGGAGTTATTGCGAATATCTGGTTGGAAAAAAAAATACGAATTTTTGAAGTAGTACCATATTAAAATGCCACAACCAAAGATCGCTGTGATTCCGAAAATTCCGAATTAAAATTACGAATCAATGTTTCATTGAATATAATGTCTGTACCATTAACATTCATTCTTCAAAGTTGTAGATAGGAATAAATTTGAGAAATTAAAGCATGTTTCATTATCATTCTCGGGACTCATTACTCAGGTATTATAAATGCGCAGAGCGCAGTTTATTGGCGCCCGTAGCACTCAATGGTTAATCAGTGTCTTGGCTGTCTGTTTACTTGTCACTTGGCCTAGGCTTCACCATCCCTCTGCCTGTTTGCTCTCAGCCTCTCATCTTGTTAATAGCTACAGATTATAATAAATCTGCTTGAGGGTTGTTGACTTCGTCACTTCAGGAGGATTATTAGCGTGGTTTGCATATCAGCCGCGACGCATGAACGAGGGCTCTCTTTGGGCGAGGGGTGCCCATCGACATTTTTCAGCTGTTTGCACTTCATTAAATTTAAATGGGAGTAATCCTTCGTGAGGGGTTGTCGTATCACTTTGCTAATTGTTAGGATGAAACCAGCTTTTGTTCAATATCTAAATGAAAATTTTATATTCAATTTTAATTTTATTTCGAATGTTTGTTATATTTTGGATAAAAGACCGGTTATCCTGAGAATAGCACATTTAAGATTTTCCCGTAATGAATGGAGAATACGGAATAAATTTAGAATTAAGGTGTGACGAATAGCTTATTTTCAAATTAAGGTTGAGTTGTTTACTGACTAAAATTTCTAATTTTTTATTTTATTTTTTTTTTTTTTAAATAATACAAGCTGCCATTCAAGGGCAATAGGTATTAGGGCTATAAGAATCCATTCGTACCATATATACAAGATAAACGAAAAAAAACAAAAACCAGAAAAAACAAACAAGAAAACATAAGGAGATAAAATAAAAATAATAAATATCCTATAAAAAGAAAAAAAAATGTACATTACTAGTAAAAATGAATAGATAGGAAATTTAAATAATTAGTAATTTAATAACTAGTAGTGTAAATTAGTAATTCCGAATGAAATTAATACATCTTTTTATTTCATTTTTTAAAATCTGAAATATAATTCTGACAGAATATAGAAACATATTTTACAAACAGAATATAGGAAATATTCAGTGAATTTTTGTGAGCATATGTATAGAAAGATTCTTACGAATAAAAACAAAATCTTTAAAGAACTCGATTTTAATGCCAACTTTGGGCAAAATCGCGTGTGTGTCTAGGAAAATACGTTTGTGCATGCGTATGTAAAAATGCTGGGTGAAATATGATGTATAATTGATATGGGAATTTCTACATACAATCCTTGAAAATTTCATCAATATCGGATTAACGGTAGTAGGTATTATACTCGGCAAATGGAATTCACTACAGAAAGGTAGACTCGCGACCAAATATTTGATGTTGAAAAATAAAAATGCCAGTGAAAATTTTCGGTTCTGAGGACAACATTTTTAACTTCTTGCACGAATATAAAGCTTTTCTACATTCGCTACAGAGGAAGAGAAACTCATATGGTGTTATTCTGAAACTTATTTAGCATTTTTTGTTAATATTCCGGGCCAGTTCAGTTTTATTTATACAATTTTTAAAATATTTAACTCTTTATTAATAATAATATCTACTTCTTTTTAATATATTTTTAGCTTCAGCTTGGGCTTCGTAAAATTTGGAGATGCTTTAAATAAACAATTGAATTTGACTTCCGTTTTAAAATTATACCGTTCTAACTGCGTTGGAAACTTCAACTTGACATTTGAGATTGCCATCCCCTACTGAATAATGAAATTTCAACGGCGTAATGACCCTTTCATAAAGAAAGAGAAGACGACATTTCGGGACAGAATTGAGGGAGAGGGGGGGAGGAGGTGATTGCTGAAGGTAGAAACAGGTCACGTTTTCACCCGGGTAGGCCTCGGGCCGGAAAGGAGTGGTATAAAGTAAAAAAAAAAAAAAGGAAAGAAAGAAAATTCTGGAAAAGGAAAAGAAAAAGGCGAGTATATGAGAAAAAGTTGAAGGAAACTGCGCGGGAGTAGAGGGTGAGTGTAAATACGGGTAGGAGGTTATTGGGAACAATAAGGCCGCTATTATTCCACCGGCTCGTCTCCATCAGCTTCTTTGTGGCTCTGGATTTCTTGTACTTTGGATGGATGTCTCTTATCAAATAGCATTACCACTGTTATAAATATTTTTGCATTTTAAACAATCAGTAATAAATATACATAATTAATACAGCTATTTAAATAGTTGGAGAAAAATACGTTTTTTGCTTAGGGCCTAAACGTCTCTAGATTAATAAAATTTATAATTTTTGCGAATTGTTTTTTATTTTTTCGGCAAAAAATAATTCATTTATTTTAAATGTTTGCTTATTTTGTATACTTGGTGCATTTATTAATTGTTTAAAATCTTATAATCTGTAATATAAGTAGTACGTTATTCACCATAAATACGTGACTAAAAATAATTCAGATCCTGAAAGAACATATTAGCTTAAAAGGTGGACCAACATTGCCTATTTGTTGTAATTATTTTTTAGTTACATCATACGATATATACTTATTGGTCCGATTATCGGATTAACTAATTTTTAGAATGACGTACTACCTACGCCATATTGGAGACTAAAAAACGCAAAAGATACTGTTTCAGGAATTCATAATTTGTAATTATTTTAAATTATATTTAGACATGATCTTAATTAGATCAAAATGTTTCTGAGAATATTTTAACATTTTTAATTTTAATCTATAGATCTCAAGAAAGAAATGTTATTTTCTTTAACTATTAAAATCTCTGGAATCGAAATTCGACAAGGATGTTTTCTGTTATATATAAACAATTTTAAATATTTAAAATAGCTGATTTAAAAATGTATAAATCCTGAGTTTAATTGAGTCATTAAAACGATTTTGTTGCGTTTTAATTTTTTTTTTTATACTCCTGACTCCTTGTTAACGCTGCGACACGAGATCTGGGTAATATACTTTTAAAGTATCTGTTTGAATTTCATTTTAAAAATTATAGGATTGGTTTTTAGGAATTAACAACTTCCAAACTTTTACCTGTTAAATTAATCGGAATATCGCCAGTTTGGATTGTGCTAAATATAAGCCAGAAATAGTTTAAAAATATAAAACTGAGGTAAAAAATAAAATCGTTTAAATGACTAGGTATTTCGCGGATTTTCGCTCATATCGTCGGTAAAAATTTCACTCATACCGTAGGAAAAAATTTGATTTTTTGTTTTTGTTATTTTTCCATTGCATTTCGGTTGATACATCCGGTAGTAAAGTTACAGCATTAGAAAGTGCTGAAATCGCATTTGCATTTTTACGATAAACTTCTTAAAATCTGTAGCTTCCATAGTAACGAATAATCGTATTATTATCAATATAAAACAATAATTAGACATGATATCAAACAAATACAACACGAACAAAATTTTTTTAAATAATCGAAATCGGGTCCTTATGCAGAGAATAATGTAACATTTTTTTTTTCTCTTCTGAAAAGTAGTGATTTTCACATTCGCAAGTTTACCATGGGAACGACAATATAAGAAAAATAAAAAAAGAGACAGATTGATATCAACAAAATTCTTACTTATATTAGATACTTTCTCTTATCACTCTTTATATATAAAATTTGTGATGTTTAGTAAATTTTCTCTGTCGCATTTGTTAATAGTCATACTTCATGGAAATATATGGTTCCAAAGATGCACTCTAAACGTTGACGTTATGCAGTGCACGTGTCATAGGCTCCCGATAGGACATGAGCGTCACCGAACAACGATAACTGACTGCACAAAACATTTCCCGTTGTTTATTAGCTCAGTTATCGGACAGGTGCTACTGCGAAAATCAAAGATGGGGCGTTGAAGTATTCATGTCCAGCTCACCCGTTTATTTTCATTTGTCACATCACTCATTGCCGCTTCTCCCGTTCTCGGCTCTTGTTCCGCATGAAAATGGTCCATATTTTACATGCCCGTTGGATATTGCCTTTCGATGCGAAGGAAAGAAAAATACACATCAAATTGATTGCGGCTGATAATTTTTTGTTGTTCTCCATCTGTACTAATTATTGAAAAAACGATTGCCTTCGCAGGGATCGTAATTATTTCGGAACGGTCTAGGCTTCAGCTATGAATGTCATTGTTGTGGAATACGGCCAATGAACTAGAACACACTAATAACTCTATTCAGTGTGTTCTTCATTGGGCGCATCCCTCGACCAACTTCTTAAAGAATGAATAATTTAATCTTTATATATGAGTTATTAGTTGGTTCGAGTCCTTTGTTGTTGGAAAAATCCTTTTCTCAATCTACCCATTGAATCATTTTCTTTTTCTATTTTAACGATCTCGCTGATTTCATTCACCACTCACAATATCCCTAATATGCTGATGACCTCCAAATTTACCAATCCTGTCATCCTACCGAGTTGCTTGATCCGAAAGCTAGTTGAAGATTTAGAATGTGTCAACGCAAGGGCAGTACGCAATGATTTGAGGCTGAATGCGGAAAAACCAAGATCATCCTTATGGGTTCCAAGCATCTTCTTAATTCAGTTTCTTATCATCCCTTACTCTACCTCAATCACCTCCCTCTTCACTTCCATACGACTTTCAGAAATTTTTAAATAACTTCTGATCAACACCTCTCTTGAAATAACCATATTTCCACCAGAAAGTCCATTGCTATTATTAAACGGTTCTTAAGATTTCGTGATTCTATTTCTCCTAAAACTCGTGAGTTCCTAATTTGCTCCCTCATTCTCCACCACTGCCTTGTGTGGTGGACTGTCTGATAGGCATGAGATAAGACTGAAGATACTAATGAATTGTTTCATTAGATTCATCTTTGGGAGGAAGGGGTGAGAGGGGGAGGGGGGTTCCCAGGCGCTCCCATGTCTACAGTTGATAGGCCGAGTTAAAGTTGCTTTACCTTGTTTTTCGACGGCAATACTTCCTAGGTTTATATCTTTTCTGGTTTTTCAGAACCAAAAACCTTCCTTACATTCTTAATTTGTATATTCCGTGTTCCCCTGTAAATTTTTCTATTTTATCTATCCTATGTTTTATGTTACTTTAAAATGTATTAATTTTATTATCATTATACCTACCAAGTTTTCTGTTATATTGATCATTTAAAATAAGTGCCTTATTAATGTTCTCGGCTAGAATATTAAAAATATTGTATTGTTTTTTTCATTTAATCAAGTGTACTTATGACTAGATGTCATCATAGGGATATGTGTATACTTTTTAAGAGCGAAATTCTACAATGCTGTTACGATGATATAAATTTGTTCCAAGGAAAATCTGGAAGAAAACTGATGGTAAAGAGGCGAGGGTAAACCTGAATACATAATAGCTAATCGATGAGAACATATTAAAATGACTGCATCATTTTTATATAAGCTATATTAGGAGAGGAAAGGGGGGAGAGTTTAGGATTAGGTCGGCTTTGCTAAAGGAAAATTCATCTCCTCTTCTTCCTTTTTTGCTGTAGTATTTTAAAAGTTTTGTAAATTTTAAAATTTTAATAAATAATTTTTAAATTTGGCCTTTTTTACTCTTGATAAAATATTCTGTTACCAACTGATTGTAAAATATAGTTCGTTTTTATAGTTTTTTATTTAAACATTACTCAATTAATTTCTTGACATTTGGCATTATATAGTTTTTTTTTTTAAAAAGTACTCAGATCAATAGCATATTTTTTGACATTTGGAATTTCATTAGTAAAGTAAAACATTTTTAATTCTATAACATTTACAAGGTATTTTTTACTTCGTATTATTTTTTTGCCAACGATTTCACGATCACTGTATCCAAAAACTGGATATTTGTCTTTCAGTAATCAAATAAAATAATATTAAGTAAACAGAATTAAATTACAAACAATTTCCTTCCTGTAGTGAGTGGTCTTGTAACGAATTCCGGAGATTCATACTAAATACATTATCGCATTAAATTAAAGATATGGCGGGCGAAGTCTCGAGCAACGGTCAGTTTTAGACTTATTTATTTTCTGATAGGTTTATCAGTTGCAGTTTTCATAATTTCGAAGAATATCTAAAATTTTCCTAACCCGGAGAAAAATAAATGGAAATGAAACATAGGGAATCTTAAAGAAATTTCGGAAATGAAACCGTGATTTCAGCGCTGCTTGTATTTTTGAAGTAAACAAAATATTACAGTAGAACATGATCCTTAAGAGTAGAGAGAGGGTTTATATAAATTGTTAAAAATAATAAATTGCGACTATTCCTTTTACCTAATTCATTACATATATAATATATATTTAATAGTCTTCATATATATATATATATATATATATATATATATATATATATATATATATATATATATATATATATATATATATATATATATATAATCGTTGGTGGGTCTGTTTGTGATCATGTTACTTCTGAACGGTTTGACCGATTAATGTCATGTTCACACAATATATTTATTAATTCGAGGCGATGGTTCATAGCTATGCCAGAATCCGATAAGTAGCGCTGTAGTCAATTTATAATCATATTCTAAACATGTCAAGTTTTGTTAGTGTATGAGTGAATGTTTTGCGTAAAGGGACAGTGGATGCAAATACATCGTTAAATTAACGCGATCACCGTCGAATCGGCTTGCACTTGTATATGGACAAGATATAAAATATTCATCACATCCTAAAACTATTATTGGCGAAATGGATAATGTTTTTGAAACTTGTCATACATTTAAATTTAAAAATTAACACAGCTGGAATGTTCCGCAGTATGAAAAGTTATTATATCAGGTCACATGTATTTATTCTTAGCATATTTTGCATGAAATCATTGTTGTGATAGCTGAAATATGTCCCTTTCATCAATCATTTCTAAATACTCTTAACTGTACAAGTATTAATTACTACAAATGATTAAAAATGTAAAACGAGACCATTTTGGTAATTCGATAAATTAATGAAATATAAAATTCATATGCCCAAAAATTATAACCGAAAAACGCAAGCTTAGTTAAAAAATTGCAGTCAAAAATGATATTCATGTTAAAAACATCTTATGTCCGGCGAAACCGTGACTGCTAGTTATTATATATAGATAGATAGATAGAAAATTTGCTTTATTCTGGGAATAGGTCCCTTCAGAATAAAATAATTGAGCAAATACAAAGTAAACCAAATCTGGCCAAAAAATACAATAATAAAAGTAGATAAGTTTTACATAAATAGTACAGAAATAAGCAATCAGAAAATGAGGTCTTCTCTTGACAAAAATATATACGTATTAAAAAAAATGAAAAAGAAAGAAGAAAAAAAAGTTAAAAAAGGTGAGAAAAATGAAAATTATAAATACATCATAAACATCATAATCTTTTGATCACATTGTTCACCTTAAATTAAATGTTTTCCTTTTTTGCTTATACAGCATCTTTTTGGGAAGTGAGGAGTTGTTGGAAAAGGTGAAATTTGAATGAGGATAGAGAAGAAGCATGACGGATATTAGAAGGGAAGGAATTCCCGAGGATTGTGGAGCGGGCAAAAAAGGAACGTTCGAATGGTTTGGTTCTGTGGGAGGGGATATGGAGGTCAGAAAGGCGCGTTCTTGTTGCCAGTGAATGGATTGAGGATTTGAATTGTAGGAGAATATAAAATATTTATAGAATATAAAAGTAAACTTCCTTTATTCTGGGACTTCAGAATAACAAAGACCAATAAAAAAAAGAATAACATATCAGGCCAAAAAACTACAAAAGTAAAATTGAGTAAGATTTTAGATCAATAAAAATAAATAAATAAAAAATGAATTCTTCTCTTGAAAAAAATGTACATGTATTGAAATAATTTGAAATAAAAAAATAATAAAAAGGATACAAAATAATGAATTGGTTCACTAAATTGACTCTTAAACATTGAAAAAATTGACCTTCTAATCAGATAGTTAACCTGGAATTAAAATTTCTTGCTTATACAGCATCTATATTTATATTATCTCATATATATTATGTAATAACTACAAATAAATTATATAGTTCATAACCTTGACAATAGAGACTATAACAAGGGTACCTGTCTATGCAGAGCCAGAGCTTGTATACACCACCTCCTGATTAGGCTAATTGAGATAGAGGGAGCTGGCCTGTCGCCTCGATGTATGATTAATGTCGATTACCGAATCGATTTCCCAGCTATGAATCCTTCAATCGAGGCCCTTAGCTCAAATTGATACCCAAATTAGCTTTGACTAATGCTCATGGTAATCTAGCCCTCAAATCTCAAGCAGATTATCCCGGCGGATTTTAAATACCCTTCTAAAATTAAATGAATGCGTAGGAAAAATCTGTAAGCAAAGATTTATCTAGTTATACAGACATGAAACTGTCTCTGAAAATAAAAATAAAATAATTATTGACAAATTAAAATGAATGATGCTTAAATATTTAAAAGAAGAAAATACTTTTATCACAGCACTTACAATAAAAATACAAAACATACTTTTGTCTGTAATGTATTTACATATAACATATATTTGTTGTATAAGAATATGTAAATATTCTTGTTCGAACAAATATTCAAAAAGGCTGTGAGGTCTCTACACGCTCTTGTCCTCTTTAAAGAAAGTCTGTCGCTGCTTTATTCTTTTGCTCATTATATTTATATTTTACTTATGTTTTGTATTTTTTGTTTGCTAGTGCTGTTATAAAATTATGGTATTCTTTTAAATATTTAAACATCATTAATTATAATTTGTCAATGTTTATTTTATTTTTATTTGTAGGAAAAGTTTCATTTCGTGTTTAGAGTAGTGAGAGAGGCAGTGCTCCCAATTTCGAGTTCGAGTCCGGCTGTGGCAGATAATTATTTATTCTGTTATATAAACCATGTATCAACCCTGGGGCACACCCAGCCGTTATATAGTAGGTATCTTTAATTGAGGAAACAACTTGGCGGTTGAACGTGATCCTGATCATATCATCTCCTTGCACAATCGTTGGTCAAGAAACAGTTCAACTAGTTTCAATTAATTTTTTTTTTGAAAAATCTCTAAAATTTATAAATTATATGTATATAATCTCTCTCTGTCTCTCTCTCTCTCTCTCTCTCTCTATATATATATATATATATATATATATAGTGAGTTTTAGTTTGTTACGATTTACAATTATGAGGAAAGAATTTAAACCAATTTCGTATACCCAACGAATTACACGCATTACGCACATTCTTGGATAATTTGGTAGGTACCCAGTGAAGCGTTTATTCCACTTCATAAATGCGCACTCATGGATTGAAATTTTCATAGATTGTTTTGTTTCACGAAGTTTAAATCAGGCATTACATGGATATAGATTAATTTTTGCCAGAATTATTTGTTTTTTCTTAAGAAGATGTCTAAAAAGATTCAGTTACTTTTAAGGTAAAATATGTATTATACTGTTTCCTGTTTGATTTTTATTCAATTTTATGTTATTAGTCTATCACAATCTAATTTGGATACTAAAAAACCCATCTCCGGTTATTTTTATCAATGAAGTCATCAAATGACCAGATGAATTTTAGATCATATAATCTTGGTCGATCTATTTCAATCATGTTATTGTTTTTTAATATGTAAAATGTTTATGCTTACGCTAAAAACTTAAGCTTTATATGAACTATCAATTTCCCCGGAATACTATATGAGTACATCAGAAATCATTTTTTTCTTAAGGATTATTTCTGGAACAGAGCCAATTACGAAGATAGCTGAGTAGTTGCTAAGTAAAGAAGTATAATGCTAACGGATTACAGCATTATAATTGCGCATTTTTGTGCATTGGCCTTTAGAAGGTCTAGAAACATTGGTATTCGTTATGCAGTTTGATACTATTTTTTTTCTTTTTTAACATCTTCCTCTTCCTGATAGTCATCTCCTACTTATAATGAATGTACAAATACAACTGTGTGACCGAATTAATGGACTAGATTTAAGTTATGATTTTACAAATTTTATATATATAAATATATATATATATATATATATATATATATATATATATATATATATATATATATATATATATGTATATATTACTCACAAACCCAAAGGTTGTGAGTTCGAATCTCGGCACCGGCATGAATTTAATTAAATTAAATTAAATACTTCAAGCAATTTATCCTGCCCTCCCTCCCCCCCCCCCCCCGGGTATGTGAGGCTCGTCAGCCTACTTGGAGGCAACACACAAAAAGACCGGGCGTAGGAGTGATGACCCTACCCCGTGTATCTAAAATTGAGAATCGCTGTGTGGTATGAATATAATAGGCCAAAGATCTCCACGGTCTACAGTGCCAACAGAAAAAAAATAAACGTTATCATGATTAAAAAAATGATACAAAGGTGTTGGAATAAGCAATTTTATGCTTGATAACATATTTTTATTGATATATTAAGTAATTTTATAATTTTAAATGATGCATTTCCTAAATTAATGCAAAAATTATATATGTAGTTATTGAAATATTTTTGTTTGTCTTTTATCTATATTTCACATTATCATAGTAATTAATGTGACAAAGAAAGTGATTAAGAAGTTTGATATGGCGGTTGTTTGCTGGATGAGTTAGTCCCACTCGTCTTTTATAATTTTGATGAATTTCTTCTTTTTTATTTACTACGAGTTGATACTGAAAAACTCCAAACGCTTTTAAGAATTGAAATTACGTGGCTCATCGAGTGTTGATAGAAGGGAAGGTTGGTTACGAGAGTAACCAATCTGGTTTAGTGTAGAAAAAAGAAAAAGTAATGCAATTACACGGACCATTTGACCGAGGACTGACAAAACAGGGCTCCAGTGGCGAGGGGTGGGGGGGGTAAGGTTAGAGACGAAGAAATCCCATTTAGATGGCCCTCCTTGAGGTTTATAATTTGACTTTAAAGTGTCTTTTTAGCGCTCTGTTTATTGCTTTAGTTTACTCCACTACTTCTCTCCGATTCAGACTTTAAATGGCCTCTTTTAGAAAGTGCCTGGAAGTGGCAGATTGTGGAAGGATTTTATCCTCTCTGATCATCACTAACCTTTGAGATTTATGGGATAGCTCTTATGGTTTTAATAATATATTTTATTATTAATAATATATTTGCATTTATAAATAATTGAAATATTTACCATTTAACAAAGGATAGTTATAAACATATGACACTATAGCTAAAACCCTGCCTTTATATCTATCACTTTCCTTATAAGCTTCTCTTGGGACTTTTACCTTTTTAGGTACCATTTTTATTAATTTATTGCTGTCCTGTCTTCTTTACCATATCTTTTACAGGCCTCCTTCTTCATCACCACCCCTTATTTTAGACATTTTAGGAATAATATCTCCAAAGTTTAAAAGTTCAGTAAAAGGTTCAGTTTAAAAGGAGTTCAGTAGATAGTCTTAAACTAAATCCACATAGGTCGATTTCCGATGCGCTTTCGCTTTCGACATCACTAAATCACTAACACTCATTCATTGAAAATTTGAGTTACTTTTATAAATAATTTCTTTACATCTTTATTATCTATTCAGTCTATTATGTATAGATAATATTCATTATTATCTATTATCTATAGTTACTTCATCACTCTCTATTTTTTCACATTTTTTTTTTAAACAAATAATGTATTCCGAAACTATATCAAAACAATATATTGATTTTTTTTTTCCTACTGAAACTAATATTAAACCCAAATCTTTGCCATTGTTCAACATAAAAATTAAAATTTGCTTATAGCGTTATTTTCATTAGAGAATTAATATTTTGTAATACTTTCTAATTTTAATTAATCCAATTTATTTGTTTACGAGATAAAAAAAGAAATAAACAATATCTTTGCTCGGCAAAAAAAAATGGTAAACAATTTTACTAATGATATATTTAACGTTACCTCGTCTCTTTTACGTCAGTATATGTTACACATTCCTCTATAATTTGCTATGTATATTTGGTCAGTCTTTGTATAGCTGCTGATGTGAGATGTGCTTCCTCTTGCCAGGATATTAGCACATGGCCTAATATCTTATGTTTTTATATCTGGTGCATCGACCAGTTATTTGCTGCTCGAGAAACTCGATTTTTTTAAAAAAATTTTATAAAAAAAATTATAGCATTGGTCTCTTCTTTTTTTTTTTATCTTTTTTATCAAAAAGTTCGATTAATTAAAATTAGAACGTAATTATAAATATATTTATTTTCTAATGAAAACCACACTATGAGGAAAGCTTTATTTTGTAAATTTAAAAATGACCTATACATAGCTGAAATATTATCTCAAGAAAAAAAACAACAACAATATATTGTTTTGGGATAGTTTCGGAATACAAATGAATTATTTGTTCAAATAAATGTGACAAATGAAGTAGGTAGTGATTATAACGAAATAAAAAAAATTATTTGTAAAATTAACTCAAATTTTCAAGATATGAGAGGGTTAGGTAAGTGATGTTTAAAACGAAAGCGCACCGGTATACTCCTGATGGATAGAATTGTTATTTGACTAGTATAAGAAAACCTATTAAATAAAAAATATTTATTTTTTATCACTCATATAGTTACTTCATTCATTATACCATAAATATTTTTTTTTCTTTTTAGTGTATTAGAAAAAAATTCTTCAGAAAATTTACTTTTGCGTCCAATCCAACGGTGACGACATATGAGGAGAGGAATTCCAAAACCAGCCAAGTGTATTTTCCAATTTTTTTTTATTTACCTATTTATTTTTAATATTTATTGTTCTAAATCGATTACCATGAGGTGAACGGATTTATTCTAAGATTAGTTAAGAAACTAACATATATACTGGTCCTATAAAAATACGGAGCGTTCTCTACCGAAACAGACGCAAATTTTACCGACTGCATGAGATTATTCATGGTTTACAATTTGATCATATTAATTTTTGATGTTTACCATTCTGAGATATTATATTAACTTACCTGTATGATGTTATGATATAATTTACTTTTGTAGTTTAAACAATAAGCACTGTATTGAAACTGATCATTATCAAGTCTTAAATTTAAAAAAAAATGTTATTGTTGGATTTATTTATATTTTTTTTTATGCCTAAATTCCTTAAAATATAATGAAAAATTAGGTACAATGAACATATGCGGTTTAAATATTATAAAATTATATATATATATATATATATATATATATATATATATATATATATATTTTAATGGTCTTCCTAAAAGCGGCTGACTTCAAAAAGTGTTTAGCTGATAAATGCATATTAATTTAATTTTTCTTGATATTTTTTTTATTACTGTCACATAAGTGGCAGTGACAAAATGCAACATGACATAAGCGTTGCATTAACAACAGCGATTCTTGACTTTTATCGGGCACCTATGAAAATCATACGAAAGTGTAATTGGATTAATTTGGAACTCAACGCTTAAAATGCTAAGAATTTATACCTTTGTTATCATGGTTGTAATATAATTAATTTCGTGAACAAAATTGATAGCGATAAGTGTTGTGAAGGTTGTTATTAACATCAGCATCCTTAACTGTTTTCATGAGGAATGAAGTATGAATTATTATAGTTGGGTAAGCGTTTTATAATATTTGTAGAAATTAGATAATTATTGCTAAGAATCAATAATGTTGGAAAGAACACTTTTTTTAGTTGTTTTTTTCACAAAGCACACTTAGATATAATTTAATATATTTTATACGAGTCATAAGAAATAAATAATACCTCACAACATATATGTTCAACGATTGAAAACAATTCATTTTATATCTGTCCTGCTGCCAGATTCATACCATGTTCTGGGAAATTAGAGCCCTTCGCCCAAAAAATTTTTAGAATTAAAAAAAAAAGAAGAAAAAAATTGGACACTTTCCCCCAAGGCAGGATGGGAAAAAAAATCGTCGGCTATCAAAAAATAATTCTTTTGTGGACAACGCGGAGGTGAAATCGTTGACTAAATTGGTTCCCGGAGCGGGGTGGTAATTTGGTTTCGGGACAACGGACTGCTCAAACCTTTTGACTCCGGCTCATCGCTTCTATTTATAGGCTCAATCTAAAGATATTTTTAACTGGCTTAACTTTAAGCAAGTTTAATTAAATACGTTGGAGGAACTTAATTGAAGCAAAGGACTTTAATTTAAAAAGTAAAGATAAAAAAACATGTGATACAATATTCGATTCCTTTAAGTAACCATGCCGATTGGGTCAAATATGGTCGTTTTTGGTCTGCATATGAAAATTTTTCACTGTCTTTTTAGAGATTAGTGTAGCAGTATTAGTCCTTAGTTAACATTTTTTTTTCTACTAGGTCAATGGATTGTTCATTTTTCGGTTTCTCTATACGGAGTCTAGATCTTTTGAAAGTTCATTTTTTAAAAAAATGGTGTTATACAGACATGAATCGAATTTTCAGTTATAAAATTATAGTTATAAAATTATTAAGTTTATTTTTATTATTATCTCCATTGACTCCTAAAGGTGCATATGGCATCTACAAGTGTATTTCATTCCTTTATTTTTGCTGCAATCACTTTCGCCTCTTGCAGGTCCGGCCCAGGTCGTTTTGTACCGATCTCTTGGTCTTCCTCTTCTTCTTGCTGGCTGGGGATTCCATTGAAGAGCTTCTTTCTCAATAGAGAAATCTGGTTTCCTTAATTTTTGTCCTGCCCATCTCCATTTCTTTTTTCTTATTTCCAGGTGTATAGTAAGCTACTCAGTCATACTCCACAGCTCCTCGTTTGAGAATCTCTCTAGCCTCCAGATCCACAGGATTCTTCGCAAGCAGCGGTTGATGAAGGTCTGAAGGGGTCAGGTAACGGTTTCGGTCACTTTCCATTTTTCACATCCAGTAGAACTGACTTAACGTTGGTGTTGAATTGCCTTATTTTTGTTTTCTTGGACAGTTTCTTGTTATTCCATATTGGAAACAGCTGAAAAATGCCCCATTATCTTTGTTTTTGACATCTTCCAATGAGCCCCTTCTTTAGTGACCACGTTTCCCAAGTAGACGAATGATTCCGCCTAATCTACGGCCTTTTCTCTCAGAACAAGTGGATTCCAACATCGCTCGTTCACTCGCATTTCTTTTGTTTTACCGATGTTGATCCGCAGTCCAACTCGGCTGGCGATTCGAGTTAAAGCATTTAACTTGTCCTATAGATCGCTGAACAGCTGTGCTAGAAGATATAGGTCATCGGCGTAATCGAGATCCTCCAACCTCTCTTTTAGACCCCACTGGATTCCACGTCTTCGTCCGTCAAGCGTCTCTCATGATGCCGCTAATGCTGTAAGATTAAGACTTTTACCGGTTTTTGATTTCTTATTATTACTACTGTATAATCAGTGTAATTGTACTGTGTGAATAATTTTGATTCATGATTATTATTTGCATCTAATTTCAATAAGAGGAGGCAATGATAAAATGTCTTTGTTTTTAATAAATATTTGACATGTCCGGTTGTTCATCTAAAGTTGCACAATAAGGGGAATTTAAAGTTGAATGGAATTATTTTTTTATTATATATAAAATAACAAAGATTAAGTCCAAAAATGGAAATAGATTTTCATAAAAAGAGAGTTTGTAAAAAACTTCAGATTGTAATGCAATACTACTTTTTCTAAAAAATGTAATTGGGCTAATCCAGCAACTGTTTAACATTTTTTTATTTCTATCACTAATATTCAATTTAATTGTACTGTTTGAATTTTTCATACATTCTTCAACTAAAAAAAATAAAAAGAAGTTTTGATTGGAAACAATAAAAATTACATGAATGTACAAGATCGGTATTTAGATTTTCCAGTCCTTCAGTCATAAACTGCGTTTCAGTACCTTATAGATTTTATTTTTGTTATATATTTGTTGTTTACTTTTTTTATTTTTGTTAAAATGATGTAATTTGTTCCATTGTTCGCAAAGACGAAACAAGGCCACATGCAGTTTAATCATTCTAGTTTCTAAACATTTTTAGATTATAAATTAGTAAACAGAATATAAGCCTTGCGAATTATATTTTTTACTAAGCCATTTTTATACAGCAGAGAAAATTATATTTATTTCATAAAAATTTATTTTAGAAATTTGATGTCAGAGTTTACTACTAACTTAGTAAATTAAAATTTACAAAATAAATTTTTTAGCTCCTACTAAATTATTTATTTTTTGTTTCAGTGGAAAAATCGCTACGGAGTTGTGACAAAGCTCTCTCCAGCAGCAGGTAAGTGATTTACTAAACTTACATATTTATTAACCATTCATCTCCAGCTTTATATTAAAATTAAAAATAGCCTTTTCTATCTTTAAATAATCAGAATTATTTTATCAAATTATTACTTATTCAAATAGAAATAATGTACAAATTGCTTGAAGTATTTTAATATACAAGTGAAGCATTGTGTGGAACGGTGTCTCTCATGGTGGAAAAACATCCTATTGTTGTTCTATGGGGAAGAAAAAGTTCTTATGTCTTATGCCCCTTCTCTTCCAAATGTATGGAACAGTGTGTAATGTGTCGTCTTATCATTTGGTGTATATTCTTTCTTAGTGGTTATAAAACATTGAAGAATACCAATCATAAACTATTAATTATAGTTTTCATATAGATTTAAAATTTTAAAGTATTAAATTATACACAGTTAGAATATATTGATGTCAGAACAAAATGGTAATAGTGAAATTGAAGTTTCATTTTCAAGTCATTTCACAAAAAACAAAACAAAAAAAACATCCAAGTCTTGTCAATTTTTAGGAAAAATATCAGTTTTTTTTTTCATGGTGTACCAAACGACCAATTTCGGTCAATTTCGACCAAGTCTGATTAACGTATTCTCTTAATTTTCACCACCATTATGAATAAACATAAACTCTTTGCATGAATTCCATATTTAAATTATTAATAACGATTAAGCATAAAAGAAAAAAAAAATCTTTATATTTCCCTTAACAAATCTTTATTTTTATGGCGTTCCGACCTCTGTTTCACTCATTATTAAACAATTAATGATTTTATTTTTCTAAAAAAATCAATAATAATTAGTTTTATAAAAATATGACTTTTGAAGACAGAAAATCTACGACAAAATTATTATTACGTTAAAGACTTACTGCAAGTACAAATATAAGTATATATATATATATATATATATATATATATATATATATATATATATATATATATATATATATATATATATATATATATATATTTTTTTTTTTTTTTTTTTTAAATTTTTATTGCAATATTTATAGATTTTATTGCGCCAGGTTCGCTGGCGAATGTTTGAATGTCATTTAATTAATGAAATTGCCTAATTTTTGTAAAATTAATTATTATGCGTAGTCAGAATTAGAAAAATATATTCATTTTTAATGAATCGACTTGAAAGAGATCGAAACCTCATAAGAATAAAGATTTATTTATACCTTAGATTATTATTTAAATCTGGACACTATAAGGCACCTATAAAGGTTTCTTTTCTTTTATTCTTACAAAAATTAAAGGTAAGAAAGAAAAAAAAAAATATATATATATACATATATTTTTAACAAGGAAATTTGTATCGCATAATTAATTATAACACATAATAATCAAATAGAAAAAGGGTCATTAATAATCTAATCCGTAAAATATTTAAAAACAGATATTGATTCTGAAGACTTTTAATTGATTTGATTTTAAATGAATAATGAATTTAATATGAATTTATTTTTTTCTTAGATTTTCTTTTTATTCATTTATCTCTATCACATTTACTCTTTTGGGTTATTGTTATATAAAATAAATTATAAATGCTAAATAAATTAGGCTGAAATCTTATCAACTTGTTTATAATATTTAAACCATTGACTTCGTAATAATATTTAATAAAATAGGACATAATAGTGATTATGCTTTCTGAGTTATATTCAAATATTTTTTTAAAATAATTTGCCTATTATTGTATTTAAACCTCCTTTAAATATCTCAGTAAGAACAGAGGATATTGATTTAAATTGTATCTTTATGTGAGTTCTTTACCCAGCCGAACTCTAAACAATAAACAAAAAGAAACCTCATTAGGAAATTTCTAGTTCATCTGAGTTCTGAGTTCCTTCGCCTTTCGGTGATTTCTCTTCGATCCGCGTTTTCCATCTTTTGTTCCGCAATTTTGCCTCTCTTCCGAGTTTTCTATTCTGTCCGAAGAACCATCGGAGCAGAGTATTGTTTCTTCAACTTCACCAAAGTCGGAAGTTACCTTTGAGTGAGAGAACTTCATCCTCTCAAAAGAAAAGTTTTATCTGAAAGAGGAAACTTAAACGGAACATCTGTATCAAAAATGTATTTGTTTATGGATATAAAAGAATTTTTCTTTAATGAAAAAAAATGTATTTTATATTCTATGCGTTTTTCATTTATAGTTTCATTTTTCTATTTTATTTTTTTTCTCAAAGAAATTGCAATTTTATATATTATTCTTTCTTTTTTTTGCGGTGGGGATTTATATTAATATGGACAATTATAGCAATAAATAAAAAATACTTATAAACAAACTTTAATAACATGGAAAATAAAACAAAAATGCTCGAAAACCGTTAAAATAAACCAATTAGAGAGCCATATATTGGTCCTCATACCTTGACTTTTTTTTATTCAACTTGACTGCTAGTTCACTATCTATGAAACTTCTAAATTATCTTCTTAAAAACTGATTAAAAGGAAAGAAGTAGTATTTCTTAAATTTAGAAATCGTTAGTGAGATTTCAAATTGAGTTTCTTTAGATTATGTTTTTTAATTCTTGCGAAGTTAGGACTAACTTGTAATGTGTAGATTCGTATGATTTTGATTTAATATTGTATTAGAATATTTATTGATGATTGGTACCTAGTTATTAGTTTGATTTTTGTTTAGTCAAAGTTTATTATTAACGTTTCTCCAATCCACTCAATGGCTAAAACTAAAAAACGTAAATATATATATATATATATATATATATATATATATATATATATATATATATATATATATATATATATATATATATATATATATAATACGATTAACACTAATCGTGTTAATCACTGTTCTTTCATCCCTCCCCGTTCCATATTATATTGCCCAGAATCGGCTAGAGGAAATATATACTGTGCATGTGTATATAAGTATGCTTTATATGTACATATGCATATGCATATGCATTATACATATGCATTACATATGTTTTGGTGACTACTTTACTACGCAATTTCTTACAAAATTTATCTTAATTTCATACAAAAGACCTCGTTCTCTATTTTATTACTCAGTTTCATGTATTTAATATTTTGTATGTGTGTATGGAAATAATGAAGGATTGATTTTATTACATTTCACAATTTTATAATTGTTAACTATTAACGAATATAATGGAATTGGGCAACTAAACAAGAAGGGCAAATTCTCCTTGATCTATGGGTGTCTTCGTCAAATATTTATGTAACACAGCACACGGCCGCGAGGAGGGGAATTTTTTTTATCCGTCAAACCAAGGGGAGAATTTCTTTAACCCTATTTATTACGTCTTGTTAAGGGGATCCAGCTGGAAAATGAAATATGAATCTTTCATAAGTAAAAAGATTTTCTCAAGAAATTTCGAAGGGGAAAATGTAACTGAATAAAGAATATGCCATAGATACTTTAGATTTTAATTATCATAATGATTTCATCTTTTGTAACGGGTTATTGGTATTCAAAATGATTTTGTAAATATACAAATATTTTTTTAATCCCTATCGGACCACGTTTCAGTCGTATTTTCCCCGAATAAAATTTCAGCGGAGAGGAGCGGAAGTGCATTTTCTATCCCTTTCATAACCCCTGCAATACGATTTTATAAGTTTTAGAGATGCTTGATATATATATTTTTTCCCCCGCTATATTTGAGCATCTCCAGCCCTCGTTGGATAAAATGAGCTGAAATTCGGTATGTAGGGTTTTCTTCATGGCAGAACAATATCATAAAACTATCGATAAATTTCAGTCAAAATTTCGGCATGCTTACCTAAAATTTCGGCGCTTATTAAGATGTTGATATATATATTTTTTTCCCCCGCTAGATTTGAGTACCTCCAGCCCTCGTTGGATAAAATGAGCCACAGCTCCACCGAATCATGTCATAGGATTTTAAATTTGAATATAATTGAATTGGTGTGAGGGAAGTATCTTTTGGGGAACTCAACTTGTTTCTCCTTCCCCGCGGTTTTTCGTTTTTTGAAAGTATTTGCGCCCCTCTAAAACCCCTCAAATTTGAGTTGGTGGTGGGGCTGTTGCATTTGAAAGGAAGTTTAATTACTTGTAAAACAAAAGTATTATAATCGAAATTGGATATCGCCATTTAAACTGTCGTATTTTCTGGGTTGAAGGTCAGCGGAGAGGGGCGGGAGTGCATTTTCTATCCATTCAATTACCTCTAGAACATGATTATGGAAGTTTTGGAGATGTCTGATATACAGCTCAAAATAATATAAAGTTGCACTAAGCTGAAATTACATATTTAAGGTAAATAAAATTACATATATATATATATATATATATATATATATATATATATATATATATATATATATATGTGTGTGTGTGTGTGTGTGTGTTTGTTTGTGTGTGTGTGTGTGTGTGTGTGTGTGTGTGTGTGTGTGTGTGTGTGTGTGTGTGTGTGTGTGTCTGGGATGCTACATCAATCAGTTTACTGGAAGTGCCACTTTACGTTATTAATTTTACACATTTTTGCAATTTATTCGAAAACTGTTACGATTTTAATTAAACTCGTTATACCAATATACAATTAAATAGTCTCGAGTATCACCTAAATCTTATTCTCATTGACCTTTAATTTTGTTTATTTGAAGTAATTAATAATTTCTTATTGTTTGTAGGAATAAAATATAGATAAATGAGGCACTCGATCGTACAACATTGTAGCTGACAAATTGAAAACTGCTAACTGAATTTTTAAATGTTTAAAAACATTTAACTAAACGTTTAAATGTTTTTTAATTACGATGTTCTATCATCAATCAACAGTCACTTGGCATAACTTAATACCAACATTATATTTTTAAAACCCTAATTTCATACAAATTCTTTCAAGAACCAATGAAATCAGTTGTTAGGAATCCGGTGTTTCCAAAAACTTCAATTCACACAAAAAAAAAAGGTAGATGCCATGTTTTATGGCAGAGTGCCTTTAAAAAGAATTTGATTATTAACTACAGGAAAAATATTTTCCCAGGTTGAAATTTTGTTTACATAAATTTGAGTAGTAATGCAGGTAGTAATGCAATATACCCATTACACATTTTAATGTGTACTTTAATTACACATCGTAATGTCTTGGGTTCAGTAATTTATAATAAAGTGCTTATATAAGGAAGAAGTGGCCAGCATCCGCAGACAAGCGCAATGCTTTTCCTTATTGAAGGATCACGTATCTGCATCATAGAGACTGGTTGTGCCCTAGAATGGTGCTATGACCACAGAGACGATCTCACTCAGCTTCTATATATATATATATATATATATATATTTTTTTTTCTTTTTTTTTTTTTTTAGGATTCATGCATCAAATGCACAGTTGTTAGCACAAAACGTGCAAGGTTGTATATAATTCCAGGCCCAACTCTAAGTTTCAGCTCGTAACTACAAGTCCTTAGCCTGAGACTCACATTCCAACTCGACTCCCCAAGTACTCATTGACCCCAGGAGTCCAATTGGCAGTTAGGACAGAAAAAGTTTCTACACGGGCGGGCAACTTCGGAATTGTCCTCATTGTAGAAGGTTTTATGTCCCGAGGTACGTCTTAGTACGTGCCTGCCTTACTTAGGAACTCCATGACCTGTGTCAGACCTCACGGCTGAATATTGAATGAGAATGTGCTCTAAACTGAATGATCTCTGCTGGATTTTTTTGTAATGGGCCAGTTAAGTTTCATAAAATTTAATAGCTACTTTTAGAATGATAATGAGCCTTTGATAACTTCATTCACGAATGATTTTATTTAGAAAAGGATATAGATCGCTTTCATAAAAATAAAAGTTTTAGTGCTTGTGAAGATTAGCTGGATATGTTCAGTTGAAATTAACATTGAATGATGTTATCTAACATCTTTTTTACGTATCTATAATTTATGTTCAACGAATATAGGCATTTCAATCGCAACCGCTAAACTATCTTAATTTTGTCTTTACGCCCTCATCGTAACAAATAAAACTTTACAGACAATTCTGTCGCATTTTTGTGATTGATAGACATTCTTAAAATATTTCAAAACCATACTTGTGCTGAAGATCAGATACTCCTGGCATAACACAAAAAAGGATGAAGGATGGCCTTCTGGTTAAGAATTAAGAAAATTAGTAAGTGAAGATCTGATCATTTATATATATATATATATACATATATTATATGATATATTATTATATCATTGATTTTAATTTTTTAAGTCTCTGTAATGTAATGTAATACTGGGCAGAACTTACCGTTACTGAACACCATTACTCATTTATTTAATAATTTGGCCTGGTATAATTTTTTTTTTAGAAACGAGCCAATGGTAGGATTATTCGGGGAAGTGATAAACTATATTGACTTTCCCTGGACCAGTGCCATATTTCCCTGATTCTCTCCCCTCTATCCTCGAAATCAAATTGCCTCTTCCCTTCCGTTTGTGGGAAATTCGTGGCTTTTGATAATATCCTTTCTTATCGAAGCATTTTTTTTATTCGATCATGAGAAATACAACAACAATTATTTTTAAATTAAACTATTTTGTTTCTATTATTGATTTTTGTCTCTTAGTTAGTTATCTATAGTTTCTCTTTTATAACATGAATTGTATTTATATATCTTTACATAATACCGTATAGGGTAAGTGGGGCTAAACAATAAAACCATGGAGCAAAAACTACTCTGGCGGTGTTTGACTTGGCAATCGTGATTTTGAGAGTTCCCGACGTTCCAAGTTTCAGGCCTGTTGTAACCGGTTGTGTGGTGAATACTCACGAAGGTGGTTCGTGCATGAACCAAGAATATGAGAAGTCTATTTTTGGCTGCTTTGATGTAATTATAATCATTGTTAGGGTGGACATTATGACCTAATGACAAAAAATATTCGTGATATCGTAATTTTCATACATTAACATATTAATTAAACTTCTGTATCTGTCGCTATCGCTTTTTCTAAGTAGGCTCTCGAAATTTCTCTGTTTCTCTAGATTACTCGGTCATCTTATGAGGCAAAAACTACCACTCATCATTGGGTAAAAAGTACCATCATCGACCTGGTAGTTTTTGCCCTCTTTCGACATTATATCTAGGAATGAATAAATGTTTTATTCCATAAATCACATTCCTGTGAAAAAATATAGACTCAGGTTCAACTTGGCTGAGGTGAGAAAAATTTTTGATGGAAATTTTCCAACTGATCCCAAATGGACTCCCTGTCGATAAAAGTGTGAAACGATTTAATCCACAGCTCCCGCTCCCTAAGGTGCTGTTTTGTTCACATCATCATTATCATCATGGTCGTCATCATCATCAAAACTATCAGTAAGAGTAGCTGAGTTTTTCCATGTCTCCCCTAAACAAGAGGTACAAAACTTGGAACACTGTAGGTCTTCTTGCATTGACATCTTGAGTCACAGTCCCATGCTACCCTTATTTTGCAATCACACTATATTAGCTATAGACATTCTTCAAAAGCAATTAGGAAGGCACTGGTTTAATATACCTTCCTTCATGAACCATCCCCAAGAAACCAAAAACCTCTTCGAAATTTAACTACTTTTTTTCGATTTGTCCATATTTTTAAAGCTGTGTGTTGAAACAGATTTTGAACTAGAAAATTTCTGATTTTTACATCAAATAAATCAATTTACAGCTTATCCATAATGTTATTTGTCGTGTAAGTTTTGTTATAAATCAAATCAAGTCAACGGTTTTTTGCGCTTTTGATACCATTAGAGCCGAATAAACCTTCTTGAATCGTAAATAGCAACCTTCATGAGGAATTTATTTACATCTATATTTAGCTATTAACAAATCATATAGGTATGAAATTATTGGCAATACTCCTTGTTATTGACAACAATAATGTGACTATTATGACAACTACTTATTGAAAATTTTGCTTTTAAATTTGCACTTGATAGTGTTTATTTCCATACCAGCGACAGCATAATAGGCGTTAATTGAATTGGTAACTATCCAATTTCTAATTGTATTGAAAAGTTTTTATTTTAATAGTAGTTGTATTGTAAGTTATAATTGAAGATATGACTGGATGAAGGTGCCATGCAACAATTTTTCAATAATTGATTTTATTTCTTCCGAAGGAAGACGTTATATGCTTACCTTCGCCTTATAACATTAACAATTCAAGATTCTTGGATAATCGCATGATTTCCCAGTGGACTGAAAAAAATCACGTCTTTTATATAATTACGTAAAGAACTATAATTACCATTTTCTCAAAACTTTAAATTTTTAACATTACACCATGTCCTCAATTGTTTCGTAGGTAATATGATCAGTTGTATATTTTTTTATTACGATAATTTCAGTTGTTAGTATTTATATTTTTAATGTCATGATCACCCTCTATAAATTCATACTATAATAGATGTGAAATAAATCATATTGTATTTAGCGATTTAGTTCTCTTGATCGGCTATACTCGTTGAATTGACTGCCTACTCGTAGATGATGACAATCGATTGATTCCTTTGTTGACAGTAACAAAGACAACAAAAAAGCCTGGTAGGGAACATACAGACAGACAGCCTGAGGCACTGATTAGAGGGCTGACTCAGCCTGCAAACATTCGGGGCTAGGCTAAACGGAATAATTGGCAGATAGCAAATAGCCACAGACCACTAACTGCATCTGCATAATTTAGCAGTTTGTTCAAGATGTTGCGGGGGGAGGGGTGGGAGAAGGAAAAATGGAGCACTGATTTATAATGTCTCCCAGAGTAAGGGCCTCTGAATATTTAAAACTTCATTAAACTGCCTTCCTCGGATCCTTCGATCTACCCTTGTCAGAAGCCAAGGTTCGGTAATTTCATGTCATCGTAAATCTTGAAAGTTACAACATAATTTTCATAAAAAATGTCATATGTATATATATTTATACCAGATATATCCAGTATATCACCTATATAATTCCCATAGGATATGTGTACCGAAGTTTTATCCTGCTTTGGGTTGCTTCTTCAGTTCTATAAACAAATATAGTAATTCTTCTTCACTGGGGTTCAGATTGCTTGAGGCGTTTGTGCTTTCACTCAGTCTCCACTGTCTTTATAATATCAGTGACGCCTCTAAGGAAGAAGAACTCGGATCTCCTGGTGTCCTGTTTCCCCCTTCATATTTGTATGCAATGGCGAGTTCAGGTGTCCTCAAAGTGAGTTTAAAAATTGTAAATAAGTATGGATGTATCTTAAGTGTTTTTATTTTTTAGTTTATTTCATTATTACTAGGTCCTTTTCCAGCACATTCACTCAACACAATTAGGTAAAAGAAAAGTGCATTTTTGGATGATTTTTATAAAGAAAATGTCTAATGGATTCTGTTAATGTTACAGATTCAAACACATCAAAAAAAAAAAAATTAAGCTCCTCTCAAAATTTAAGGTTTTGCGTTTCAAGATATATAGAATCCAAATGTCAATAAAAAAAACCGTCCGTCTGCCATCCACGGCTTTTCTCCGAGATTACTTAGCCGATTATTTCGACATTTGGCACTGAAATCACAGGTCACCCAACGATGATCCTCCGAACTTGGTATTTTCCATCGGTTATTTCGTTTCACAATGGTAGCTGAATAGAATTTCTCATACCCATATTTCAGGCATTTATGAAGATAGATAAAAAAGATAAAGTATTCCGAAATTATAGTAACTGAGCTTTTAATAAAAAAAAATATAATAAAAAATGAATAAATAAATTTTTAATCTCTTGAACAGGTGAACCAAATTTTTTTCTGTAAGTTTCGGCTCCCTGCTCTGGTGCTTGTGTACACCCCTGCGACTCCCTGTGCACAATGGCCGAAACACGTGTTTTTGTGTAGACAAGCGATTAAACGGCCAAAAACTATTTTGACGAAACTTGTCTAAAATCTTCCCCTAAAAGCTATTTAACATTATAGTACAACCTCGAAAAAATGCAAAAAAAATAGTTATGGTGAAAAGAAAATTTTATTTGCTTATAACTCAGAAATTATATGGTTTTCATGGTGACTTTTATGTATAATTACTTGAAATTTTATTTAACTCTCTACAAAAAAAATCTTATAAATCGGGCCAGTATTAGTTTATCTTTTGTAAAAATCGCATATTAATTACCGACTTAAATTTCCTGATCCCTATTTATTGATTATTTTGTTATTATTCAGTTTTATTACATCATCAGACCGACATCTCCGAAATGGAGGAATGTTTGCTTTCCTAATCTGAGAGGCCTACTAAAACAGCGACCTCAATAAGAGTAATCCAAACAGAGAGGGGGGAGGGGAGGAGGCAAACAGAAGGAGAAGTTGCGCTATATCAGAGGAGTTGTGTGAGTGTTGTAGGCTTTGGAAGAGATTTGCGCTCTTAACAACTCTCTACAATGGATCATTCGCTATCAGCCGGTCCAAACCTTCCAGGCATCACTTACTCTCGCTCCAGCTATTTCTTACTTCAAACTTCCTCAAGGATTTATATCTATCTCTTCTCTGTCATTATTAGTTCTTACCCCTCAGGATTTACTCCAATTTACTTTAAAGACCCTAAACATTTTTTTTTTATACGGATTTTCCAAGTTGTATTTTTCGGTTTATGTTGGTTTATTGTTTTTTCATTGCCTGTTGTCCTTCGGTTAATGTTGGTTTATCATTATTTTTTTTTTACAATTACATTTGTTTTAAAACACTAATAAATAACCTCTATGTTGAAGGCTGCAGTTCTGCAGGGAAAGGCTGGAGTAATATGTAAATTTAATATGCCACGAAATAATTAAATTAAAAATTAAATAAATAATTATGAAGAAATATCATTCTTTATTTATTACAATTATTTTATATTTATGTTCCTTCATTTTATTCATCGAGTACATCGCTATTTCTCCAGGATTACCGTGAAGTCTTACAATCTCAAAATTGAAAGAATTTGCTTGAGTTCCTAAAGCAAACTCATCTCTACAGATTCATATATAATAATGTCAATAAATGAATATGTTTCTATTGTATTTTCTTCTATGGTTTATTATTTCATTTAACAAAAAAATAATAACAACAATAGTAATAACAGGCGCAATATAATAATAAGAATAACTTTAATTACATCCTTTACAGAACCATAAGCCTCTCCTTTGGGAGATAAGAGTCTCGTTTATAACCAAACATTTCCCACTACTTCATTTAGGGTATACTCTTATAATATATTTTGTATGTGTTCACGTTCACTATTTAACTGTATACATATAATATAATCATACACACACACACACACACACATAGACATATGTGTGATCACTGAAGGACCTTGACTACTTTGTCCCACAGATACCTATTCTAAGAAGGGTGCAGTGAATTTTATTTATTTATTTCAGTGTGCTTCCAGACAAAAAAGTAAGCGAACGACTTCTATATGCTCTTCTAGAAACTCTTTTGCAGCATCATCATTGTTTGAGTAATTTTTATTTTTTGATCCGAAAGATTGATTAAAGTAAGGAGGATCTTCGAATTATGATATGAATTATTTTTTTTTTTAAACAAAAATTAGGTTTTATGATTCGCACCAATGATAAAAAAAATTGAAAACAAAACTGAAAAAAATAAAAAAGAGTAACCTCCATACTTAAAAAACAAAACTTTCAATTCTTTATGCATTGCACTAACTTTAATCTAAATGAATATTTAATGATGGTGGGGCAGTAATAAATCACACTGACATGGTTACTGGTTTAAAACTGTATGATATTTTTCATTCACAGATGATTAATTATAGTCTTCATTATACGTGGCACCGATAGATAATTGAATCTTACCAATTTTTCTCGGGCTTATCTTTATCTTTAGATACATTGTGGCTTATACAAAAGTATGGCACCCAATTAGTTTGGCTTACAATGATGCATATTTAAACAGCAGTAAGTTAGTTTGTATTGGATATAAATTAATATATTTATACTAATGGAGTTAGCTTGCGTCTTTGTTGGTAGGGTCGAAGTGTCCACTGCACGTAGTTCACCTTGGAAGCGCTTTGTGCTAAAAATGCTAAAAACGAAAAACAACTATTCCACTAAATAAAATAATATACTCTTATGAAATTAGTTTTAATAGTTTAATATAAAATATCTGATGTGGACAACCCATGACTTCCTTGTACGCCAATTAAACTATAAATCGGTGGCTCAAAAAGTGGTCCTGAATTTGTTTACTAGTTTTCGAAGATTGCAGTATCTCAAAAACGACACTCACCGTCGCGACATCCATCTATTGGAACACACAGACATACTCTTCTTTCTGGAGGTCTCGTTTATTATAAATCGTTTTCTTTCATTTGGTAACAAGTTCCCAAGAGATTTCTTCGTGTTCCGTGGCAACATTAGAACAGTCAATATCTCTAGATAAAGCATTGGAAACCGACAGTTTCGACATTTTAAGCGGAAAAACCCACTCAACTTATATCTAATTTTCCTGCTGCAGACTTGTTCATCTCACAAATGGGGAGGAAACCCAGTATTTAACACACTCAAATTTAACACTTAAAACAAGTAACAAAAATGTTTAATAAGATTGGAAATCAAATTGCGTTTGTAACCTTTATTACCGAAACATATAATTTCTGTGTTTAATTTTAATCTAATTTTTGATGTGTTTATTATGACCTTCAAGTAAAGTGCCCTTTTCGGCTCACCAATTTTAACAAAAATCTAGTAAATACATTCATATCGATATAAAAGTCCTATTTACCAAATTTGAGATGTTTTACATTATATTTTAATATAATTTTTGATGAAGGCCTAATATGACCTTCAAGTAAAGTACCACTTTCGGTCTGCCAATTTTAACTAAAATTTATTATATTATTTATATTAATATGAAAGTCTTGTATATCTAATTTGAGAAGTTGTGCATAGTATTTTAATATAATTTTTGATGGAAATCAATCATGACCTTGAAGTAAAGTACCACTTCCGGTAATCAAGCAGTGACCAAAAAGGGAGATTCACAACTAGATTTTCCAACAATCCTAAATACAAAATTTCAACTTCCTACGGCTAACCGTTTTTGAGTTATGCGAGATACGAACGAACGTACGTTCGTACAGACGCCACGACGAAAATAGTCAAAATGGATTCAGGGATGGTCAAAATGGATATTTCCGTTGAAATCTGAAAACCGAAAATTTTCGCGATTACAATACTTCTTTTACTTCATACAAGGAAGTAAAAAACAATGATTTTTTACTCGTAATTAGGAATTTACGTTTAAAACTTCAGCAAAAAGCAAGAGTTAGCTTTAATCTCCAAAATTAATATTTTACATAAATTATTTACTAAATTAAATTTATTTTCATCCATAATAATTATAGAGTAATCCTAATGATCCACAGCTACAATTTCTGAATGTATATGCATATTTTTCTCGAACTTTAATTAAAAAAAGTAATCGGATGTTAAAGTGTAAAAACGTATTATTTATAGCTTTCGTTATCAAATGTTAGGATGTTTAAAACAGTATAGTTTTTCTTTCGGTCATACTATAGTACTTATTCATATGTGAATATGTTACGAAATTATTTTAGTCCTTTTGGTTTTTTATTCTTATCTGTTATTTTTATCATTTTAACTTTACATTTCATAAAACCATGAAGCAATACATCTAAAACAAATCAATAGAACTACATATCAAGAATGTAACTATAGAAAATTCAATTATATATAGTGTATTAGCAATAACAATACTCTAGCATATTTTAGAGGAATTTACTTAGTTTCTTTCCGTTTTGATAATGACGTACTTACCGCATCTTAGGCCTTATAAAATAACTAAAGTGATATTCGGCTTAAACTGAGCACAACTGCAGTGTCTGAATATAAAAAAAAAAAAAAAAATCCCTCTGAGTATATTTTTCGGTCCCCCGAGGTTTTGAATAATGAACTCCCCTCCTCCGGTTTCCCTTGAATAAAAAAATAGCATCTTTCTCAAGGTCCGGCCTACCCTCCTTCACCCGATATCTTTCTTCCGTATCTTTTATCATTTATTATTTATTTTTATAAATTCAATTTATATTTAAATTTTAAAATAATCCCGAAACTCGAGATCTTTTGATTTATACTAGATCAAGGGTATCAGTGATAACCATGATGATGTACATAGTCTCTCCGTTGCAAGTAGAGACTCAAATAGTTAATTTGGAAGGTTGGTATAAAAGACGCGCTTCTGGTATTTCATTTCAAAGCCTGCTAATGGGGCTAAAATTCTTCTGGAGCACCAGGAATCGAATCAGTGACGGCCATGGTTGTATTGCAGAGATTTTAGGAGCTATTCTATAGAGATGACAATGCACAAATCTTAAATTTGGAAAAAGATTGCCACAATACGAAAAAGTAGAATTTCACTGGAGGAGGGTTGCAAGTTTGCCTATTCGGTTTATCGCGGTCTCTCAACTCACTGACAAAACAACAACAACTTACATTTTTCGTTTATAAAAAAGTTAATCTTTATTTTTTAATCATTGAATTATGAATGATGAATCGTATGGTGGCAGTTTTTTTATAAAAAACAAAACAAAGTTCTTTACAGTTTATGTATAACAAAAACACATTTTTAGCAACAAAAAAAATCTTTTTTACAAAAAAATAAATTGAATTTGAAAAAAAGAATATCAATTCAAGATATTAATTGAAAGTATAAAATTAAAAAAATATTTTTTACGTAAATAATGTTATTTTTCATTATTGATAAAGAAGGAAAATATATCTAATCACAATTTGAAAGATGTTATTAAGTTTGATTAGTCAATTTATAATATCTAAACAATATTTTTTTTTATTGCGGTAAATATTGAAACTGAAAATCTGACGTTTATTCTCAAAGAAATATACACCACTGGTATATTTCCAAGCTTTCCAAGTAAAAAGGAAAAGCAAAAATAAAAACTTTTGTAGTGTGGCTCTTTTCTCTAAAGTGAACGAAATATTTTCCTTTTTTATTGATAAATGTACTGAATGAAGGATGGACTGTGACGCTTGTTTTGAATTTTCCATTTAAATAGTCTTTCTTTGATGTGTAATCAGGCTGATGATATAGAGACACATTCATTGACCTTTAGGTGGGTGAAGTTAGTCCTGGGTGAAGTTCACTACTCTCCCGAATTACTCATTCACAATTTATTCATTAGCGACAATGTGAAAAGCAATCACCCAGCAACTTCGACAGAGACTCAATTGAAAGAACGATACTCTGGAATAGAAAGTGATTTTAGCAAGAAACTCTTCTTTACTGCAAATGAACAAGTGAAAGAGATTGGTCGGAGGGCCGGAAGTGTCCTAGCACCTAAAAGCTTTTTACTGGACCAATCAGCTTCCTCTACCGGCTGTTAATTTTATTCATTTTGTGTTAGAACTTCCATAACGTCGATGGGAGAATAAAGTTTAGTTTTTTATTATACAAGCTGACGTTTCGGCCAAAACTTTTGGGCTATTCTAAGGGCTGGAATAGATATTACTTCCCTCTTGTATACATTATTATATATTTACTTTCTCTCATCTTATCATTCTTATTATTATTTATTTTCGTAATTTTTCTTGTTACTATTAATTTTTGTTTCTTATATTTTTTTTTCTATTTTGGCTGTCTTTTTTTTTTTTTTTTAAGTCATCTTGTATGTCTAACCTCTCTGCTTTTGTATCTCGGGTTTATTTTAGCCCTTGGGATGATCCGAAGCGTCGACTTGTATAATAAAAAACATAACTTTTTTTTTTCACTGACTGATTTCCTGTCAATCTAGAATTAAGTCTACTGTATCTAATTCTTCAATTTTAATCAGAGCTAAACAGCGGGACCTATCACTTTTTAATATTTAATATCAAGACACCTATTTACTATATATGAACAGGAGAGTCGACTATCAAAAATTATCATTCAGATCTTTTTCTCGACTTAATTCATTTTTTTTTCTACTATGCTTTTTTCAACTTTAATCTCGCTGTTAAATCTTTTTTTTTTTTTTTTTTGAAGAAATATATAGCCGCCACACTAAAGGGTAATAGGTATCAGAGCTATAAGAATTCATTCATGCCATATGTACAAGATCAACGAAAAAAAACATAAGGAGATAAAATAAAAATAATAAATATCATATAAAAAGAAAAATGTACATCATTGGTAAAAATGAATAAATAGACAATTTAAATAATAGCAAAATAAGTAAACAACCAATAAACGAAAAATTAAGTTAAGTAAAAATAAATAAATCATCTTAAACACATACCTATATACAATATTTACAATCTGTCCAGGAAACTCCGAACCAAGCTCTGCACCCCACATGTGTATGGAAAAGCCGGGCTCCAGGAGATCCCAGCGCTTCTCAGTTGGGTCACTGGTATTGAAAACCAATGGAGACTGAGTGAGGACATTAGAGCCACAGACGCTCAGGACGTTATTGGAGAAGCTATCCATTGTCAGAATTCCAATAGCACATTTACAAAAGGTCTCTAGGCCACTGCCGTTTCAACCTTCGAGGAGGGTTATAGTGATGGTTGATGCTGGAAATGGATTGTGCTAAGGAATTAGGATGATGAGTAAGAGTCTGATTAAATATGGAGAACTTGTATGGAATTATGTCAATAATATACGGGATGTTAAGGTCAAGGTGTAAGGCCTTGTTAGAAACATAATATGGGGCATTGACTATTGTACGGAGGACTTTAGACTGGAAGAATAGAATATGTTTGATGTTGGAAAGTTTAGTCTCCCATAGTTCTATTCCGTAGGTCCAAATAGGTTTCAGAATGGTCTTGTAGATTAACAGTTTGTTGGCTATTGAAATATGAGATGTTTTATTCAGTAGTCTGTATAACTGGCCAAATCGTTGGTTAAGTTCTTGTCTTTTAAGTCTAGTATGAGGGTTCCATGTTAGTCTTTCGTCAAGAAGGAAGCCAAGATACCGGACTGAGTCTGAAATGGGAAGTAGTGAAGAATTAAAATGGACTGGCGGACAGGATCTGCATCGGAGGGTGAATGTGACATGCTTACATTTTGATTCATTGACCTCGATGCGCCAATTGTTGCACCACTGTTCGATCAGAGAGAGATGCCTTTGCAGATTTAAGGATGCCATTTCAGGATCGGAATGAGATGATAGGTTAGCGGTATCATCGGCAATTGTTGCCAGAAAGTATCGGTGTTTATAAGAAGGTCAGCGGTAAATAAAATGTAGAGGCCTGGACCTAAGACGCTGCCTTGTGGAACAGCGGCTTCGATTGGGTAATAGTTGGGAAATTCAGTACCACATTGAACCCTGAACTCTGAATTATTTTTGTAGTATTGTACAGTATTTTATTATAATTAGTAATATGGAAAATAAAAGAATCATACATGAAAATGAGGTATTATTAATACGATATTTTATTTTTCTATGCCGTTCTACGCTAAGCGGTTTGCAATAAATAGGCATTTTTCTCGATTTCTTTACATGAAATTTGATGATCTTCCACTTCCTTTAAATTCCAAGTAAAGGAATTATATGCATCATTATAGTAATCCACCACAAATTCAATTGGTTCTCCTGTAAAATTAGTATTTTGGACAATTGACCTTTTTACCGGCCCGGTCAGATTTTATCGTTTATACAAATCTTTAACAATATGAATAATCTTTTTTTTTTTATGTTAGCTATATTATGTTATTACATTGACCTTGAAGAAGCATTAATCGCGACGTCTTTAATTAATTGTACTTAAATTGTTTGACCTCCAAAGAAAAATAAAATTTGATGTTTTTTAGCAAAAGTTGTAATACAAGTTTTTATAAATATATATATATATATTTTTTGTAAAGCTAAGAAATAAAGCTTGGATTCCCTGCACCACATTTCACTTACACACAGACCCAGAAAGAAGAAAACACCATGGCTGACGGGAAGTCGTGTAGCTCACAGCTCATTGAGCACCAATACAAGGTGGCTGGGGCGGCAACCAGCGCCTTCTAAATATTTAAGGGCGGTGTCTTTGTTGGCCAGAATGAGTTATTGGCGGGAAGTGGAAGCGGGAAGCCCGCCTTGGGATCGATTCTTATCATTATTTCAGGCTAACTCCTGAAGCCAGGTGATTCGCCTCCGGTAGGAAGGTGTACTTCCATAGGTCATTGGTGACTAGGAAGTCTTCGGCATCTTGTCTTTTGATGACCGGGATACTTAAGAGAAGTTCTTATGGAAGACTCTACGATGAAGTTGGAGGTAATGAATCGAGAATACTACCTATAAAACCATGTTTTTTTGTTGAATATGCTAGGGGCCACAGTAACTATCATCGGCTTACTATCAAAACCTAGTCCGAATTTTATTAAATTTATGCCTGCTACAGCTAGCTCATTCATTACCTCCGACATAGAATTATGTGTCTTTTCCAGGGAATACAAAAGGTGATGAATCTAAATAAATCTAAATCACAAAGCCCCTAAATTAGAAAATTTGTACTTAGAAGGTTTTATAGTAAGACAACAATATGATTTATTTCAAATATATTTGTTAAAAACGAATGCTACTGTAAGTTACTGCATATACAACTGCAGAATCTGATCCTAGTCACATCACGCCTCTCCTAATTACGTCGGTACAAAAAATCCTTCTCTGGCTTTTTGAATAGGTTCTTTTGCACCTGACATTATCATACAAGTGGCTAATTTATAATGGAATAAATTCCTAATACCTGTCCTAATACCATTAAAAAATTAATGGTTCTCAATAGTTCTTGGATGCAATGGACACTTGTCTTTCTGGCTGTATTCATGAAAAGCCTGTTGTTTTTCTGACCAACATAATTAAGATAACATAAATAAAGAAACCAAAACAAAATCTTTACTACTCACAGAGACATACTACCCTATTTTAGAGATAAAATCTGTTTCTAGTTGTTTTAAAAATGTTTAAAAACTTATAAGAATATTTATAATAATTTAAAAATACAATATGGTAATATTGTGCAGTATTATTAAATTCTTTTGGAACTACATAATCAATATTTCTTATAAGGAATTCAGAGTGTGAGGAGTTTTCTATCCTAAGTCAACTTCTCCAAAGCATAGTTTTTTTTTTTTCTTTTTTTTACGAATTAATATTCTACGCCTTAAAATTATTCAGTTTATTTCAAATCTTAAATTTTCCCTTGTTAAATAGTTATTACTAATTAACTAGTCATAACTTGAACGATTTTTAGATTTTTAATTAAATTTTAAACCGGATTTTTTGTCCGAACTGTTAAGTAGCCGGATCGCAGAAACGAGTAGTCACTTCTCAGCCAATGATATATTCTGTTGGCTTAATTACGCATCTGTGGATCTTAGTTTTGTATAATTATCTTTTTCCATTTGTTAAAGGGTTTAAAGAGTGGGGGCATGTTTTACAGAAGGTTTGAGTTAATTTTTATAAGCATCCTTGTACGAAGGACATAATTAAATTTGATTACATTTTAGCTAAGGTTGTGTAATATGGATAATTATTTACGATTCTCAGGTATTTGTTTTGGAATACATGTAATTTGTTTGTTATTTGAGATAGTGAAGGTACTGATGGGACAGGCGCACTTGAAATATGTCTTAAAACTGATTTATAAAGGATCTAGCATGTATTAAAATTTTTGATTTTAGAGAAGTCATTGATGTATAAATTAAATAATATATAGTAGGATTATGGTAATAATTGGCTTAATATCTGAAGCATGCATAAAGACATATGTCTTTGTTTCCTGAGTAAGAGAAAGAGCTGGCTGGAGACCTGGCAATGTGACGCCGGCTGCCTGGTGGGAATTAGGCCCTCAGTTCTCTCCCTGCTTGAATCTTTAACCCTCCTCCCAGCCTCTGGACCTTCCCGCGTTCCCTTGGGACCAACAATCCGCTTTGTGTAGCCTTTGTATTGTTTCGTTACCAGAAACTTTCGGCCTTCTGTAATATGGAAAGCACTCTACACGTAGGCGAAATAAAAATAAAAATTCTTGTATACCTTTCGGCCAAAGTTTTTTTTTAAAAACTTTAAATTCGTCCTGACCAGCAGCGCGAAAAACTTTAAACAAGATGTTTCATTGGAATCTATGAATTTTTCATTATTATTCACCTCCACAAGCCTGTTAAGAAATATTAAATACAAAGATTTCACAGATCTGGAGCAGCCAACGTCCAATGGAAGCCATCCAAACCCATTATGCTAATTAGAGATAAATCAAGTCCGTAGCCTTTTTTTTTTTTTTCTTTTTTTGTGCTTTTTCATCGGTGCTGCTGTGTATCATTTCGGTTTGAAAGGTCAGAAAAAATCATTGATAATTACTGTAGTTTTTTCGACTAATTTCTGGGTAATGAAAAATGAAATACATGAAAATAGGAATGAATATTTTTACCACAAAAGGCTTTAAAATAAAATTAGCTGAAATGGATAAAATAGCTTATTCTATGCAAAAAAAATAAGAAAATCTATACTGGACTAACTAATAATCATATTTATCATAGAAATAATTCCGAGTTATATTTTTTTTAAATTTTTTTTTTTAAATAAACATTTTTGATGAACATTCACAGATGCATTAGCCACCATGGGTGAACTTTTGAAAATACTGCGAAAAATTACAGGCATTGCAACTGATTAATTAACTTGAAACAGATGTTTGATTTTAATTATTAGGTGATTAATTAAAAATATATCCTTCATCTTTCTGATTTTCTGGCTTAACATAATATGGAAGTGAAAATGTAATTTTCAACATCGGAGTTACAAGAAACAGCTGAAACAATTGGCCCAATCTGTAGCCCTAAGCTGTAAATGATACCCTAGATGCTTGTAGGTATCAAATATTCTATACTCCAATCTATGCCTAATTTGGAACTTAAAACGAGATATTACAAATTCCGTTCCTTTCTAAATGTCATACCTTTTCAGACACATGAACTAGTAAAATTTCTTCACAACTAGTTCCTCATATGCTTATTTTAATCGGAGTCGCTTGAAAAGAAAATGGTACCATGATCATCACTGTAGAATAGTCAATGCAGTGCTACATTATTAGATATTAGTTGGTCATTTTCATCTCAATTTTACATTTGTGCAATTTATTTAACAGTTTAATTTAAATACTATTTAGTAATAGTAATACTGATTTACTAAGCTAGTAAATTGTATAAATCGGAATAGAAGTTCTGATATAAAATTGAGGCCAGTATGATACTTAGGGTAGACAAGAAGGGGGGGGGGGTGGGTCTAAAGGTGTAGAAGCCGAAGAGATGTGATAACCGATATCGTTCGCTATTCCAATAAATCGGCACCTAGATCCCTTAAGAAGTAGGTCACCAAAATATTTTTATAGGCTAGATAAGACTGACACCATAGGCAATATCTGGCATAATCTCCGTTCCTATGGCTGGCATATCCTAGTATGGCCTTTCGTTACAGTTATGTTGTTTGGTCCTGCCGCTCCTCTCACGAGGTACTGGCTATGGATTTCCGCTTTTCAGGATATCTGCTAGGAAAAGCGGATTACCGAAAATTCAGGTTGAGTATTACATTTATTTATTTTTTGTATTTAAATAGAAATGCCTTTTTGAGCTAAGAAAGAAAAAAAAATCAATGAACGTGTTATTTTCGTTCACTTTTTTTTAAATTTTCAAAGATGGGTTAACCTTTTATGGAGCAAAAAGGAAAAATTATTTATTTTTCTCCATTATTTCTGAAAAAATTACTCTCATATATGTATCATATGTTTTGTTTTTAAATAAAAATATACAAAGGTATATAATCATTAAAATATATATTATAATAGAGTACAATATTTATAATATTATAATGCATATATATATATATATATATATATATATATATATATATATATATATATATAAGTTGAAATTTACACTCTGTTTTTTGTTTCTTTTTAATAGAAACATACACAGGTCTTGCCTTGTTGAGCTAAAAAAGAAAAAAAAAATATTGTCATTTATATAACTTTTTAAAAATGATAAGAAACTGAAAATTCTGAGGAAGATATATCAAATATGGAGATTCCCGACCTCCAATTAATATAATTTTTTTTAAAATATTTTTTATCGTTATAATACTCGTCTATCAGTTCTTCAACCATTTATGTTTTAAACCTTCTGTTTTCAACAAAAAGAAACGTATGTGACGTATAAACATCCAAACTCTTTATGTCAATGTTGTGTTTTATAAATGTTATTTGTATTATAATGCTCGCCTGTAGACATGCCATTTTTGACTTTGGAGGTTGTGTACCTTCACAATCGTCTTTTAATTTATTTATTTATTTTTTTATTATCTACTTATAGATTAAAAAATATTCAATTCTACTTAAGAAGACTGAGTTGTCCCTGCTTTATACCTTAATCATCTTGTTAGGAAAAATGGACCTCACATTTCTGTGGTTTTGAACACTTATAAAATTGTATTATTTTATTTTGCTTTTTTTTTTTTAATTTGTGATGGTTATTAATTTTTAAAAAAAATTGTAATAGTAGTTAATTTTTTCCTCTAAAAGTTTTTTTTTATATTATATTCGTCTGGGATTTAAAAAAAATAAAATTTATATAATTTTTCCATGAAAAATGATCCTTGGATTGAAACAATGAAAGCTTACTGTTTCCAGCACAATAGTCTAAAATGTACCACACTCTCTCGCCTTCAAACATTTATTCTTTATTACTGCATAACAGATCCGTTCCTCGATAAATAAGTTATACTGAAACCTCATATCGTCTTGAGGTTGACTAAGACACTTAGAATCTGCATAGGGATTCAGGATTTGGATATAGCACAACACTAACCATCTAAGCTTGAAACATATACAATTTAAATAGGTAATGTTAAAAAAAATATATTTACACTACTTGCATTATGCATATTTTAAAGTTATATCAAGTGCTCGCCACGCAAAAAATCTTACATATCGCCGGTGCAATGCCAAAGGTTTGCTATTTTGGGGTTTTGTTGTATTTTAACGTGTGGTTTTCTTTTTTTCTTCACCAAGCCAAAAATGCCTAACTGAGAATGTGACATCACTAATCAAGAATACAAAAAAGGGCCAATTTAATTAAACAAATTAGCTACCTTACGTCTGCAACCACAATTCAAACCCAATGTTCTCAGTTCCTCAAATTTTCAGTTACGCCATTTTGGCATTGAACCGACGATATTTCCTTATTCATTTCCTATGTTGAACGATTCATTTTTTTTTTAATTAGATATATTATTATTAGCTCACTCCACTTCATGAGATTACCTGAACAGCTAGTTGTATAAAGAAGTTATATTCGAGAAGATGCTTTCATAATATGATTAATTACATACAACTTAATCTCGATTTCCTGAGTGGATAATAGAGATAACTTTGTATCATATTGTTGTAATAAGTCCTAAGGCTACAATTTTTTAATTACTGTAGTATAGATTTATTGTTTCTCAAAACGGACCACAGTATTCTGGATTATTAAGGATTATTATTCCAAAGTTCAAATAAAAAAAATGAAATTGTTACTATTATCTAGTTGGAACATAAAACTGATTTAATGACTGTCCCGGGTTGGAGTCCAGATTAGAGCAATGAAATTAATTTACAGTTCAGTCAGACCATTTGTGGAGTCGATACTTTGTGATTGGATTCGGATGCTACTAGGCATCACTTACCTTCGACCATAGAGCCTAGTTTTACTGATACTAGGCTAATGCCAGGGTATTATTGCAATAAACTACATACCTCACTCCATTTACACCTCTTAGGATCCTCCAAGTCCTAAAAAGTTATTTTAAAAATTCTGTCGATGTTGCCGTCACCTTTTCTGTGTTCCTTCTTAAACTAATAAACCATTTTTTATAAGCATTCAGGTCTATATAGCACCTACTTCATAGTCTTATAGAACAGGAAGATTTTTTTTTTTTTGCATCTTTCTGGTTGTTTTCAATTGTAATACGTTAACAAGATGCGTTTTTAAATTATATTTATTAAAAAAAGATAACTTAATGCAATAATGAATAAATGTATTTAGGTATAATATAAAGAGCGTATTTACTAGAAAAAAATAAAAATTAAATGAAAACCGTTAAAAAAAAACAATTTATATATATATATATATATATATATATATATATATATATATATATATATATATATATATATATATAATATAATATATATAAAAAATTCCCGGTCTTCTAGGAATTCATGATTGCTGGACACCCTGTATAACAGATATATATATATATATATATATATATATATATATATATATATATATATATATATATATATATATATATATATATATATTTATATATATGCATGCAGGGTGTCCAGCAATCCTAAATTCCTAGAAGACCGGGAATTCTGCTTGCATTTTTGCGACGAGAAAAAATCGGGAATAATGAAAAACAACCTGTAACTGGGAATTTCTAATTTTTAGTCTAAAATTCCATTTTTCCATCAGTAAGCAACAAGTGAATAAAATATTGAGGAGAAGGTTGATGTAGTTGTTCTCCCTTACCATATCTAATTCCATGAAAGCTAGAAAAAGCCTCCTTTTATTAATTTTGTTCATCAGTGCCTCTCTCTCAAAAAAATTCTCGTTCTTATGTTCTGTCTCACCTTTCTGGGTCGCTAAGTGAACTAGGAATGTTAAGGAATAATGTTAACGATAGAATAATGTGCTAGCTCCAAACAACTACGAGATTTAATTGTCTCCGTTTTATGCTCGTTTTCTTGCTACTGGTTGCTAGGATTCATTTTATTCCTATAATTATGATTTTGTTATATATATATATATATATATATATATATATATATATATATATATATATATTTATTTTATTTTATTTTATTTTGTAAAATAAGTTT
Source organism: Rhaphigaster nebulosa (assembly GCA_948150685.1). Lineage (NCBI taxonomy): Eukaryota > Metazoa > Arthropoda > Insecta > Hemiptera > Pentatomidae > Rhaphigaster > Rhaphigaster nebulosa. The sequence goes on from OX411309.1 coordinate 130,243,608, forward strand.
TTGAATAATATTGTGGTGAAATTTATCCCCATACGTAAATTGTATTTATTTACACTTTAATTTTTTTTTTTACTCTATTTTTTTGTTGGTTCTATTTTTGACGATGCGTTAAGCACTCAGTGTAGGGAGCTAAGTAACAGTTTTTCATTATCAAATTGGAATAGAACCTTTATAATTATCCAAATCATTCTCAAGTCTGAATTGTACATTTTATCATAAACCGACCAACACATTTCATGTTTGCAATTTATTATGCTTTAAATTTAATCCGATAATTGACAGAAAGAGTCTTGAATTTTGCAGTTCACAGCCGTGAAATCCTGGAATTATGCTTGATTTTTGTTGATGCATTGGTCATGTATTATACTGTACAATTATTATAAATTCTTACAATTGTCTATAAAGATCTAAAGCAGTTTGCTGTTTGTATGGCAGCCCAATACAGTTTGGTTGCATCTCTTTTTTATAATAAAGTCTTTCTCTCTCTAGTATGACGTTGAGCGGTTTCATTACTGGTGGTTAGAGATGTGCTTTGACTGGCCGTATATAAATGTTGTAGTAGTGTCTAAGAGTGCAAGCTATAAAAGAATAATCTAAGAGTGTAAGAAACTCGCTTGGTTTGCGAGTTTTGCGATTTTTTTTTCTAAGTCCCAATGGGAGATAGAATTAATCTCGAGTGTAGAGGATGTAGGCCCACCCTCCTGGATGGATGTCCCAACAGGATCCCTTCGATGATAGATAGTAAGGTAAGTGCATTATAAAGGAGATATGAGTAGCGGGAAATTGTTGGAAATTGAGTATAGGGAATATTGGGATAAAAGTGAGGTCTTGGTGGTCGAGAGTGCTAATGTGTCACCTTAGCAACGTTGAGTCTGCTGCGGCGCCAGTTCGAATCTGGTCTGGGCGGGTAGAAATTTACTTTGTGGCGGACCCACGGAATGAATCTCGACCTTCCCACTCTGGATAGTATAGGTTGGTTATCTTTAGGAATAACCCGACCTGTTTACATTTATAGGAATAGGAAAGGACGTGGATTGATTGTATATGCATGACGATTTCAGGCCAACCCTCCAGGTTCTGAAAACACTCGACTGACAACAAGACATTGTATTATACTCGAAATTTTTTATTTAATTTAATTTTTGTCTATTATTTGAAAAGCTACTATTTATAATTATTTTTGTGTGAGAGAAACAGTGCCAGAATTCCTTCTCATAAATTGATATCTGAATATCTTCCAGGCCGTATAAGACTCAATAGCTAATTTCTAAATGTACTGTTCATAAATTCACGCCAAGAGCCCATCTCGCCCGATGTAGGGTCCATTTCCCTTCCTGACGTTACGGCTGAGAGAAAACTCTGCAATAGATACACATGCCATAAAAGAGACTATCCATAAAGATATCATAAAGTTTTATAGGCGATACAATAAGAGTCAGTGTTTGCCAAAGGGAGGTCGAAGATTTGCTTGCATGGAGCTGGAAGGTCGGGCTATCAGTAGCATCCTCTAGAGGCGTCCGTCATAAAAAAGGCATGGCTCACTGACAGCGAGACCCCCAGTCCTGTCGCAGGAATTTTTTTTCCAGGAATGGCGCCATATTGCTGTGACGACAAAATAAATACTGGACAACTGAAAATGTGGATTTCAAACTGACAACAATGAACAGTGTATTGATTTTCCTATCACATAATTCCAAGATTCGAGAAATTATATCTTTTTATAACTCATATTAAGAAATACATTAATTTTTTTTTCTAGAAAGGATTGTTTGTCCGATTATTTTACGTGATAATCGGTCGCTTGCTCATTTATTTTAAATTATATTTCATACCGAAAATCTCAATGATATATGACAATAAATTATTCATTACAAATACCTGTTTATAGAAATAATATATTATTAAAAATGATTTTTTTTCCGTTTTTTATGTTCAAGGTTATACTACTGTAATCATCCTATGCACAATTTTACTGTTTACTGTTTCAGTGAATTCAAAAATAAAAACAGATAATTGTTATTACTATAATTGTTATTGTTAATACCACCATAATTGCTTATAGATATTAAAAACAATAGTTCTTGAATAAATGATGTGTAAATTGAAATTTTTTTTTATTTCTGATAAGATGTAATTTTAAATCATAATAATTTAATCAGCTGTAAATGGATTTAAATGAAGAAATTATTAATCAATTTAGATTAACTTGGTAGAACAATGAAATATAATAAAACGCTTTATTTTTATAAGAGTTTCAAGCACGATATTTAAAAATTTTATTGCTTATTTATTTTTGCTCTTATAAAATAAAAATTATATAAACTTGGCCTACCTACTATGCAAAATACGAATCTTACAAAAATAAAACAATCTCAGTTCGAAATAATACAATCATTACTGTATTTCTGATGTGTGTGAACTGGACGAAAAGCTGTGATCTTAAGGAGCCATCCAAGTGTGAGGGATATTTGAGTTAGTTTCACACTCCGAGAAATTCACATCAGGTGGTTGGAACGTAGTGCTGATCACACTATCTCCTAACTATATCATAAAGCTGAGAAAAAGATATCTCTACAAGTTCCTACCCCTCATGGATTATTGCTGGATATTTTAATATTATTTACTTAATTTATTATTGTTACTATATCTGCAATAATAAGTATTATGTTTTATATCAACCCACCAATAATATATTGAACTATTCTTAAAAGCTACTTTTGTTTATATATATTATCTGAAATTATTTTCTTTTTTTTTTTTTTGTATAATATCTAAAATTATCATCAATAAAAATCAGCGATTAGTATTCTAAAGCAGTATGCCTCACAAAGTTACATTATCTGTCTTTTGAGATAAAAATCTAATTGTTTTAAGCCTTGAGCTTTAGAATTCGAATGAAGTTTTTAAATGTATATTGATTGAATATTATTTTGAAAGGGCGATCATGGCTTTCAAGACTAGATCATAGAAAAGGGCTGAAGATCATTTCTTAAAAAAATATGATTTTGCGATGATGCCAATAAGTTTCAATTTTATTTTGAGTTTAATTAAATTAATGGTTGATACGGAGATTTATGCTTGCTGTTTATATTGAATTTTTGTAATATTCATATAGTTAATGTATATATTTGAGTATGTTTTTATTTTTTCATTATTCAGAGAGTGAATTTTTTCAATCTCAAAAAATAGAAAAATAAATGAGACAGGCTCAAATTATCTTATTCGGAATATATTGAATTAAGCTATGGCGTAAAGTATAATAATTAAATAACTACAATATAAATAAATAAATACAAACACATATTTTAGCATGAATTTGAATTATGAAACTAGGTAAATATGAAATTTCTCACAAATTTAATTATGAAACATTCTAATTATTTTACAAATAATCACATTTGTTGTTTTATATTGATTTACGTTTTGTTTAGAATTATTCCATAAATCATCAATTTACAAAAAATTCATTGAGGTTAAAAAAAATAAATGATCCGATAGAATCGAATCTTTTTCAGTTTGTTAAATAAATTAAAGTGCAATAAACTGGTTTTTTTTCTATTATAAAGTAATATAGACTTAAGAGCAACATAGTATACAATTACTATTAACATAAAATCAATAAAAATTATACTAGAAATAAATAAATGAATAATAATTTATTTAATTTAAAAAAAGATAAATAAACTAAATCATCTTAAACACATCCATACTTAAATAAATTACAAGAGATATGTATGTTCCTATAAATACTTCAATTAATTACTTATTAGTTTATTAATCATAGGACCTTGAAAATTTTTATTAATTTTATTTATTTCATTAATTGTTACCGTTATGATTAATTTATAGTATGTGTCTTCTTTTTAGTTAGTAATCGTCTTTTATTTATTTCATTTTTATTACAAAAATGAAATTTAAAAAAGAGATAGGAAATGCACGAAGGTAACGTGGAGTAAGTGCGCACTAGATTTTGCACAGATCGGCTTTAAGTAAATGTAAAATCATTATTTTTGAAGCTAGATTTTTGCTCTGTTTTAAAAAATGTTGCTTGGATGATTATGTTTAAATATTACATTCAAGCCCATGTTTCAATCACGTCCATTTCTATGAGATTGATTCTTCAGTTTAATCGTATCTAATACGCACTTGCCCTTAATGGGTAAGTGTGTACGACGTATCTGGAACTCGTTATTGAACGGTTTTGGAGCAAATACAACATAGTTCGATTTCTGGAGAATTCTTATACTGACGTAATCACTGAAAAGTTAAACCTTGTCTGAGATTCACATTTAATAATGTTTATTGAGTTATGAAATTGGGATATGGAATATAGTATGCAGAATACAGAATAAATATATTGAAAAAAATGTTTTTTTTATTTATTCGCTAGTCCATAGTTGCCTCGACAAAACATGGTAGTAAGTAAGTCACCAAAACGGACGCACTGATGAAGACTCAACAATTTTCTCAACTATTTACGATTTTATCCACCAGATGATGTTCTTCCTGACCGAGTAGCAGAAGGAAGCAACACCAAAGCTAATCAGGGCGGACCAATCAGAGCTCAGTGCCAATATTGAAACAGAACTCCTTCCCTCCTCTCCCCCACCAGTCCTGTTGCGGTTCTCCTACCCCAGTCTTTATCCTCTCCTCATCTTTCATTGGCTATTAAACAAACACCGGAATAATCGGCTTTATATTCCATGATTCCACTTTTATCCACCCTGACAAATAAAATTTTCAATCAATAACTCTTTTCGTTCTTCAACTATTTACTCCCAAAGGATTGTAAATTGTCTTTATTGTTTGCAGAAATATTATAATTGTTTGTATGTTGTATACCTATGTTATATTTTTTATCTGGCTTATATAAATTTTGAAAATCAGCGTCTATTCAAAAATTTATTTAAATATGTCTAATACACGCTGTTGCAACAAACTTAAATTGTGCGAAATTCGACTGAATCACAGCCACATTATATTTAATCTTCAACTAAACACTTTGCATTGCCTTTGTTTATTTATAGAGAACAGCTCATTTGTTTTGAAATTCTTTTAACTGCTTAAAATGTTAAAACCGAATCTTATAAATTCAATAATAACAACGTCAATAATATTTTAGATAATTAGGTATGATATTTGGAAAAATGTGAGAATATAATTTTAAATTAGTCTCAGTGATCTGATTGGAGTTACTCAAAATGACATCACAAAAACATTATCAATGTTAATTGGTATAAACATATTATAATAAATGTAATTTTTGAGTACATAATAAAATTCATTTTTCTACTTTCCATTATTGCCTTATAATAGATGTATAAATTATGGCAGTTTTATGCAGATAAAGACGATTAAGAATATTTGAAAATAATTTATATTTTTTTTTAATCTTCATCATTGATTTAAAAAAAAAATTAATTATAAATGATTATGAAATTCGAGATACCCATAAACCTGGTCATTTATTATCTATTCTTGCCATTTTATACACTTTTCCTGCATTCACCACTTTAAGTATAAGATAATCTTTTATTACCGAATTTATAATATTTAAAAAAATTATAATGGTATCACATATATTAGAAATTTGTAGAAAGAGAGAGAGATAAAAGTTTTTAAGTATAACAAAATGATGAGGAATATGACATTATATCGTATGTTTTTCACCGATCAGTTGCGAAAAAGTTGATATTTCATAGTAGAACCTGGCATGATGTTTAAATTTATTATAATAAGTTGTTTTATTATTATTATTATTCATCTAAATCTTTTATTAGTTAGGTTATTTTTGATTGATTCTATTTAAAGTCCTTTATGATAGGCTAAGGAGAGATACACCTACTTACATGCTTCTGTACGGTGCTTATATTTAATGAAATATGACATTGAACGAAGCTTTTGTTTTATATATTATAATAAATTTAATTGTTCATACTATTTGCTCAGCTATTGTTTTCGTTTATTATTTTCAATAATGAACTTGTATTCGACCAAGACAAAAAAAAAGATTAAAAAAATTAAAAAGATTTCGAGATTCATAGAATCCAAAAATTGATTAAAAAAAATTCCGCCCATTCGCCTTCCTTTCTTTTTCTCCAAGACTACTGCGCTATTTTTTGAGATTTGTCACTAAAGTCGCAGTTCACCCCAGGATGATCCATTATTATCCACCATTTCGGATCAAAATGACGTCCATCCGCCCATATTTTCGTTTATTATTATTATTTTTGTCATAGTAGACAATCCCTAGTGTAAGAATGATTTAAAAAAAAAATTTAATACTGGACATATTAGACGAAATAATTTACTTATGAAAAAAAAAAATATATTAGGGAATTACTGCCAACTATTTTATATTAGAAAAAACAGCGTAATAAAGAAAGATAATTTCGGAACGTTGGTTTGTTTTGGGTAAAAAATGTTAATGCTATAAAAATAATAAAGATACTCGTATATTAAGGAAAGTAGTAATTGTTCACAAAAAAAAAATTTATTTATTTTTATGTATTGTCATCGATGAAACTGGAGGTAAAATATAATTTTTTTGGAATCATAATATCTATAAAAAGCCAATAAAATGTTTATATATATCTAACTATTTGGAAATAATAAACCATACTTTAATAATTTATAGCATTTCTTGATCTATCTTGGTTACTAATTAAGTTTAATTCTTAGTAATGATTAATTTTTAAGTTCTGGGATTTTCCGAATTATATTTTTTTGGATTGAATTCTTCAGAATATATGTGACATTAGATGATCTCTAGCCTGTTACAGTTATTTTACTTGTATAATTGTACGTTGTTTGGATTCCTCAAATACTGTTGATCTCATGGTCTCATTAAATGGAGAATTTTTACCGCATATCTTTAAAGTATAATTCATTTCAAAATACATATTATATATGAGACACTCCATGCAATCCTCCATGTCACCATATATTTGTTTCTTTTGTTTAACGGCTGATTATATTATGCATGCATGGTATTGTTGATATACAGATATATATGGTTATACATATTTATGGTTTTTTATATATATATATATATATATATATATATATATATATATATTTATGGTACATTATAATATAAATAACCGTTTATACCAGCCGTCAAATAAAAAAATAAAAAATTGGAAATGGCGGATTCATCCTTCTTGTATGGAGCGCCTCACACAATTCAATATTTTATGTAATCCATTAGAGTTTCTCCAGGCTGTATCCCAACAAACTCCATAACAACAGAGAAGATCCATTTCCAAAAGCTGCAACAACTGCGGAGGGACTAGGGAGAACAAATGCTGACTTGCGACCAATGACCTCTTATCTCGGAAATATTTCCAGTGGCAAAGCCCACCTGGTCATTTATCACGGAGGCTCTTAGACCAAGGGATAACTTTATGACTCCACTCTGTAGTGCCACTTTTATTGCCACCACTTGCGATTCCTCCTCTACTTTATTCTATATGATTCCTTCTCGTTTGGCTGTTGTGTCGTTGGGACTCGGGAATGGAGTGCGGGGTGCACGGCCCCTAGAATTATTGCAGTTCCTAACTTCCCAGCTGCACTGGCGCTTAGCACCAGACAGTACTTTATCGTGATAATTTCACAAACGAGGGAGGGGGTCTAAAGTAATATTTAACAACTTTTCCAAGTTGACTTAATGTTTGAACCTTTTTAACAATCCCTTTGGCGAGGAAATTAAGAGAGATTTTGTTTGTTAAATTCTATAACCTGTTGCGTATTAGGGAAATTATAGTGATCTATGTAACCGTTCATTCGATTTTAACCGAGAAAAAAATCATATAGAAGCAAAAAATTAAATAATAAAACGAAAGAAAATTAAAAATATAACAAATCATCAGCAATATAGGCATACTTATGTTTAATATTTACACTCAGCCTAGGGACCATGGTTTACTCCCTTACGTATGGGGGGAAAACTGTACTCCAGAAGATCCCAACGCTCCTGTTTCAACTGAGTCACTGGTATTGAAAGCCAATAGGGTATGGGTGTTGGTGAATCTGGCTATTCCTAGAACTCCAATATTTTTCTTTACAATTGGCCACTGCAGTTCTATTCTACCTGGGTATCGTAAGAATGAGTAGAGTATTTAGCAGATATATAGAGATTTTGCTTAAGGATTGAGATGATGAGTAAGGTTCTGATGAAATTTAGTCGTAGGAGTTAAACAAAATTAAGGTTAAAAAAATTAATGTTCACAAACACCCACAAATTATGATAAAAGGCATCTTATACCCAAGGTTTTAGTTCGGAAATGGTCCTAAAGTACTGAGTTAAAAAAAAAAGTCACAAAAAAATCTTAATATCTTTTGAAATTTGATCGAAAAAATAAGGAATAACAAGATTCATAGTTTTTAAGAAATACTATCGAATTAGAGGTTTTTTATTGAACTATTCTGTCGGGATCATTGACACTTTTGAAAATTTAAAAAATAAGTTCTAAAATAGGAGTATAAAAAACAATTGAAAATAGACAATACCTAATATGATGTTTTTACCTTCCTTACAACAGAAAAAGAAGTTTAGCGGCTGCACAATACCCGCTAAACTTCTTTTTCTGAAGACGGAAGCGCTGAAACGGCTCTAACGATTAGACAAAATGCCTAAAGTTTTCTCCTTACTGCTATTTAACTATTCATATTTGTAGTACATTTCCTAGGAAAAGCAAGAAAAAAAGTTATGATAAAAAGAAAACTTGATTTGCGCATAACTCAAAAAGTGTTCATTTTCTGTTAAATTATGTTTTAAAGTGATTTAAAAAGCAACTGGATTCGCTACAAAAAAAAAAAAAAAAAAAAAAAAAAATGTATATCGAATTCGGACTACTATTAGCAAAGATACAGCGTTTTGAACTTTTCGGCCACGTTTATAAAGTATTTTGTCCCTATAGAAACTCATATAAACTCATGCATCTCTCGGATAATTCCAGATTCTCATTTTAAAGACAAGTAAATAGTATACAAATCTAATTTAATAAAAATATAAATATCAGTAAAAGATACAGCAAATAAAAATTTCTGTATTGGATTTAGCACCCAGAGCAGTAAGTGAAGTCGTGTGAGTGGACACAACAGACATTTTAAAAATAAATAATAAGACAATCAATAATCATTTCCTACATATACATTCACTTTATATACAATAATATTAAAATTAATGCTAGTTTTGGAAACATCTTATCATAGATAAAATATATTGGGGAATAATCATCAGATCATAAATATTGTCATTCTATTCCTTATCAATAATTATCAAAAATCTTTTTATCTTTTTAGAGATCGATTTATGTCATGAAAAAAAAGTCATAGTGATAGAATACGGTAGACTAGGGTCAATACCGACAGTCATAAAAACCTGCAATAAACAGCCCTTTGCTGGCCTCAACGCTTTTTCATTTATTATCCTCGACACAAGCTCAGTTCTCGTTCTATTTTTTTTTTTCAGTAGTGCATCAGGCTTAAAAAAAAAAAAATGTTTTATTTCAAAATTTGATCGAACCAGGTTGGTTGGAAAGGATCTATCAATTGTATGATACAGCTATTCAATGTTGATTTTTTTTTTTAAATTTATATTTTGGTTCAGGCTTTAAAAAATCTTTTATGGGTCAATCAGTTACAAAGAAAATCTAAATAATTTTAAATATTTATGTCGTGGAATATTGCCCAACAGCCAAAATGGAATCCTAAGAGTATTATGATAATAGATCAATTATACAGTTATATTGTTAAACTTTTTGAATATAAGTCCAAAAGGGTTATTTAAGCGTCAAGATATATAATAAAAATGCTAATCAGATTAGGATTTTAATGGATGTCAGTGTTTCTGAAATTATTCTGGCGCAGTATTTACTACGTAAATAGGAATGTTATCCTTGACTAATTTTATTCTGATTTATTTAAGCACACTGAAATAATAGCTTTGTTATCAATTGTTTATAGATACAATATCCTAATGTAATTTTTCTCTTGAAAGGTGAATGGTTAGGTTTTATGCACTTTTAGAACAGTTGGAAGTATTATGTATATATACTGGACCGTATTTACCGCAAGGCCTCAGGCTAGGGTTTATAAGAAAATGTTTATGAAAATTTGTAATTTTATTTATTTTTCCCAGATTATTAATATAGATTAATTTCTGGATTAAACAGTGCAAACCCCATGCGCTGAAAAATATTTGCATTCCTCAGTACAAAGAATATGGCTGGAGCTTTATTTCCTGCCAATTCCACCATAATGCATACACTTTTTTTAAATTA